>JAPVLO010000768.1:0-455193 GCA_027257055.1 Cephalopachus bancanus
GTCTGGGAGTGAAGGAGGTATCTGTGGTGCTTGAGATGCAGAAGGAAGCTGTGGGGGCTGCTTCGTGGGCCAGTGCCTGCCCTGACCTGGGTTGGCCTCCGCAGAGTCTCTGAGCTGCCTGCTTGCCTGCTGTGGAGTCGAGCTGGCTGTCCCCTTGTTGGCTGGGTCATTTGTCTCCTACTCCAGCCAGGTGAGAGATGGTGTTGCTGTCTACACCAGAAACAGGTCTCCTTGCTAATGGAGATTTTCAGAAATGCTGCCTGGGAGCCACACTGCAAGGCGTGCATGTTGCCTTGTCATCCAGAGAGTCTGTGCAGGGCTGGGAAGCTCAGGGGAGGCATCTGCAGCCATTGCATCTGCTCCAAGGGCACTGCCCATCTGGAGCAGCCTGTGTTCTGCCGTCACCTCCCCAGAAGCTCATGTGCCAGGAGCAGAGGGCCTGCGGGAAGGGCCTGACTGTCTCTGTCCACTGTGGCTCTCCTCTGATCAGCTCATGCTGCCATCCATGCAGGATCAGGGTGCTTGGCGGCTGGGCCAGCCAAGCTCATTCAGACATTGGATCTCAGAGCCCATCAGGGCAGCACTTGCCACAGGAGCTCTGTTCCCTAACCTTCCAGACAGAAATTCCTCTTTTATCTGATCAGTGGACATCTTAAAGTGGCACACGGGGATCTGAGATATCCAGGACTTTGTCCTGCATTTAAAGAGCACAGAATCTGTTTGAAAGAGAGCTAGGTAAACCATTTTAACTTAACATTTAGGTGCAACCTAATAATTATTGTCATGATAAATTATTGTGAAGAAGTGCTTACTGAGTCCCACAGGCCCTCTGCTCCTGGAACATGAGCTCCTGGGGAAGTGACAGCAGAACACAAGCTGCTCCAGGTGGGCAGTGCCCCTGGAGCAGATGTGTGAGAAATATCTTGAACATTTATGTAAGTTAGGACAGCAGTCCCAACAAGTGGTTGGTGTGTCATCTTCATTTCTCATCTGAAATGAGAAACTGAGCCACAGAGGGATTATCCAGCATGAGGTCCCAAGGTAAAAAGCAGGAGAGACCGGTGAGCATGAAGGCACAGGGGCCTGAGGACCGTGAGTGGGTGGCAGTGGCCACGAGGCTGTACTGGGCACAAGACGCGGCAGAGGGTGGGGAGAGGGCCAGGTGTGCCATGTGGGGGCCCCAACTGCTATTCCCATTCCATCACTTGTCACCCTGATGACAGCGTCATGCTTGACAGAGGAAGCCACAGACCTCTGGTTTTCAGGTGCTCCCTTCAGGCACAGCTCTGGCATTATGATGGAAACATTTACCTTCTCGATGCTTCCATTTGCCCAATCACATCTTATATCTGCTCGTCTTATAGGACACACATGTTTTGAAGCATGGACAGTGTTCCGTGCTTTTGGGTTCCTTAAGGTTTACTCTTTTAGGTGGGAAAGTAAGCAGTTGAGATAAAATCTTTGTAAAAGAAAATTGTTGGATTTGTGTCCTGTTTTGATAAAATAGGACCTTTCTCTAATTTGAAATCAAGTTGGCAGAGTGCAGTAAGTCCTCATTTAATGTCGTCCAGGTTCTTGGAAACTGTGATCTAAGTGAAATGATGTATAATGACACCAGTTTTTCCATAGGCTAGTTGGAAAGATGAATAAAATAAGTTATTCCAGTTCAGGGCTGTGGGTGACCAGAGCCTGCCCAGTGGCTCAGAGCACCAGGTGGGAATCCACCCCCCTGACCAAGATGCCATCCCCCGCAGGGTCACCCAAACTCACTCAGAGTGGGACCGTGTAGACACACCAGTTCCCCCACCATCACTGGGATGTGGAGGAAACCAGAGTCACTGAAGAAAACTCACCAGGCACGGGAGGACATGAGAATGCTACAGACTAGCCCCAGCCAGGATTTTTTTTTTTCTCACTAACATTATAACAAAACGACATTGAAATAAAATGATGCTATTCAAGGACCTTCTGCAGTCGTCTACTTCTAACTTAACGGAGAAAAGCAGTATTAAAGCACTAGTGCTTAAGGATATAATGACTTTACTTAAAAGGGGGTCAGATGATTTACAGAATGTGAAAGGTCAGATAATTTACAGGGTCGGACCAAGGTTGGGGAGGCTGGCTCCTCTTCCTTGTTTGTTTCTGCAGCTGTCTTGGACTCAGATTAAGCAAAAGGGATGCTAGGAAGACACAAGGCTCTGGTCACTGTGTTCAGAATAACCACCTTAGATGTCCTTGGGTGTGCCCTCACTGTGGCCTCTCACTTGTGAACAGTCTCTCACCTCATTAGGTGCAGGACGCTCTCTCAGTCAGGACTCTTTGTGGGGTACAGGATGCTCTCTCAGGATCAGGGCTCTTTGTCTGGTGTAGGATGCTGTCTCAGAGTCTGGGCTCTTCATCATGTGCAGGACGCTCTCTCAGGGTCAGGCCTCTCCCGTTAAGGTGCAGGATGCTCTCTCAGGTGCAGGGTTCTCCCATCAGATGCAGTACACAACTCTGGGCTTTCTTGTCAGGTGCAGGACATGGCACTCTCATGTGCAGGACTTTACCATCAGGTGCAGAGCAAGCTCTCTCAGGCATAGGACTCTCCTGTCAGGTACAAGGTAGGAACTCTCAGGAGCAGGGCTCTCCCATCAGGTACGGGACAGGCCCTCTCAGGTGCAGGGCTCTCCCATCAGGTATGGGACAGGCCCTCTCAGGTGCAGGGCTCTCCCATCAGGTATGGGACAGGCTTTCTCGGGTGCTGGGTTCTCCCATTCAGGTACAGGACATGACTCTTTTGAGTGCTGGGCTTTCTTCTCAGGTGCAAGACACGGCTCTCTCATGTGCAGGGCTTTTGCATTAGGTGCATAGCAGGGTCTCTTGGGTGTTGGATTTTCCTGTCAGGTGTAGGGTAGGCTCTCTTGGGTGCAGGGCTCTCCCATCAGATGCAGGGTAGGCTCTCTTGGGTGCAGAGCTCTCCCTTAAGGTCTCCTCTTGGGTGCAGGGCTCTCCCATCTGGTGCAGGACAGGCTCCCTCAAGTGCAGAGTTTTCCCAACAAGTGCAGGACAGGCTCTCTCAGATGCATGGCTCTCTATCAGGTGCAGGACAGTCTCTCTTGTCAGGTGCAGAACAGGCTCTCCTGAGTGTAGGACTCTCGTGTCATGTACAGGGGCAGGGTCTCTCAGGTGCAGGGCTCTCCCAGGTACAGGATTCTCACATCAGGTGCAGGACAGGCACTCTCCAGTGCTGGGCTCTCCCATTCAGGTGCAGGACATTATTCTCTTTGGTGCTGGGCTGTCTTAGGTGCACGACACAGCTCTCGTGTGCAGGGCTCTCCCGAAGAGTGTAGGGCAGGTTCTCCTAGGTGCTGGATTCTCATGCCAGGTGCATGGTAGGCTCTCTTGGGTGCTGGGTTCTCTTGGCAGGTGTAGGGTAGGATCTCAGGGTGCAAGTTCTCCCATCAAGTGAAGGGTAGGTTCTTCTGCTTGCAGGGCTCTCCTGTCAGGTCTAGGGCAGCATCTTGGGTGCAGGGCTCTCCCATCATGTGCAGAACAGGCTCTTTCAGGTGAAGGGTTCTCATGACAAGTGCAGGGCAGACTCTCCCAGGTTCAGGACTCTCGCATCAGGTGCAAGGCAGGCTCTCCTGGGTGCAGGACTCTCCTGCCAGTGAGGACAAGCTCTGTCAGATGCAGGGCTCTCTCGTCAGTAGCACAGCAGGCTATCTCAAGCGCAGGGCTCTCCCATCAAGTGCAAACACGGCTCTTTCAGGTGCAGGGCTCTCCCATCAGGTGCGGGACAGGCTCTCTGGGGTTCAGGGCTCTTGCGTCAGGTGCAGAGCTGGCTCTCTCAGGTTCAGGACTACTCCCATCAAGTGCAGGACAGGCTCTCTCTTGAGTGCAGAGCTCTCCTGTCAGGTGCAGGGTAGGCTTTCACGGGTATAAGTCTCTCCCTTCAGGTCTGGCACAAGCTCTCTAGGGTGTAGAGCTCTTCCGTCAGGTGCAGAGCAGGCTGTCTTGGCTGCAAGAATCTCGTGTCAGGTGCAGGACAAGCTCTCCCGGGTGCAGGGCTCTCCATCAGGTACAGGAAAGGCTTTCTTGGGTACAGGGCTCTCCGTCAGGTGCAGGACAGGCTCTCTTGGGTGGAATGCTTTCCTGCCAGGTGCTGGACATGCTCTTTAGGGTACAGGACTCTTGTATCAGGTACAGGACAGATTCTGTTGCATGCAGTACTCTCCCAGGACAGGACTGTCAGGAGCAGGGCTCTCCCATCAGACGCAGGACCAGCTTTCTCGGGTGCAGGGTTATCCCATCAAGTGCAGGACAGGCTCTGTCGCGGGCAGAGCTCTCACATCAGGTTCAGGACAGGCAATGTCAGCTGCAGGGCTCTCCCTTCTGGTGCAGGACAAGTTCTGTCAGGTGCAGGACTCTCCCATTAGGTGCAGGACAGACTCTCCCGGGTGCAGGGCTCTCATGTCAGGTGCAGGATTGGCTCTCTTGGGTGCAGGGCTGTCGTCAGGTGCAGGACACTGCTCTCTCGGGTGCAGGGCTCTCCTGTCAGGTACAAGACAGGCTCTCTCATGTGCAGGCTCTCTTGGCAGGTGTGGGACATGCTTTCTCAGGTATAGGGCTCTCGCATCTGATGCAAAACAGGCTCTCTCGGGTACAGGATTCACCCGTAAGGTGCAGGACAGGCTCTCTTGGGTGCAGGACTCTCCATCAGGTGCAGAATAGGCTCTCTTAGGTGCAGCACTCTCCCGTTAGGTGCAGAGCAGGTTCTCTTGGGTGCAGGGCTCTCGACACAGGTGCAGGACAGGCCCTCTCAGTGGCAGGGCTCCCCTATCAGGTACAGAGCAGAACCTCAGGTGCAGAGCTCTCCCTTCAGGTCTAGGGCAGGCTCTGTTGGGTGCATGGCTCTCCCGTTAGGTGCAGGGCAGGCTGTCTAGGGTGCAGGAATCTTGTGTCAGGTGCAGGACAAGCTCTCCCAGGTGCAGAGCTCTCCATCAGGTGTGAGACAGGTTCTCTCAGGTGCAGGACTCTCACGTCAGCTGCAAGGTAGACTCTAAGATGCCGGGTTCTCCCATCAGTTGCAGGGTAGTGTCTCTCAGGTGCAGGGCTCTTGCATCAGGTGCCAAACAGACTCTCCTGGGTGCAGGACTCTCATGTCAGGTGCAGAGCAGGCTCTCTTGGGTGCAGGGCTCTCTTGTCTGGTGCAGTGTAGGCTGTCTTAGGTTCAGGGCACTCCTGTCAGGTGCAGGGCCGTCTGTCTCAGGTCTAGGACTCTCCTGTCAGGTGCAGGACAGGCTGTCTCAGATGCAGGGCTCTCCCATCAGGGGCAGGACAGACTGTCTCGGGTGCAGGCCTCTCCCATCAGGTACAGAACAGGCTGGCTCAGGTGCAGAGCTCTCCCGTCAGGTGCAGGGGAGGCTCTCTCCAGTGCAAGGTTCTCTGCCGGGTGCAGAACATGGCTTTCTCAGGTACAGGGCTCTCCTCTCAGGTGCAGAACATGGCTTTCTCAGGTGCAAAACTCTCACATCAGGTGAAGAGCAGCCTCTCCTAGGTGCAGAACTTTTGCATCAGGTACAGGACATGGCTCTCTAAGGTGCAGGGCTCTTCGTGGGGTGCAGGACATGGCTCTCTTGGTGCAGGGCTCACCCTTCAGGTGCAGGGTAGGCTCTCTCAGGTACAGGGCTCGCCTTTGAGGCCTAGGGCAGGCTCTGTCGGGTGCAGACCTCTCCCATCACGTGCAGGACAGACTCTCTTGGATGCAGGGCTCTCCCATCAAGTGCAGGGCAGACTGGCTCAGGCGCAGGAATCTTGAGTCAGTTCCAGGGCAAGCGCTCCCAGGTGCAGGGCTCTCTATCAGGTGGGTGGGACAGGCTCTCTTGTGTTCAGGACTCCCCATCAGGTGCAGGACAGTCTCTCTTGAGTGGATTGCTCTCCCGTCAGGTGCAGGATAGGCTCTCTCAGGTGCAGGATAGGCTCTCTCGGGTGCAGGGCTGTTGCATCGGGTGCAGGCCAGGCTCTGTTGGATGCAAGGCTCTTGTGTCAGGTGAGGCATAGGCGCTGTTGGGTGCAGGGCTCTCCCATCAGGTGCAGGACAGGCTCTCTCAGGTGTAGGGCTCTCCTGTCAGGTGCAGGACAGGCTCTTCAGTTGCTGAACTCTCCTGTCTGGCGGGGACAGGCTCTCTCAGGTGCAGGACTCTCCCATCAGGTATGGGACAGGCTCTCTCAGGTACAAGTTTCCCTGTCAGGAGCAGGACAGGCTCTCCCAGGTTCAGGGCTCTCATGTCAGGTTCAAGGCAGACTTTCTTGGGTGGAGGACTATCGCATCTGGTGCAGGACAGGCTCTCTCAGGTGCAGTGTTCTCCCATTAGGATCAGGGAGGCCTCTCTTGGAAGCAGGGCTCTCCCATCAGGTGAAGAGCAGGTTCTCTCGGGTGCAGGGCCCTCAGTCAGGTGCAAGGTGTGCTCTCCCAGATGCAGGGCTCTTGTATAAGGTGCATAGCCAGGTCTTGAGTCCAGATCTCTCACATCAGGTGCAGGACAGGCTGTCCTGGGTGCAGGGCTCTCCCATCAGGTGCAGGACAGTCTCTTTTGGGTGCAGGGCTCTCCCATCAGGTGCACAACACGGCTCACTCATGGGCAGGGCTCTCCGTGATGGGCAGGACACATCACTCTTGGCTGCAGGGCTCTCCCATCAGGTGCAGGACAGGCTGTCTTGGGTGCAGGGCTCTCCTGTCAGGAGCAGGACAGGCTCTCTTGGGTGCAGGAATCTCCTGTCAGGTGCAGGACAGACTCTCCAGTGCAGGGTCTCTCATCAGCTGCAGAATAGGCTCTCTCAGATGCAGGGATCTCCCATCAGTGCAATACAACTCTCTCAGGTACAGGGCTCTCCCATCAGGTGCAGGGCAGGCTCTCTTTGGTGGCCTGGCTCTCCCTCAGGTGCAGGGCAGACTCTCCAGTGCAGGCACTCCTGTCAGGTGAAGGACAGGATCACTCAGGTTCAGGGATCTACTGTCAGGTGCTAGACAGGGTCTCTTGGTTATAGGGCTCTCACATCAGGTGCAGGGCAGGCTCTTTCGGGTGCATTATTCTTGTGTCAGGTGAAGGGCAGGATCTGTTAGGTGCAGGGCTCTCCCATCAGGTGCAGGGCTCTCAAGTCAGGTGCAGGACATGTCTCTCTTGTGTGCAAAACTCTCACGTCAGGTGCAGGACAGGCTCCGCCGAGTGCAGGGCCCTCAGTCAGGTGCAAGGTGTGCGGAACAGTCTCTCTCAGGTGCAGGGCTTTTTCATCAGGAATGGGACAGGCTCTTGGGTACAGGACTCTCCCATCAGGTGCAGGACAGGTCTGTCGGTGCAGGATAGACTCTCTCGGGTGCAGGGCTCTCACATCAGATACAGGACACTGCTCTCTCGGGTGCGGGGCTCTCACATCAGATGCAGGACACTGCTCTCTCAGGTGCAGGGCTATCCCTTCAGGTGTGGGTCAGGCTCTCTTGGGTGCAGGGCTCTCCCGTCAGGTGAAGGACAGGCTGTCTCAGGTTCAAGGTTCTCCTGTTCAGGGGTAGGACAGCCTCTCTTAGGTGCAGGGCTCTCATGTCAGGTGCGGGGCAGGCTGTCTTGGGTCCAGGATTCTCATGTCAGGTGAAGGGCAGGATCTATTAGGTGCAGGGCTCTCTTGGGTCCAGGGCTCTCATGTCAGGTGTAGGACATGTCTCTCTTGGTTGCAGAACTCTTACGTCAGGTGCAGGACATGTTCTGTCATGTGCAAGCCTCTTGCGTCAGGTGTAGGACAAGCTCTTTCGGGTGCAGTCTCTCTAAGGTGCAAGGCTCTCCTGTCAGGTGCACAGCAGACTCACTCAAGTGCAGGGCTCTCCTGTCACATGCGGGACAGGCTTTCTTGGGGTCTGTACTCAGGTGCAGTAGAGGCTCTCTCAGGTGCAGGTCTCTCCCAGGTGCAGGACTCTCACATCAGGTGCATGGCTGGGTCTCTTGGATGCTGGGCTCTCCCATCAGGCACAGGATAGGCTCTATCAGGTGCAGTGCTCTCCAGTCAGGTGCCAAAAAGGCTCTCTCGGGTGCAAGGCTCTCCCGTGAAGTGCAGGACAGGCTGTTTCGGGTACAGAGCTCTCTTGTCAGGAGCAGAGCAGGCTCTCTCAAGTGCAAGAGTCTCCCGTCAAGTGGAAGACATGGCTTTCTCAGTGTAGGGCTCTCCCGTCAGGTGCAGGACAGGCCCCCTCAGAGTCAGTGACCTCCCGTCAGGTATGGGACAGGCCCTCTTGGGTACATGTCTCTTCCATCAGGTGCGTGACTCCCAGGTTCAGGACTCTCATGTCAGGTACAGGACAGGCTCACTCGGGTACAGGGCTCTCACATCAGGTGCAGGGTAGGCTCTTTCAGGTTCAGGGCTCTCCCATCAGGTGCTAGGCGGTCTCTCTTGGGTTCAGGACTCCCTGTTAGGTGCAGGGCATGCTCTATTGGTTTCTGGCCTCTCCCATCAGGTGCAGGAGATGGCTCTCTCGGGTGCAGGTTTCTCCATTAGGTGCAGGACATAACTCTCACGGGTGCAGATGCTCTCCATGAAGCTCTCTCAGGTTGCAGGGATCTCGCATCAGGTGCAGGACAGGCTATCCCAGGTGCATGGCTCTTGCATCAGTGCAGGGCAGGTTTTTGCATGCAGGACTGTCACGTCAGCTGCATGGTTGGCTCTCTTGGGTGCAGGGCTCTCCCGTCAGGTGCAGGGTAGGCTCTCTTGGGTGCAGGGCTCTCACATCAGGTCTACGGCAGGCCCTCTTGGGTACAGGCCTCTCGCGTCAGGTGCAGGACATGTTCTGTCATGAGCAGGACTCTCACGTCAGGGGCAGGACAGGCACTGTCTGGTGCAGGACTCTCTCAGGAGCAGGACAGGCTCTCGGGTGCAGGGCTCTCCCTTCAGGTACAGGGCAGGCTCTCTCGAGTGAAGGACTCTCATGTCAGGTTCAGGATACTGCTCTCTCGGGTGCAGGGCTATCTCTTCAGGTGGGGTACAGGCCTTCTCTGGTGCAGGGCCCACCTGGACATGCTCTGTTCAGGACAGGCCCTCTCGAGAGCATGGCTCTCATGTCAGTTGTGGGAAAGGCTCTCTAAGGTACAGGACTCTCACATCACATGTGGATCAGGCTCTCTCAGATGCAGGTCTCTTGTGTCAGGTGCAGGACAGACTCGGGTGCAGGTCTCTCCCATCAGGTGCCGGACAGGCTCTCTCGGGGCAGGATCTCCTGCCTGGTCCAGGACAGGCCCTCTCAGGTGCAGGGCTCTCTTACCAGGTGCTGACAGGCCCTCTTGTATGCAGGGCTCTCTCGTCAATTGCAGGACATACTTTCTCAGGTGTAGGACTCTCAAGTCAGGTGGAGGGCAGGCTCTCTTGGGTGCAGGGCTCTCGCAACAGTTGCAGGACAGGTTCTGTTGGGTGCAGGGCTCTACCACCAGCTGCAGGGCAAGATCTCTTGGTGCTCTCTCAGGTGCAGGGCTCTCGCCTCAGGTGGAGGACAGGCTATCTCGGGGCAAGGCTCTCCCGTCAGGTGGCTAGCAGGCTCTCTCGGGTCAGACCTCTCCCATTCAGGTGCAGGACATGATTCTCTTGGGTGTAGGGCTCTCTTTGAGGTGCAGGACACAGCTCTTTTCAGATGCAGCATTCTCCCTTCAGGTGCAGGACACGGCTCTCTCAGGTGCAGGGTTCTCCTATCAGGTGCAGAGCGGGCTCTCTTGGGTGTAGGGCTCTCTCGTCAGATGAAGAGCAGACTCTTCTGGGTGCAGGGCCCTCGTGTCAGGTGCAAGGCAGGCTCTCCCGGTTGCAGGGTTCTCCCTTCAGGTGCAGTACAGGCTATCTCAGGTGCCTTCCTGTCAGGTGCAGGACACTAACTCTCTCGGATACTGGACTCTCCCATCAGGTGTAGGGTAGGCTCTCAGGTGCAGGGCTGTCCCATCAGGTGCACAACAGACTCTGTTGGGTGCAGGCTCTCCCATCATGTGCAGGGCAGGCTTTCTCGGGTGCATGGGTCTCCCCTCAGGTGCAGGTTGGTCTCTTTCAGATTCAGGGCTCTCCCATCAGATGCTGGGCAGTCTCTTTCATGTTCGGGGCTCTCCCATTAGGTTCAGGGCAGGCTCTCTTGGATCAGGGCCCTCCCGTCAGGTACAGGGCACTTCCATCAGTTGCAGGATAGTCTCGTGTTCAGGGCTGTCACATCAGGTGCAGGGCAGGCTCTCCCCAATGCAGGTATCTCACCTCAAGTGCAGGGCAGGCTGCCTCGGGTGCAGGCCTCTCGCATCAGGTAAAGAGCAGGCTCTTTTAGGTGCAGGGCAGGCTCTCCTGCATGCAGGGCTCTTGCATCAAGTGTAAGGCAGGCTCTTTTGGGTACAGGGCTCTTGTGTCTGGTGCAGGACAGGCTCTTTCAAGTGCAGGGCTCTCCTATCAGGTGAAGGACATGCTCTGTCAGGTGTAGGGCTCTCACATCAGGTGCAGGACACATCTCTGCACCTGAGACAGGGCAGGCTGTCTCAGGTGCAGGGCTCTTATGTTAGGTCCAGGACATATCTCTTTTGGGTGGAGAGCTCTCTCATCAGGTGCAGAACAGGCTCTCTCAGGTACAGGGCTCTCCGTCAGATGTGGGACAGGCTCTCACATGCAGGGCACCTCCGTCAGGTGCAGGACAGGCTTTCTCAGGTACAGGACTCTCCCATCAGGTGCAGGACACATTCTGTTGGGTACAAAACACTCCCATAAGGTGCAGGATAGGCTCTCTCATGTGCAGGGCTCTTCTGTCAGGTGAAGGATAGGTTCTCTCATGTGCAGGGCTCTCCCATGGTGCAGGACATGTTCTCTTGGGTATAGGGTTCTGGCATCAGATGCAGGGCAGACTCTTTTGGGTGCAGGTTTCTCATGTTAGGTGCACGACAGGCTCTTGTGTGCATGACTCTCCCATCAGGTGTGGAACATACTCTCTCGGGTGTAGGTCTCTCATGTCAGGTGCAGGGCAGACTCTCTCTGTGCAGAACACATCTCTCTTGGTTGAGAGCTCTTCCATCAGGTGCAGAACAGGCTCTATCAGGTGCAGGGCTCTTGGGTCAGGTGCGGGACAGGCTCTCTAGTGTGCAGGGCTCTCAGGTCTTGTACCTGCTCCCATCAGGTGCAGAACAGGCTCTCCTGTTTGCAGAGCTCCCCCATCAGGTGCAGGACATGCTGTCTCAGGTGTAGGACTCTCGCCTCAGGTGCAGGAAAGGCTCTCTCATGTGCAGGGTTCTCACGTCAGGTGTAGGACACAATTCTCTTTTGTGCAGGGCTCTCCCATCAGATACAGGGCAGGCTCTCTCAGGTGTAGGGCTCTCACATCAGGTGCAGGGCAGGCTTTCTCAGGTGCAGGGCTCAGCCGTCAGGTGCAGGGTAGGCTCTTTTGGGCGCAGGGCTCTCACATCCAGTGCAGGATACATCTCTTGGGTGCAGGGCTCTCCTGTCAGTTGCTGGGAAGGCTCTCAGTTACAGGGCTCTTCTGACAAATGCAGGACATGGATCTCTTGTTGTAGTACTCTCACGTCAGGTGCAGGGGAGTCTCTCTTGGGTACAGGACTTTCCCTTCAGGTGCAGGACAGGCTATCTCAGGTGCAGGGCCATCCTGTCAGGTGCGGGATCGGCTCTTGCTGGTGTCCAGCTCTCCCAGTAGGTGCAGCAAAAGGTTCTCATGTCAGGTGCAGGGCTCTCACGTCAGGTGCAGGGCTCTCACGTCAGGTGTAGGTCTCTCACGTCAGGTGCAGGGCAGGCTCTCCCAGGTACAGGACTATCCCATCAGCTGCTGGGTATGCGCTCTCGGGTGCCAGGCTTTCCCGTTACATGCAGGGCATGCTCTCTCGGGTGTAGGGCTCTCCCGTCAGGTGAAGGGTAGGCTGTCTTGAGTCCAGGGCTTCAACAGTTGCAGGACAGGCTGTCTTGGGTGCACGGCTCTCCCGTCAGGTGCAGGACAGGCTATCTCTTGGCAGGGTTCTCCTGTCATGCGCAGAGCAGGCTGTCTCGGATGCAGGGCTTTTCCCTCAGGTGCAGGGCAGGTTCTCTCGGGTGCAGGTCTTTCTTTTCTTTCTTTCTTTTTTTTTTGAGTTGGAGTCTCACTCTGTCACCTAGACTGGAATGCAGTGGCCGCTCTCGGCCACTACAGCCTCGACCTGCTGGGCTCCAGCAATCCTTCTGCCTCAGCCTTCCAAGTAGCTGGAACTACAGGCGCGGGCTACCACACCTGGCTAATTTTTTTATTGATTGTAGAGATGAGGTCTCACCAAGTTGCCCAGGCAGGTCTCGAACCTGTGAGCTCAGGCAATCCACTCACCTCGGCCTCCCAATGTGCTGGGATTACAGGCTGAGCCACCGAGCCCAGCCGGGTGCAGGTCTTTCGTGTCAGGTGCAGGGTAGGCTCTTTTGGGCCCAGGGCTCTCCCGTCCAGTGCAGGACATGTCTGTCTTGGTTACAGGGCTCTCCCACCAGGTGCAGAGCAGGCTGTCTTGGGTGTAGGGCTCTCACGTCAGGTGCAGGACAGGTTTCTCTCAGGTGCAGGGCTTTCCGGTTAGGTGCCAGGTAGGCTCTCTTGAGTACAGGGCTCTCGTGACAAGTGCAGGACATGGCTCTCTGGGTTGTAGTGCTCTCACAGCATGTGCAGGGGAGGCTCTCTTGCATGCAGGGCTCTCCCATTAGAAGCAGGGCAGGCACTCTCGGGTACTTGAATCTCCTGTCAGGTGCCGGGCAGCCTCTCTAGGGTCCAGGGCTCTAACATCAGGAGCAGGACAGGCTTTCCTGAGTACAGGACTTTCCCTTCAAGTGCAGGACAGTTTATATCAGGTGCAGGGCCTTCCTGTCAGGTTCTGGACCAGCTCTTTCTGGTGTTTGGCTCTCCCATCAAGTGCAGGACAGGCTCTGCCGAGTGCAGGGCTTTCTTGTCAGGTGCAGAACAGGCTTTCTTGGGTACAGTACTCTGCCGTCAGGTGCTCAGTAGGCGTTCTTGGGTGCCAGGCTTTTCCTTCACTTGCAGGGCATGCTCTATCAGATGCAGGGCTCTCCCATCAGGTGCAGCATAGGCTGCCTCAGGGTGCAGGACTCTCCTGACAGGTGCAGGACAGGCTGTCTCAGGTGCAGGGCCCTCCTGTCAGGTGCAGGACAGTCTGTCTCGGGAGCAGGTCTCTCCTTTCAGGCGCAGGGCAGGCTATAGCGGGTGCAGGTCTTTTCCCTGAAGTGCAGGGCAGGCTCTTTCAGGTGCAGGCCTTTCATGTCAGGTGCAGGGTAGGCTCTTTCAGGTGCAGAGCTCTCACGTCCAGTGCAGGACACGTCTCTCTTGGGTGCAGGCCTCTCCCATCAGGTGCAGAGCTGGCAGTCTTGGGTGTAGGGCTCTCGCATTAGGTGCAGGACAGGTTTCTCTTGGGTGCAGGACTCTCCTGTCAGTTGCTGGGTAGGCTCTCTCGATTACAGGGTTCTCCTGACAAGTGCAGGACATGGTTCTCTTGTTGTAGTGCTCCAATATCAGTTACAGGAAGGGTCTCTCGGGGGCAGGGCTCTCCCATTAGGAGCAGGGTAGGCTCTCTCGGGTGCACTGATCTCCCGTCAGGTGCCAGTCAGGCTCTTTAGGGTATAGGGCTCTCACATCAGGTGCAGGACAGGTTCTCTTGGGTACAGGACTTTCCCTTCAGGTGCAGGATTGGCTATCTCAGGTGCAGGACCTTTCAGTCAGGTGCAAGACTGACTCTCTCTGGTGTCTGACTCTCCCATCAGGTGCAGGATATGCTTTGTCCAGTGCAGGGCACTCACGTCAGGTTCAGGGCAGGCTCTCGCGGGTACAGGACTCTCCTGTCAGTTGCTGGGTAGGTGCTTTCAGGTACCAGGCTTTCTGGTCACATGCAGGTCATACTCTCTCGGGTGCAGGGCTTTCCCTTCAGGTGCAGGGTAGGCTGTTTCGGGTGCAGGGCTCTCACGTCAGGTGGAGGACAAGCTGTCTCAGGTGCAGGACTCTCGCGTCAAGTGCAGGGCAGACTCAGGTGAAGGACTTTCGCATCAGGTGCAAGATAGGCTCTTTTGGGCACAGGCCTATCACATCCAGTGCAGGACTCATCTCTCTTGGGTGCAGGGCTCTCCCATCATGTGCCGAGCAGGCTGTTTTGGTGTGGGGCTCTCGTGTCAGATGCAGGACATGTTTCATTAGGTGCAGGGCTATCCTGTCTGGTGCCAGGTAGGCTTTCTCGGTTACAGGCCTCTCTTGACAAGTGCAGGACATGGTTCTCTGTGTTGTAGTGGTCTCATGAAACGTGCAGGGGTGGCTCTCTCAGTTGCAGGACTCTCCCATTAGGAGTAGGGCAGGCTCTCTCAGGTGCACGGATGTCCCGTCAGATGCCGGGCAGGCTCTCTAGGGTTCAGGGCTCTCCTGTCAGGCACATGACAGACTGTCTTGGGTGCAAGACTTTTTCCTTACGTCAGGGCATGATTTCTGAGGTACAGGGCTACCCCATCAGGTGAATGACAGGCTTACTCGGAAGCAGGTCTGTCCCATCAGGTGCGGGGCAGTCTCTTTCAGGTTCAGAGTTTTCTTATCAGGTGCACGACAGATCTATCAGGTTAAGAGCTCTCTCATCAGGTGCAGAGGGCAGCTCTCTTGGGTACAGGCCTCTCCATTAGGTGTAGGACATGGCTCTCTCTGGTGCAGGGATTTCACATAAGCTGCAGGACAGGCTGTCTTGGTTGCAGGTCTCTCCCTCAGGTGCAGGACAGACTGTCTTGGGGGAGGGCTCTCCTGTCAGGCATAGGGCAGGCTGTCTCAGGTACAGGCCTTTTCCCTCAGGTGCAGGGCCAGCTGTCTCGGGTGCAGCACTACCCATCAGGTGAATGGCAGGCTTACTTGGGGGCAGTGCTGTCCTGTCAAGTGCAGGGTGGTCTCTTGGGTTCAGAGCACTCCTGTCAGGTGCAGGACAGGCTCTATCAGGTTCAGGGCTCTCTAGTCAGGTGCAGAAGGCAGCTCTCTTGGGTGCAGGGCTCTCCGTTGGGTGCAGGACATGGCTCTCTTGAGTGCAGGGTTCTCACATAAGCTGCAGGACAGGCTGTCTTAGGTGCAGGGCTCTCCCGTCAGGTACAGGACCAGCTCTGTTGGGAGCAAGGCTGTCGTATAACCTACAGGACCGGCTGTCTTGGGAGCAAGGCTCTCGCATCAGGTGCAGAGTAGGCCTTTTCAGGCGCAGGACTCTCGCGTCCAGTTCAGGACACGTCTTTCTTGGGCGCATACCTCTCCCATCAGGTGCAGAGCAGGCTGTCTTGGGTGTAAGGTGCTGGGTAGGCTCTCTAGGTTACAGGGCTCTCACGACAAGTGCAGGACATGGCTCTCTGGGTTGTAGTTCTCTCATGGCAGGTGCAAGGGAGGCTCTCTTGGGTGCCAGACTCTCCCATTAGCAGGGCAGGCGCTCTCAGGTGCACTGATCTCCCATCAGGTGCCGGGCATGCTCTCTAGGGTTCAGGACTCTCACATCAGGTGCAGGACAGGCTCTCTTGGGTACAGGACTTTCCCTTCAGGTGCAGGACAGGCTATCTCAGGTGCAGGGAATTCCTGTCAGGTGGAGAACCGGCTCTCTCTGGTGTCTGGCTCTCCCATCAGGTGTAGGACAGGCTCTGTCGGGTACAGGGCTCTCCCGTCAGGTGCAGTGTAGGCTGTCTCGGGGGCAGCACACTCCCAACAGGTGCAGGACAGGCTTTCTCGGGTGCAAAGATCTCCTGTCAGGTGCAGGAAAGGCTGTCTCGGGTTCAGGGCTTTTCCCTCAGATGCAGGGCAGGGTCTCGGGTACAGGGCTATCCCTTCAGGTGAATGGCAGGCTTACTCGGGTGCAGGGCTGTCCTGTAAGGTGTAAGACGGTCTCTTTCAGTTTCAAAGCTCTCCCGTCGGGTGCAGGACAGTCTATCAGGTTCAGGGCTGTCTTCATCAGGTGCAGAGGGCAGCTCTCTTGAGTGCAGGACCCTCTGTTAGGTGCAGGACACGGCTGTCTCGGGTGCAGAGTTTTCACATAAGCTACAGCACAGGCTGTCTTGGGTGCAGTGCTCTTGCATCAGGTGTAGGGCAGGCTCTCTTGAGTGCAGGCCTTTCACATCAAGTGCAGGGTAGGCTCTTTCGGGTGCAGGGCTCTCGAATGTAATGCAGGACATATCTCTCTTGGGTGCAGGCCTCTCCCATCAGGTGCAGAGTAGGCTGTCTTGGATGTAGGGCTCTCACGTCAGGTCCAGGACAGGTTTCTATCGTGTGCAGGGCTCTCCCGTCAGGTGCTGGGTAGGCTCTCTTGCTTACAGGGCTCTCGTGACAAGTACAGGACATGGCTCTCTAGGTTGTAGTGCTATCAGAGCAAGTGCCGGGCAAGCTCTGTAGGGAGCAGGGCTCCCCCATTAAGAGCAGGACAGGCTCTCTCAGGTGCACGGATCTCCCATCAGGTGCCGGGCAGCCTTTCTAGGGTGCAGGGCTCTCACATCAGGTGCAGGACAGGCTCTCTTGGGTACAGGACTTTCCCTTCAGCTGCAGGACAGGCCATCTCAGGTTCAGGCCTTCCTGTCAGGTGCAGACTCGCTCTCTCTGGTGTCTGGTTCTCCCATCAGGTGCAGGCTAGCCTCTGTGGGTGCAGGTCTCTCATGTCAGGTGCAGGGCACGCTCTCTCAGGTACTGGACTCTCCTGACAGGTGCTGGTTAGGCGCTCTCGGGTGCCAGGCTTTCCCGTCACATGCAGGGCATGCTCTCTCAGGTGTAGGGCTCTCCCATCAGGTGCAGGGTATACTGTCTCGGGTTCAGGACCATCCTGTCAGGTGAATGGCATGCTTACTCGGGTGCAGGGTTGTCCCGACAGGTGCAGGGCAGTCTCTTTCGGTTTCAGAGCTTTCCAGTCAGGTGCAGGGCAGGCTCTATCAGGTTCTGGACCCTCTCGTCAGGTGCAGAAGCAACTCTCGTGGGTGCAGCACTCTCCATTAGGACACAGCTCTCTCTGGTGCAGGGTTCTCACATAAGCTTCAGGACAGGCTGTCTTGGTTGCAGGTCTCTCCTATTAGGTGCAGGACCAGCTCTCTAGGGTGCAAGACTGTCACATAGCCTGCATGACAGACTATCTCCAGTGCAGGGCTCTCGCATCAGGTGCAGGGCAGGCTCTCTCCGGTGCTGGCCTTTTGCGTCAGGTTCAGGGTAGACTCTTTCAGGCACAGGGCTCTCATGTATAGTGCAGGACACGTCTCTCTTGGGTGCAGGACTCTCACATCATGTGCAGAGCAGGCTGTCTTGGGTGTAGGGCTCTCCAGTCAGGTACAGGACATGTTTCTCTTGGGTGCAGAGCTCTCCCATCAGGTGCCAGTTAGGCTCTCTCGGTTACAGGCCTCTCGTGACAATTGCAGGACATGGGTCTCTGGGTTGTAGTGCTCTAACGTCAGTTGCAGGGGAGACTCTCTCAGGTGCAGGGGTCTCCAATTAGGAGCAGGGCAGGCTCTCTTGGGTGCACAGATGTCCCGTCAGATGCTGGGTAACCTCTCTAGGGTGCAGGGCTTTCACATCAAATGTAGCACAGGCTGTCTTGGGTACAGGACTTTCCCTTCAGGTGCAGGACAGGCTATCTCAGGTGCAGGGCCTTCCTATCAGCTACAGGACTGGCTCTTGCTGGTGTCTGCCTCTCCCATCAGGTGCAGGACAGGCTGTCTCGAGGTAGGGTTCTCCTGTCAGGTGTGGGACAGGCTGTCTCAGGTGCAAGGCTTTTCCCTCAGGAGCAGGACAGGCTCTCATGGGTGCAGGGCTCCCTCATCAGTTGCAGAAGGCAGCTCTCTCGGGTGCAGGGTTCTCACATAAGCTGCAGGACAGGCTGTCTTGGGTGCAGGGCTCTCCTGTCAGGTGCAGGACCAGCTCTCTTGGGGGCAAGGATGTTTTGTAACCTGCAGGACAAGCTGTCTCAGATGCAGGGCTCTCGTGTCAGGTGCAGGACAGTCTCTCTCGGGTGCAAGCCTTTCACATCAGGTACACGGTAGACTCTGTTGGGTACAGGGCTCTCATATCCAGTGCAGGACATGTCTCTCTTGGGTGCAGGGCTCTCCCATCAGGTTCAGAGCAGGCAGTTCGGGGTGTAGGGCTCTCACGTCAGGTGCAGGACATGTTTCTCTTCAGTGCAGGGCTCTCCCATCTTGTGCCAGGTAGGCTCTCTTGGATACAGGCCTCTCGTTACAAGTGCAGACATGGGTCTCTAGGTTGTAGCTCTCACATCAGGTGCAGGGGAGGATCTCTCGGGTGCAGGGCTCTCCCATCAGGCACAGCATCACCTGTCTTGGGTACAGGACTTTTCCTTCAGGTGCAGGACAGGCTATCACAGGTGCAGGGCCTTTCTGTCAGGTGCAGGACTGGCTCTCACTGGTGTCTGGTTCTCCCATGAGGTGCAGGACCGGCTCTCTCGGGTGCAGGGCTCTCCTATCAGGTGCAGGGTAGGCTGTCTAGGGTGCAGGGCTATCCCGTCAGGTGAATGGCAGGCTTTCTCAGGTGCAGGGCTGCCCCGTCAGGTGTAGGGCAGGCTCTATCAGGTTCAGGGCTCTCTTGTCAGGTGCAGAATGCAGCACTCTTGTGTGCAGGGCTCTGTGTTAGGTGCAGGACACAGCTCTCTCGGGTGCATGTTTCACACATAAGCTGAAGGACACGCTGTCTTAGATGCAGGGCTCTCCCGACAGGTGCAGGACCAGGTCTCTTGGGTGCAAGGCTGTCACGTAACCTGCAGGACAGGCTGTCTCAGATGCAGGGCTCTCATGTCAGGTGCAGGGCAGACTCTGTTGGGTGCAGGCCTTTTGCATCAGGTGCAGGGTAGGCTCTTTCAGGCGCAGGGCTCTCATATCCAGTACAGGACACATCTCTCTTGGGTACAGGGCTCTCCCACCAGGTGCAGCGCCGTCTGTCTTTGGTGTAGGGCTCTCACATCAGGTGTAGGGTAGGTTTCTCTCGGGTGCAGGGCTCTCCCGTCAGGTACCGGGTAGGCTCTCTCAGTTACAGGGTTCTCATGACAAGTGCATGGCATGGCTCTCTAGGTTGTAGTGCTCTCACGTCAGGTGCAGAGGAGGTCTCTCGGTTGCAGGGCTCTCCCATTAGAAGCAGAGCAGGCTCTCTCAGGTGTACGGATGTTCCTTCAGGTGCCGGGCAGGCTCTCTATGGTGGAGGGCTCTCACATCAGGCGCAGGACAGGCTCTCTTGGGCACAGGACTTTCCTGTCAGGTGCAGGACCATCTCTTGCTGGTGTCTGGCTCTCCCTTCAGGTGCAGGACAGGCTCTGTCAGGTGCAGGGCTCTCACATCAGGTACAGGGTAGGCTTTCTCGGGTACAGTACTCTCCCATCAGATGCTCGGTAGGCACTCCCATGTGCAGGGCTCTCTCGTCACGTGCAGAACAGGCTGTCTCGGAGGCAGGGCTCTCCCAACAGGTGCAGGACAGACTGTCTTGGGCGCAGGGCTCTCCCATCAGATGCAGGACAGGTTGTCTCGGGGGCAGGACTTTTCCCTCAGGTGCAGGGCAGGCTATCTCGGATACAGGCCTTTCGCGTCATGTGCAGGGCAGGCTCTTTCGGGTGCAGGGCTCTCGCATCCTGTGCAGGACATGTCTCTCTTGGTTGTAGGGCTCTCCCACCAAGTGCAGAGCAGGCACTCTTGGGTGTAGGGCTCTCACATCATGTGCAGGACACATTTCTCTCGAGTGCAGAGCTCTCCTGTCAGGTACCAAGTAGGCTCTTTCGGGTATAGGGCTCTCGTGACAAGTGCAGGACAGGGCTCTCTTTGTTGTAGTGCTCTCATGGCAGTGCAGGGGAGGCTCTCTCAGGTGCAGGACTCTCCCATTAGGAGCAGGGCATGCGCTCTCAGATGCTTGGATCTCCCATCAGGTACCAGGTAGGCTCTCTAAGGTGCAGGGCTCTCACATCAGGTGCAGGACAGGCTCTCTTGGGTACAAGACTTTCCCTTCAGGTGCAGGACAGGTTATCTCAGGTGCAGGGCCTTCCTGTCTGGCTCTCACATCTGGTGCAGGACAGGCTCTGTCGGGTACAGGGCTCTCTCGTCAGGTGTAGGGCAGGCTCTCTTGGGTACAAGACATTCCCGTCAGGTGCGAGTAGGTACCCTTGGGGAACCAAGCTTTCCTGTCACATGCAGGGCATTCTCTCTCAGGTACAGGGCTCTCCCATCAGATGCAGGGTAGGCTGTCTCATGTGCAGAGCTCCTCCATCAGGTGCACAGCAGGCTCTATCAGGTTCAGGGCTCTCTCGTCAGGTGCAGGAGGCAGCTCTCTTGCCTCTCCGTTAGGTGCAGGACTTGGCTCTCTCTGGTGCAGGGTATTCACATAAGTTGCAGGACAGGCTGCCTTGAGTGCAGGGCTCTCCCATCAGGTGTAGGATTTGCTATCTCGGGGGCAGGGCTCTCCTGTCAAGCATTGGGCAGGCTGTCTTGGGTATAGGCCTTTTCCCTCAAGTGAAGAGCAGGCTCTCTCAGGTGCAGGGTTACCTGTCAGGTGAATGGCAGGCTTACTCGGGCGCAGAGCTGTCCCGTCAGGTGCAGGGCAGTCTCTTTCAGGTTCAGAGCACTCCCATCAGGTGCAGGGCAGGCTCTATCGGGTTCAGGGCTCTCTCGACAGATGCAAAAGACCACTGTCTTCAGTGTAGGGCTCTCTGCTAGGTGCAGGACACGGCTCTCTTGAATGCAGGGTTCTCACATAAGCTGCAGGACAGGCAGTCTTGGGTGCAGGCCTCTCTTGACAGGTGCAAGACCAGCTCTGTTGGGTGCAAAACTGTCGCATAACCTCCAGGACAGGTTGTCTCTGGTGCAGGGCTCTCCCATCAGGGTCTACAACAGGCTATCTTTTGGACAGTGTTCTCCTGTCATGCAGGGCAGGTTGTCTGAGGTGCAGGGCTTTTCACTCCTGTGCAGGGCAGGCTCTCTCAGGTGCAATCTTTCGCGTCAGGTGCAGTGTAGGCTCTTTCGGGGGCAGGGCTCTCGCATCCAGTACAGGACACGTCTCTCTTGGTTGCACGGCTCTCCTACCAGGTGCAGAACAGGCTCTCTTGGGTGTAGGGCTCTCATGTCGGTGCAGGACATGTTTCTCTCAGGTGCAGGGCTCTCCCATCAGGTACCAGGTAGGCTCTCTCGGTTGCACGGCTCTCGTGACAAGTGTCAGACATGGCTCTCTGGGTTGTAGGGTCTTTCATGGCAGGTGCAGGGGAGGCTCTCTTGGGTGCAGGGCTCTCCCTTTAGGAGCAGGGCAGACTCTCTCAGGTGCATGGATCTCCTGTCAGGTGCCAAGCATCCTCTCTAGGGTGCAGGGGCTCTCCCATCAAGTGAAAGACAGGCTCTCTTGGGTACAGGACTTTCCCTTCAGGTGCAGGACAGGCTATGTCAGGTGCAGGATAGGCTCTTTCGAGCACAGGGCTCTTGCATCCAATGCAGGATACATCTCTCTTGGGTGCAGGGCTCTCCCATTATGTGCAGAGCACGCAGTTTTCGGTGTAGGGCTCTTGTGTCGGGTATGGGACATGTTTCTCTTCAGTGCAGGGTTATCACATCTGGTACCGAGTAGGCTTTCTCAGTTACAGGCCTCTCTTGACAAGTACAGGACATGGCTCTCTGTGTTGTAGTGGTCTCATGAAACGTACAGAGGTGGCTCTCTTGGGTGCAGGACTCTCCCATTAGGAGTAGGGCAGGCTGTCTCAGGTGCACAAATGTCCCTTCAGATGCTGGACAGGCTCTCTTGGGTACAGGGCTCTCTCGTCAGGTGCAAGGTAGGCTGTCTCGAATCCAGGGCTCTCCCGACTGGTGCAGGAAAGGCTGTCTCAAGGGCAGGGCTCTCAGGTGCAGGGCAGGCTGTCTGAGGTGCAAGACTTTTTCCTCAGGTGCAGGGCAGGGTCTCGGGTGTAGGGCTATCCCTTCAGGTGAAAGGCAAGCTTACTCGGGTGCAGGGCTGTCTGGTCGAGTGCAGAGTGGTCTCTTTTGGTTTCAGAGCTCTCCCGTCAGGTGCAGGGCAAGCTCTATCAGGTTCAAGGCTCTCTTGTCAGGTGCAGAAGGCAGTTCTCTTAGGGGCAGGGCTCTTCCTTAGGTGCAAGACAAGGCTCTCTCGGGAGCAGGGTTCTCAAATAAGCTGCAGAACAGGTTGTCTTGGGTGCACGTCTCTCCCGTCAGGTGCAGGACCAGCTCTGTTGGGTGCAAGGCTGTCACATAACCTGCAGGAGAGGCTGTCTTGGGTGCAGGGCTCTCGCATCAGTGCAGGGCAGTCTCTCTTGGGTGCAAGCCTTTCGAGTCAGGTGCAGGGTAGGCACTTTCGGGTGCAGGGCTCACACATCCAGTGCAGGACACGTCTCTCTTGGGTGCAGGGCTCTCCCATCAGGTGCAGAGCCGGCTTTCTTGGGTGTAGGGCTTTCGCATCAGGTGCAGGACATGTTTCTCTTGGGTGCAGGGCTCTCTCATCAGGTGCCGGGTAGGCTCTCTCGGTTATGGGGCTCTCGTGACAAATGCAGGATATGGCTCTCTCGGTCATAGAGCTGTCATGACATTTGCAGGGAAGGCTCTGATGGTGGAGGGATCTCCCATCAGGAGCAGGGCAGGCTCTCTCAGGTACATGGATCTCCCATCAGGTGCTGAGCAGGCTCTCTAGGGTGCACGGCTCTCATATCAGGTGCAGGACAGACTCTCTTGGGTACAGAACTTTTCCTTCAGGAGCAGGACAAGCTATCTCAGGTTCAGGGCCTTCCTATCAGGTGCAGAACTGTCTCTCTCTGGTGTCTGGCTCTCCCATCAGAACAGGCTCTGTCGGTTTCAGAGCTCTCACATCAGGTGCAGGACAGGCTCTCTCAGGTACAGAACTCTCCCATCAGGTGCTGAGTAGGCGCTCTCGGGTGTCAGGCTTTCCCATCATATGTTAGGCATACTCTCTCATATGCAGGGCTCTCCCGTCAGGTGCAGGTTAGGCTGCTATCGGTGCAGGAGTCTCCTGACAGACAGGGCAGGCTGTCTCGGGTGCAGGGCTATCCTGTCAGGTGAATGGCATGCTTACTCGGGATCAGAGCTCCCCCATCAGGTGAAGGGGGGCTCTATAAGACTCAGGGCTCTCTCATCAGGTGCAGAAGGCTGCTCTCTTGGGTGCAGGGCTCTTCGTTAGGTGCAGGACACGGCTATCTCGGGTGCAGGGTTCTCAAATAAGCTGCAGGACAGGCTGTCTCGGGTGCAGGCCTTTCGCGTCAGGTATAGGGTAGGCTCTTTTGGGCACAGGGCTCTCACGTGCAGTACAGGACAGGTCTCTCTTGTGTGCAGGGCTCTCCCATCAGGTGCATAGCAGGCTTTCTTGGGTGTAGGGCTTTCGCATCAGGTGCAGGACACGTTTCTCTTGGGTGCAGGGCTCTCTTATTAGGTGCAAGACCAGCTCTGTTGTCTGCAAGGCTGTCGCAGGACAGGCTGTCTGCAGGACAGGCTGTCGCAGGACAGGCTGTCTGCAGGACAGGCTGTCGCAGGAAGGCTGTCTGCAGGACAGGCTGTCTTGGATGCAGACTCTCCTGACAGGTGCAGAGTAGGCTCTTTCAGGTGCAGGGCCCTTGCGTGCAGTGCAGGACAAGTTTCTCTTGGGTGCAGGGCTCTCACATTAGGAACAAGGCAGGCTCTCTCAGGTGCACGGATCTCCCATCAGGTGCTGGGCAGGCTCTCTAGGGTGCCGGGCTCTCACATCACATGCAGAACAGGCTCTCTTGGGTACAGGACTTTCCCTTCAGGTGCAGGACAGGCTATCTCAGGTGCAGGGTCTTCCAGTCAGGTGCAGGACCGGCTCTCTCTGGTGTGTGGCTCTCCCATCAGGTGCAGTACAGGCTCTGTCAGGTGCAGTGCTCTCATGCCAGGTGCAGGGCAGGCTCTCTTGGGTACAGGACTCTTCCATCAGGTGCTGGGTAGTTGCTCTTGGGTTCCAAGCTTTCCTGTCACATGCTGGGCATGCTCTCTTGTGTACAGGGCTCTCCCAATAGGTGCAGGACAAGCTGTCTTGGGAGCAGGGCTCTCCCATCAGATGCAGGACAGGTTGTCTCAGGGGCAGGGCTCTCCTGTCAGGCACAAGACAGGCTTTCTCGGGTGCAGTGCTTTTCCCTCAGGTGCAGGGCAGGCTCTTTCGGGTGCAGGGCTATCCCTTCAGGTGAATGGCAGGCTTACTTGGGTGTAGGGCTTTCCCATCAGGTGCAAGGTGGTGTCTTTCAGTTTCAGAGCTCTGCCGTCAGGTGTAGAGCAGGCTCTATCAGGTTCAGGACTCTCTAGTGAGGTGCAAAAGGCAGCTCTCTTGGGTGCAGAGCTCTCCATTAGGTGCAGGCCACAGCTCTCTCAGGTGCAGGGTTCTCACATAAGCTGCAGAACAGGCTCTCTTGAGTACAGGACTTTCCCTTCAGGGGGAGGACAGGCTATCTCATGTGCAGGGCATTCCTGTCAAGGGGAGGACTAGCTCACTCTGGTGTCTAGTTCTCTCATCAAGTGCAGGATAGGCTCTGTCAGGTGCAGGGCTCTCACATCAGGTGCCGGGTAGGCTCTCTCGGTTACAGGACTCGTGACAAGTACAGGACATGACTCTGTTGGTTGTAGTGCTCTAAAGGCAGGTGCAGGGGAGGCTCTCTTGGGTGCAGGGCTCTCACATTAGGAGCAGGGCTGGCTCTCTCTGGTGCTCAGATGTCCCGTCAGGTGCCAGACAGGCTCTCTAGCGTGAAGGGCTCTCCCGACAGATGCAGGACAGGCTGTCTTGGAGGCAGGGTTCTCCCATTAGGTGCAAGACAAGCTGTCTCAGGGGCAGGGCTCGCCTGTCAGGTGCAAGACTAGCTCTGTTGGGTGTAAGGGTGTCGCATATCCTGCAGGACAGGCAGTCTCGGTGCAGGCCTTTCGCGTCAGGTGAAGGTTAGACTCTTTTGGGCACTGGCCTCTTGCATCCTATGCAGAATGCATCTCTCTTGCATACAGGACTCTCCCAGCATGTGCAGAGCAGTCTGTCTTGGATGTAGGGCTCTCTCCTCAGGTGCAGGATAGGCTGTCTTGAGGGGGGGGCAAGCCTTTTCCCTCAGGCGCAGGTCAGGCTCTCTCTCGGGTGCAGGACTATCCCGTCAGGTGAATGGTAGGCTCACTCAGGTTCAGAGCTCTCCCATCAGGTACAGGGCAGGCTCTATCAGGTTCTGGGTTCTCTCGTTAGGTGCAGAAGGCAGCTCTCTTGGGTGCAGCGCTCTCCGTTAGGTGCAGGACATGGCTTGCTCGGGTGCAGGGCTCTCACATAAACTGCCGGACAGGCTGTCTTGAGTGCAGGGCTCTTGCATCAGGTGCTGGGTAGGATCTCTCGGTTACAGGGTTCTCGTGACAAGTGCAGGACATGGCTCTCTTGGTTGCAGGGGAGGCTCTCTCGGGAGCAGGGATCTCCCATTAGGAGCAGGATTGGTTCTCTCGGGTGCAGGTATGTCCCGTCAGGTGCCGGGTAGGCTCTCTAGGGTGCAGGGCTCCCACATCAGGTGCAGGACAGGCTCTCTTGGGTACAGGACTTTCCCTTCAGGTGCAGGACAGACTATCTCAGGTGCAGGGCCTTTCTGTCAGGTGCAGGACCAGCTCTCTCTGGTGTCTGGCTCTCCCATCAGGTGCAAGACTGGCTCTGTCAGGTACAGGGATCTCACGTCAGGTGCAGAGCAGGCTCTCTCAGGTACATACTCTCCCGTCAGGTGCTGTGTAGGTGCTCTCGGATGCCAGGCTTTCCCATCACGTGCCCGACATGCTCACTCGGGTGAAGGGACCTCCCAACAGGTGCAGGACAGGCTATCTCGGTTGCAGAGACTCTCCCATCAGGTGTAGGACAGGCTTTTTCGGGGGCAGGGCTCTTCTCTCAGTGCAGGGTAGGCTCTCTCGTGTGCAGGGCTATCTTGACAGGTGAATGGCAGGCTTACTCGGCTGCAAGGCTCTACCGTCAGGTGCAGGGCAGGCTCTATCAGGTTCAGGGCTCTCTCGTCAGGTGCAGAAGCCAGCTCTCTTGGGTGCAGGGCTCTTCGTTAGGTGCAGGACACGGCTATCTTGGGTGCAGGGTTCTCACATAAGCTGCAGGACAGGCTGTCTCAGGTGCAGGCCTTTCGCGTCAGGTGCAGGGTAGGCTGTCTCGGGTGCAGGGCTCTCCCATCAGGTGCAGAAGAGGCTTTCTCGGGGGCAGGGCTCTCCTGTCAGGCACAGGACAGGCTTTCTCGGGTGCAGGGCTATCCCTTCACCTGAATGGCAGGCTTACTCGGGTGCAGGGCTCTCCCATAGGGTGCAGGGCAGGCTCTATCAGGTTCAGGGCTCTCTTGTCAGGTGCAGAAGGCAGTTCTCTTAGGGGCAGGGCTCTCCATTAGGTGCAGGACACGGCTCTCTCGGGGGCAGGCTTCTCACATAAGCTCCAGGACAGCTTGTCTTGGGTGCACGTCTCTTCCGTCAGGTGCAGGACCAGCTCTGTTGGGTGCAAGGCTGTTGCATAACCTGCATACAGGCTGTCTCGGGTGCAGGGCTCTCATGTCAGTGTAGGGCAGTCTCTCTTGGGTGCAGGCCTTTCAAGTCTGGTTCAGGGTAGGCTCTTTTGGGTGTAGGGCTTCTGCATCTAGTGCAGGACTTGTCTCTCTTGGATGCAGGGCTCTCCCATCAGGTGCAGAGCAGGCTCTCTCAGTTACGGGGCTCTCACATCAGGACACATTTCTCTTGGGTGCAGGGCTCTCGCGTCAGGTGCCAGGTAGGCTCTCTCGGTTACGGGGCTCTCGTGACAAGTGCAGAATATGGCTCTCTCGGTCATAGAGTTGTCGTGACACTTGCAGGATAGGCTCTCTCGTGTGCAGGCATCTCCCATTAGGAGCAGGGCAGGCTCTCTCAGTTGTATGGATCTCCCATCAGGTGCCGGGCAGGTTATCTAGGGTGCACGGCTCTCACATCAGGTGCAGGACAGGCTCTCTTGGGTATAGGACTTTGCCTTCAGGTGCAAGACAGTCTATCTCAGGTCCAGGGCCTTCCTTTCAGGTGCAGGACTGTCTCTCACTGGTATCTGGCTCTCCCATCAGGTGCAGGACAGGCTCTATCGGGTACTCTCCCATCAGGTGCTGGGTAGATGTTGTCTGGTGCCAGACTTTCCCATCACATGCTAGGCATGCTCTCTCATGTGCAGGGCTCTCCCATCCGGTGCAGGTTAGGCTGTCTTGGGTGCAGGGCTCTCCCAACAGGCAGGACAGGTTTCCCGGGTGCAGGACTATCCCGTCAGGTGAATGGTAGTCTTACTCGGGTTCAGAGCTCTCATGCCAGGTGCAGGGCAGGCTCTATCAGGATCAGTGCTCTCTCGTCAGGTGCAGAAAGCAGCTTTCTTGGGTGCAGCGCTCTCTGTTAGGTGCACAACACGGCTCTCTTGGGTACAGGTTCTCCCATAAGCTGCAGTACAGGTTATCTTGGGTGCAGGGCTCTCCCATCAGGTGCAGGACCAGCCCTGTTGGGTGCAAGGCTGTCACAAAACTTGCAGGACAGGCTGTCTCAGGCGCAGGACTTTTCTCTCGGGTGCAGGGCAGGCTCTCTCAGGTTCAGGGCTATCCCGTCAGGTGCAGGGCGGTGTCTTTCGGTTTCAGAGGTCTCCCATCAGGTGCAGGGCAGGCTCTATCAGTTCCAGGACTCTCTAGTCATGTGCAGAAGACAGCTCTCTTGGGTGCAGGACTCTCCATTAAGTGCAGGACACAACTCTCTCGGGTACAGGGTTCTCACATAAGCTGCAGGACAGGCTGTCTTCGGTTCAGGGCTCTCACGTCAGGTGCCGGGTAGGCTCTCTCGGTTAGGCTGTCTCTGTTACAGGGCTCTTGTGACAAGTGCAGGACATGGCTCTCTTGGTTGTAGTGCTCTAACATCAGGTGCAGGGGAGGCTTTCTCGGGTGCAGGGCTCTCCCATTAGTAGTAGGGTAGGCTCTCTCAGGTGCACAAATCTCCCATCAGGTGCCAGGCAGGCTCTCTAGGGTAGAGCACTCTCACATCAGGTGCAGGACAGGTTCTCTTGGGTACAGGACTTTCCCTTCAGGTGTAGGACAGGCTATCTCAGGTCCAGGGTCTTCATGTCAAGTGCAGAACCGGCTCTCTCTGGTGTCTGACTCTCCCATTAAGGACAGGCTCTGTCATGTGCAGGGCTCTCACTTCAGGTGCAGGCCAGGCTCTTGGGTACAGGAGTCTCCCGTCAGATGCTGGGTAGGTGGTCTTAGGTGCCAGGCTTTCCCGTCGCATGCTAGGCATGTTCTCACATGTGCAGGGCTCTCCTGTCAGGTGCAGGGTAGGCTCTCTCGGGTGCAGGGCTCTCCCGTCAAATGCAGGACAGGTTCTCTCGGATGCAGGGCTATCCCTTCACCTGAATGGCAGGCTTACTCAGGTGCAGGGCTGTCCCATCAGGTGCAGGGCGATCTCTTTCGGTTTCAGAGCTCTCCCATCAGGTGCAGGGCAGACTCTATCAGGTTCAGGGCTCTCTCGTCACATGCAGAAGGCAGCTCTCTTAGAGGCAGGGCTCTCCCTTAGGTGCAGGACATGGCTGTCTCGGGGGCAGGGTTCTCACATAAGCTTCAGGACAGGTTGTCTTAGGTGCAGGGCTTTCCCGTCAGGTGCAGGACTGGCTCTCTTGGGTACAGGACTTCCCCCTTCAAGTGGAGGACAGCTATCTCAGGTTCAGGGCCTTCTTGTCAGGCGTGGGACGGACTCACTCTGGTGTCTGCCTCTCCCATCAGGTGCAGGACAGGCTCTGTCAGGCGCAGGGCTCTCACATCAGATGCCGGGTAGGCTCTCTCGGTTACAGGGCTCTCGTGACAAATGCAGGACATGGCTCTCTTGGTTGTAGTGCTCTATCATCAGGTGCAGGGAAGGCTCTCTCGGGTGCAGGGCTCTTTCATTAATAGCAGAGCTACCTTTCTCAGGTGCACGAATGTCCCGTCAGGTGCCAGGCAGGCTCTTGAGGGTGAAGGGCTCTCCCTACAGGTGCAATACAGGCTGTCTCGGGGGCAGAGCTCTCCTGTCAGGTGCAGGACTAGCTCTGTTGGGTGCAAGGCTGTCACATAACCTGCAGGACAGGCTGTCTCAGGTGCAGGCCTTTCATGTCAGGTGAAGGTTAGGCTCTTTCAGGCACTGGCCTCTCGCGTCCTGTGCAGGATACATCTCTCTTGCATACAGGGCTCTCCCATCAGGGACAGAGTAGGCTGTCTTGGGTGTAGGGTTCTCGTGTCAGGTGCAGGACTGGTTTCTCTCGGGTGCATGACTCTCCCATCAAGTGCAGGGTAGGCTGTCTCGGGTGCAGGCTCTCCCGACAGGTCCAGGACAGGTTGTCTCAGGTGCAGGGCTCTCCCGTCAGGTGCAGGATAGGCTGTCTCAGGGGAAGAGCTCTCCTGTCGGGCACAGGGCAGGCTGTCTCGGGGCAGGCCTCTTCGCTCAGGTGCAGGGCAGGCTTTCTCAGGTGCAGGGCTATCCCGTCAGGTGAATGGTAGGCTTACTCGGTTTCAGAGCTCTCCCATCAGGTGCAGGGCAGGCTCTGTCAGGTTCAGGGCTCTCTCTTTGGTGCAGAAGGCACCTCTCTTGGGGGCAGCGCTCTCCATTAGGTGCAGGACATGACTCTCTCGGGTGCAGGGTTCTCGCATAAGCTCAGGACAGGCTGTTGGGTACAGGACTCTCCCATCAAGTGCAGAACCAGCTCTGTTGGGTTCAAGGCTGTCACGTAAACTGCAGGACAGGCTTTCTCGAGTGCAAGGATCTCCTGTCAAGTGAAGGGCAGGCTCTCTCAGGTGCAGGCCTTTCGTGTCAGTGCAGGGTAGACTCTTTGGTGTGCAGGGCTCTCGCATCCAGTGCAGGACACGTCTCTTGGGAGCAGGGCTCTCCCAACAGGTGCAGAGCAGGCTGTCTTGGGTTAGGGCTCTCGCATCAGGTGCAGGACACGTTTCTCTCAGGCGCAGGGCTCTCCCATCAGGTGTAGCGTAGGCTCTCTCAGTTACAGGGGTCTTGTGACTAGTGCAGAATATGGCTCTCTGGGTTGTAGTGCTCTCACAGCAGGTGCAGGACAGTCTCTTGGGTACAGGACTTTCCCTTCAGGTGCAGGACAGGCTATCTCAGGTGCAGGTCCTTCCTGTCAGGTACAGGACCAGCTCTCTCTGGTGTCTGGCTCTCCCATCAGGTGCAGGACAGGCTCTGTCAGGTGCAGGGCAGGCTTTCTCGGGTACAGGACTCCCCCATTAGGTGCTGGGTAGGCGCTTTTGGGTGCCAGGCTTTCCCGTCACATGCAGGGCATGCTCACTCGGATGCAAGGCTCTCCCATCAAGTGCAGGGTAGGCTGTCTCAGGTGCAGTGCTCTCTCATCAGGTGCAGGACATGGGTCTCAGGTGCAGGGTTTTCCTGGGAGGTGTAGTACCGGCCCTCTCGGATTTGGGCATCTCCTGACAGGTGCAGTACAGTCCCTGTCTTGTGCAGGGCTCTCTCATCAGGTGTGGGACTGGCTCTCTCACGTGCAGGGTTCTCCCTTCAGGTGCAGGACAGGCTCTTTCAGGTGCTGGGCTCTCCCATCAGGTAAAGGACAGTCTGTCTCACGTGCAGGGTTCTTTTGTCTCATGCAGGTTATCTCTGTTGGGAACAGGGCTCTTTCGTTGGTTGCAAGGCAGGCTTTCTTGGGTGCAGGGTTCTCCCATCAAGTGCAGCGCAGGCTGTCTTGGGTTCAGTGTCTCCTGTCAGGTGCTGGGCAGGCTCTCTCCAGTGCATGGCTCTCCCGTCAAGTGCAAGACACGCTCTCTAAAGTGCAGGGCTCTCCCTTCAGGTGCAGGATAGTCTGTCTTCCTGTCAGGTGCAGGACTGGCTTTCTCGGATACTGGGGTCTCCCATCATGTGCGGGACTGACTGTCTCAGGTGTCAAGCTCTCCCATCAGGTAAAGGTAGACTGTCTCAGGTGCTGGTCTCTCCTGACAGGTGCAAGATAGGCTGTGTCAAGTGTAGGGTTCTCCCATCAGTTGCAAGGCAGGCTCTCTGGGGTGCAAGGGTCTCATTTTCCGGTGCAGGACAGGCTCTTTCTGATGAAGGGCTCTTGTGTAAGGTGCAGGGCTGGCTTTCTCAGGTGCAGGGCTCTCGCATCAGGTACAGGTCAGTCTCTCGAGGGTTCAGGGCTCTCGCATCAGGTGCAGGGTAGACTCTCGGCTGCAGAGCTCTCCCATCAGGCACAGGGCAGGCTCTCTTGGGTGCAGGTCTCTCGCATCCGGTGCAGGACATATCTCTCTTGGGTGAAGGACTCTCCTATCAGTTGTAAGGCAGGCTCTCTTGGGGGCAGGGCTCTCCCATCAGGGACAAGGCAGGCTCTCTGGGGTGCAGGGCAGTTCCATCAGTTGCAGGGCAGTCTCTCTGGTTCAGGGCTCTAGCATCAGTTGCAGGGCAGGCTCTCTCAGGTGCAGGGCTCTCGCTTCTGGTGCAGGGCTCTCACATCTGGTGCGGGACAGGTTCTCTTGGGTGCAGGTCTCTCATGCCAGGTGCAAGCCATGCTTTCTCGGGTGCAGGTGTCTCGTGTCAGTTGCTGGATGGACTAAATTATGTGTGGGGCCCTCCTCTCAGGACATGCTCTCTCTTGTGCAGGGCTCTCGCGTCACGAGAGAACAGACTCTATGGGGTTCAGGCCTCTCGTGTCATGTATAGGGCAGGCTTTCTCGGTTGCAGCGCTCTCATGTCAGGTGCAAGGCAGGCTCTCTCAGGTGCAGGGCTCTCCTGTCAAGTGCATGGCAGGCTCTCTCCAGTGCAGGGCTCGCCCATCAGGTGCAGGATAGGCTCTCTTGAGTGCAGGTCTCTCCCTTCTGGTGCAGAACAGGCTATCTCGGGTGCAGGACTGACTCTCTTGGATGGTGGGCTCTCCCATCAGGTGCAAAACCGACTCTCTCAGTGTCGCACTCCTGTCAGGTGAAGGGCAGGTTCTCTTGGTGCAGGGCTCTCCCATCAGGTGCGGGACAGCCTCTCTCAGATGCAGGTCTCTTCCTGTCAGGTGCAGAACAGGCAGTCTTGGGTACAGAGCTCTCCCGTCAGATTCAAGGCAGACTGACTCGGGTACTGGGCTCTCCAGTCAAGTGCAGGGCAGGCTATCTCGGTTGCAGGCCTCTCCCGTCACATGCAGGACAGGCTGTCTCAGGTGCAGGGTTGTACCGTCAGGTGCAGGACAGGCTCTCTTGGGTGCAGGGCTCTCCCATCAGGTGCAAGGCAGGCTGTCTTGGGTGAGGTCTCTACCACCAGGTGCACTACAGGCTGTCTTGGGGGGCTGCCTTCTCCCAACAGGTGCAGGATAGGCTGTCTCAGGTTCAGGGCTCTCCCGTCAGTTGCAGACCAGGCTGTCTCGGGTCCAGGGCTCTCTAATTAGGTGCAGGGCAGTTCCATCAGTAGCAGGGTGGTATCTCTCAGGTTCAGGGCTCTCCCATCAGGTACAGGACAGGCTCTCTCAGGTGCTTGGCACTTCCGTCAGTTGCAGGGCAGTCTCTCTGTTTCAGGACTCTCGCATCAGTTGCAGGGCAGGCTCTCTCTCGGGATCAGGGCTCTCCCGTCAGGTGCAGGGCAGACTCTCTTAGATGCAGGTCTCTTCCCATCAGGTGCAGGATAGGCATTCTCAGGTGCAGAGCTCTCCCGTCAGATGCAAGACAGACTGATTTGGGTACTGGACTCTCCAGTCAAGTGCAGGGCAGGCTTTCTCAGGTGCAGGGTTGTACTGTCAGGTGCAGGACAGGCTCTCTTGGGTGCAGCGCTCTCCCATCAGGTGCAGGGCAGGCTGTCTCGGGTGCAGGTCTCTACCATCAGGTGCACTAGAGGCTGTCTCGGGTGCTGTGCTCTCCCGACAGGTGCAGGATAGGCTGTCTCGGGTTCAAGACTCTCCCGTCAGCTGCAGGCCAGGCTGTCTTGGGTGCAGGGTTCTCCCATCAGGTGCAGGGCAGGCTCTGTCGGGTGCAGGGCAGTTCCATCAGTTGCAGAGTGGTATCTCTCGGGTTCAGGGCTCTCCTGTCAGGTGCAGGGCAGGCTCTCTTGGGGGCAGGGCTCTCACGTCAGGTGCAGAGCAGGCTCTCTCGGATTCAGGGTTCTGGCATCAGTTGCAGGGCAGGCCCTCTTGGGTTCAGGGCTCTCCCGTCAGCTGCAGGGTAGCCTCTCACGGGTTCATGTCTCTCCCATCAGGTGCAGGGAAGGCTGGCTCGGGTGCAGGGCTCTCCTGTCAGGTGTAGGGCAGGCTGGCTTGGGAACAGTGCTCTCATGTGCAGGACATGGCTCTCTTGGGTGCAGGGCTCTCCCATCAGGTGCAGGGTAGGCTCTCTCAGTTGCAGGGCTGTTGCGTCAGCTGCAGGGCAGGATCTCTTGGGTGCAGGGCTCTCGCATCAGGTGTATAACGTGTCTCTCTTGGGTGCAGGGCCCTCCTGTCAGGTGTGGGACAGGCTCTCTAGGGTGCAGGGCTCTCACGTCAGGTGCAGGACAGGCTCCCTCGGGTGCAGGTCTCTCATGCATCAGGGGATGGACAGGCTCTCTCGGGTGCAGGTCTCTCCTGTCAGTTGCTGGACAGACTGTCATGTGAGGGGTTCTCCCCTCAGGTGCAAGACAGGCTCTCTTGTGTGCAGTGCTCTTGCATCACGTGCAGAACAGGCTCTCTGAGGTGCAGGCCTCTTGCATCATGTGCAGGACAGGCTCTCGGCTGTTATGCTCTCGTGTCAGGGGCTGAGCAGGCTCTCTCCAGTGCTGGACTCCCCCATCAGGTGCAGGACATGCTCTCTTGGGTGCAGGACTCTCCCTTCAGGTGCAGAACAGGCTGTCTCAGGTGCAGGCCCTTTCTGTCAGGTGCAGGACTGGCTAGCGGATGCTGGGCTCTCCCATCAAGTGCAGAATCGACTCTCTTGGATGTCAGGCTCTCCCATCGGGTGTAGGGCAGGCTCTCTCAGGTGCAGGGCTCTCCCCTCAGGTGCAGGGTTCTCCCCTCAGGTGTAGGGCAGGCTGTCTCTGGTTCTGGGTTCTCCTGCCAGGTGCTGTACAGGCTCTCAGGTGCAGAGCATGCTGTCTTGAGTGAGGGCTCTACCATAAAGTGAAGAGTAGGCTCTCCCGGGTGCTGGGATCTCTCAACAGGTGCAGGATAGGCTGTCTTGAGTGCAGAACTCTCCCATCAGTTGCAGGGCAGGCTGTCTCATGTACAGGACTCTCCTTTTACATGCAAGGCAGGCTGTCTTGGGTGCAGGGCTCTCGCATCAGGTGCAGGACAGGCTGTCTCAGGTACAGGGCTCTCCCATCAGGTTCAGGACAGGCTGTCTCAGGTGCTGAGCACTCCTGTCGGGTACAGGGCAAGCTCTCTTGGGTGCAGGGTACCTCCTTCAGTTGCAGGGCAGTCTCTCTGTTGGTCTCAGGTCTCTCATCAGGTGTAGGATGGGCTCTCTCAAGTTCAAGACTCTTCCAACAGGTACAGAGCAGGCTCTCTCAGGTGCAGGGCACTTCCATCAGTTGTAGGGCAGTCTTTCTCGGCTTCAGGGCTCTCATGTCAGTTCAGGGCAGGCTATCTCAGGTGCAGTACTCTCAATCAAGTGCAGGGCGGGCTCTTTCAGGTGCAGGGCTCTCCCATCAGGTACAAGACAGGTTCTCTGGGGTTTGGGGCTCTCCATGAGGTGCTGGACCCTCTCTTGGGTGCAGGGCTCTCCGTCAGGTGCAGTACACTCTCCTAGGGGCCCTTCACCAGATGCACTTTCTTCATTCTCCTGTTCTCCATAGTGTGAGTCTTCAAATAGGTGTGGGAGTGTGTGTAGCTGTACTAGCTTCTTCCCTCCCCTCTGTCAGCAGTCACAGTCTTCCAGAGATTCTGGTCCTGGTCATCATCCTACCGTCTGGAGCAACATGAATACAAGGCCCAGAGCACCTGGCTTGGCCACACAACTCCAGATTTCTGTGATCAGTCTCACCCAGGTTTTCTGGGTCACCATTCCTGATGTTACAGTCCCTGATGTCTTAGTCAGTGATGTCACAATCCATGATGTCACAATCCATGATGTCACAGCTCTGGATGTCACTGCTTTTTATGTCACATCCCTGATAGCCCATGGGAGGTATCTTGGACTTGGGAACCCTCCACAGCACTCTAGCGTGGAACCAGATGATGAGAGTTGTGAGACCTTGGGACAGGAATAGCATGACATGTTCCAGATAAGGGCCACATGTGACCAACAGCCATCAGAACGTTCGAATAACACCCTCCCCTGCCCAACTGTCCCAGGCTCTCTCACTTCCTTTGTGAGAGTCACTAGAGGTTTCATTACCCCAACACAGTAAAGAGAAGGCCCCTTTAGGCCTACGGGGAGAACCCACCTAGGGTGACTTCTTGCTGCTTGGGGGCTGAGGTCTGTGCCTCTCATGGGATTGAGGTCCCCTCTTCTCACAGTTCAGGCAGTGCCCCAACCCTTTTTTCATGGGTGTGACTCCTTGTTCTTATGGATATAAGGGGGAGCCATTCCTCTTCTTGTGGGTAAGGGGGTGTCCATCCCTCTTCTCATGCATATGGGTCCCTCTTCTCACCAGCTGGGCACCCATCCAATCCAGAGACCTTTGGAAACGGCCCCACCTCCCAGCTCCAGGAGCCAACTTGATTGGTCTAAGAGGAGCTCTGCCTTCTTGATCTCAAAGGGTTGTGTGACCCGCGGGGCCTTCTGTGATTTTTTGTGTGTCTGTAAAAGCCCAGGATGGGCCTGCCTCCTCATTGCCCATGTGTAGCCCCAAGGCCCTGCAGCTAAAAAAAGGAGAGGCAGCCGGGCTCAGTGGCTCAGCCTGTAATCCTGCGCCTTTGGGAGGCTGAGGTGAGTAAATTGCCTGAGACCGCGGGTTCGAGACCCAACTGGGCAACGAGACCTCATCTCTACAATAAATCAAAAAAATGAAATCAGCCGGACGTGGTAGCGCATGCCTGTAATTCCAGCTACTCGGAAGGCTGAGGTGGAAGGATCGCTGGAACCTAGCAGGTCGAGGCTGCCGTGGCCGGGAGCGGCCACTGCACTCCAGTCTGGGTGACAGAGTGAGACTCCAACTCAAAAAAAAGGAGAGGCAGTCAGGCTCGGTGGCTCAGCCTGTAATCCCACACCTTTGGGAGGCTGAGGTGAGTGGATTGCCTGAGTCCATGGGTTCGAGACCCGCCTGGGCAGCGAGACCTCATCTCTACAATAAATCAAAAAAATCAGCCGGGAGCAGCCACTGCACTCCAGTCTGGGCGACAGAGTGAGACTCCAACTCAAAAAAAAAAAAGAGAGGCTGATGTGTGAGGTAGGTGGACCAAGGAGTGAGCACTGGAACCAGAGTCAGACAGTACAAGCCCGGTCCTGGCCTTGCCACTGACAAGCCCACAAGCTTGAGCAGGTGACACAAAGACTCACCTGAAGGAAGTGGGCACGGTACTGTCCACCAGAGAGAACAGTCATGAGAAGGTGGTTATTCATGGCATGGACTCCTCCAGTTCCCCCACCCACCCACCCCTCTTGCCTATATAGACAAAAGCAGTTGATTTTCTCCTTGCTCACCACAGCACAGTGCTTGTGTAACCAAGTCGGGGGAGAAGTGTCCCACACCAGGCAGGCCTACCCCTTTAGCAGACCCCAGCTGGTCATCCTGCAATGCGACTCGGTTCTGGCATGTCCACCTAAGACATCAGACCCCTAGGCCAGACCTCTTCAGGTGCCAGTTCCAAGTCCAGGCTCCACCAGTGCTTCTGGTGGCCTGGCTGCAGACCTGTGCTTTCCATGGCTCTTCTCAGGTTCTGCCACATGCCAAGACAGTTCCCAGACCAGTTGGCTTTGTAGATGACCAGGCCATGAGCCCCGAGGCAGGGCCTTCTCCAGGATTCTAGGGAAACACAGAGTCCTTTGTGAGTAAACCATCAGTGCCATCACTGCCTCCATGGCTGCCATGACGGTGGCCCCAACTGCAGGCAGATGACACAGTGGCATCGACTTCCTCCCCCACCTCTCATGTGCACGCTTCTGTGGTTCCCCAGCCCACAGTGAGTCTCCCACTCTTGGAGTCTAGGTTGGCCTCTGACATGCTGTGCCCATCCAAATGCACCAGAACTGAAGTGCCAGGCAGCCCAGGCCCCAAGAGGCCACCCTCTCCCTTGTGATCTGTCGCCAAGTGGGAATAACACAGGGTAGCCTGCTCTGTGGGGAGAAACGTATGACCCAGTTACCCCTTTGTCCCAGTTGACAGCACACCAAGCCTTCCTAGACAGCAAACTCCCAGTCACCGGCCCCTGATCCCCATGTAGATCAACCATGCCCAACCCAGGGCAGTAGAGCTGCCAAGCTGACACAAAAACACATGACCAGTAGTAGCACATGCTTGTCCTTGTTTTTTTAAGAGGCAGGGTCTCACTCTGTCACCAAGGCTGGAGTGTCACTTGGCTTGATCATAGCTCGCTGCAACCTCAAACTCTTGGGCTCAAGCGATCCTCCTGCCTCAGCCTCTGAGTAGCTGTGACTGCAGGCCATCCACCACCATGCCCAGCCTATAACATTTGTTGACAGTTTACTACTGGCCAAGCACTGTGCCAAGGGCTTTACCCAGAACATGTCATGAAGTTCTTAGAGCAGCCCCATACACTAGATGCTGTCATCCCCTTCCGTTGACGTCAACTCTGAGATCTAAAACTGTAAATGACTTGCCGCCAGCCACACAGGTAGAAAGTGGGTCCAGGGCACGACCTGAGCCTTCTGATTCGAGGGCCTACTCACAACATCCTTCCAGTAGCTTTTGCCTTTTCTTCCTCAAGACCAGCTGGCTCCACACTTGTAGGACTTTTTAAAGCCCTTGCCGGCTGGGCTCGGTGGCTCAGCCTGTAATCCCGTGCTTTGGGAGGCTGAGGTGAGTAGATTGCCTGAGCCCGCGGGTTCGAGTCCCGCCTGGGCAACTTGGCCAGAGCTCATCTCTAAAATAAAAATCAAAAAATTAGCCGGGCATGGTAGCATGCACCTGTAGTTCCAGCTACTTGGAAGGCTGAGGCGGAAGGATCGCCAGAGACCCAGCAAGTCAAGAGTGCAGTGGCCGGGAGCGGCCACTGCACTCCAGTCTGGGTGACAGAGTGAGACTCCAACTAAAAAAAAAAAAGCCCTTACCATGGTAGCCTTGGTCTCAGGGGGCCATTGCCTGAGTGGACATTCTGAGCAAGGCCGGTCTCAGTGCCATCTCTGACCCCTCTCTTTCCCTCGTGTCATTCCTCAGCAGATCCTCTTGGCTCTGCCATCCCTGTTTGTCTGGGCTCCCGTTACATCTCATCTTGCTGCGGCCAGTCTAGTCCAGCTGGCCATCCCCTCTTACCCAACCCTGGCAGCAGCCTCCCTCCTGCCTTCCCTGACTCTGCCCAGGTTAGTCCAGCTGGCCATCCCCTCTTACCCAACTCTGACAGTGGTCTCCCAGCAGGCCTCCCTGACTCTACTTCTCCCCACCATGATCTTCTTGTGCCTCCAGGAATGAACATTTGAAAATTAAGTGAGATCATGGCAGTCTGCTGTTCAGTGCCCTTGCATGGTTCCCAGCACCCTAGGGCCAGAATCCCAGCACTCCTACAGCCTCTGGGTCTCACAACCAGGCCCTGGGTGTGCGGGTCTCCCAGTCCCTCACCAGGCATTCTCTCTGGGCCTGTACTGTGCCCCCTATCCAGAGCACACCTCTGCCCCAATGTTCTGTACCCATCGGCTCCATGCCACCTCCAGGTGCTGGCTCTCCTCACATTGCTCTGCTTTTATTATTCATGACTACTTTTACTTGGAGTACTTACCCGCCATTGTCTCCTGTGTGCTTGTTAATTATCTTTCCTGTCTTTCCCAGTAGAGTATCAAAGCCTTCATGTGTCCAGATGTCTTTGTTCAAGCTGTGATGACAGAACATCATGGACTGGGTGGCTTGAAACAACAGATATTGATTGCACTTGATTCTGGGCACTGGAAACCCAAGACCCAAGCACCACAGTCTCGGTGTCTGGGGAGGGCTGCCCTGGCCATAGATGGCACCCCCTTGTCTGCCCTTCCACAGTGGGGAGGACATGGGGAGCCTCTGGAAGGTGGGCTTCCTGCAAGTACTCTGCCCAGCTGTCTCCCGAGAAGGCGCGTGGACAACAATCACGGCATGTCTCATGGCGCAGAAGCTGCTCCTGAGGGCACCTCTCAGGCCGAGCTGCTCTTTCACTATTGAACCACCGCCATTGGAAAAGCCAGGGACTTACCCTCCTCTAGGGAGCCCGGCACTGGTGCACATGTACACACAACACTCTTGCCACCTGCCCCCCCACCGCCTGTCAGACAGAGACCCCAGCGGTTTTCCTGATGGAGCACGTTCATGTTTGCAATTAGCAATTTGCTTCCGGAGAGGAGGCGGCCTGGGCAGGCCTGCATGGACTGCCAGCATGGACAGGGAACAGCTCCACCCAGGCTCACCTGTCCACTGGTCATGGAGTGGGGTGTGGGGAGTGGGCAGCAGGACCAGCCCTATGGGCACTGCAGCAAGGAGCAGCCTCTCTGACTGGCCCAGGACTGGTCCCTGGCAACTGGCAGCATGGGTGGTCAGCCCTAGACCATGTTCCGGAGCAGGAGATAGCAGGACAGGACGCATATATGCATGTACTAGCCTGGAAGCTTTGGCTCCAGAATCTCAAGGGCATCGTGTCTGCCTTACGGATTATGAGTGTTCTTTCTGCATCTCTGCAATGCCTCATTCTTCTGCAGACCTGTGTCACCTACAGTCACAGGTGTCATCAGGCTACCCTACCCCGCCACTTTCTGTCCACACTCCCTGCCCCCTTTTGCCCCTCCTGGCCCTTTTTCCATCCTGTCTCCCCACCCTTCTCCCCACCTTAGAGGTAAGGAGCCTCCTCTCTCTGGCCCCTAGCCTGCAGCCTCACTGAGAATGCTGGGGCATGGAGGGGACTTCTCCCATCCTCAGCTGTAGGCCTATCCATCAGCCTCCCCTGATGATCCCCTGGGGAGGAGCTATCCATGGCCTGAGTGCAGAGATAGCAGGAATAAGCAGGGTGTGGGATGCAGCATCATGTGCAGGGTCCTGCCCTGAGCTCCAGAGGAGCAGGCTGGGCCAGCGGCTGGGCCCAATGTGGCCTTCAAAGCAGTGTTCAAGAACCTGCCATTCCCGCCTCTTTGATGGAAAGCAACACCTGCTTCCTTGGGAGATGGTAGGAGGAAGTGACGGCTGCAGACATGCTCTACTCGGAGGCCTGAGGCAAGTCACCAGGCCAGGAACCTCCCTCCTGCCATGGCTCTCTCCACCTTCTTCTTATTCTGGAGCCCCTCCTAGGCTGCCCTGCCCTTCCTGCCCTCTCGGTCCCAACTACACACTGGTGCCCTGCCCTCTTTCTAACACCCACATGTGGCAAGGCACAAACAGCATAACCCCCAGCCATCACTCCATGAGGACGTCATGCAGCAGCAGGGCCCTGTCCAGGTGGGTGCTCCAGTCAGATGCCTTCGACAAGCAGGGGCTTCCCTCATCTGGGAGCAGGAGAGGGACTCAGAGAGGGAAGCCCAAGGACTCCACCACAGCCACCGGGAGCAGGAGTGGCAGTCCTGCAGCCACAAGCAGCGGAATTGGCAGCAACCCAAGCGAGCTTGGAGGCCTCCAGGCAAGAGCCCAGTGTGGCCTCACCTGGATTTTGGTTGTGAGGCCCTGAGAGAGCCCCAGAGGACCCACCTGGCCTCTGGAACTGCACAACCACCATGTGATCCGTGAGTGTCTTTTAAGCTCCTAAGTTTGTGGTGGTAGAAAGCAAACATGACTGAAACTTCCAGTTGTAAGAGTTCTTTTCTCTTTTTTTGACATATAAATGCACTATTTTATTGCAAAGAGTCTCACAAAAAAATGAAACAGTATTTCAAAAAGGAAACTAAACTACCGACCTCCACATGCAGAAGTGGGGGAAGACAGAGGGCAGGCATCATGGTTTCTAGCTCACTTGAGGACAGCAAGAAGGTGTGAGAACAGAACCAGTCCAAAAATGGCAGATGTTACCTTAGGTGCCTGAAAAGAACCAGGGTCCTCCCAGAAGGCTCAGTAAAAAGGGCACCTTCCCAAAACTATTAAACAGGCACTTGGCATTTCAAGATGTTGTTTCACAATTGCATAAAAGTATCCCTCCTGGCCCTGGCACCCTTTATGGATCAGAATTTAGAACTAGGGAATGATGGGTGGCAAGGGCACTCCTAGAAGGGTCCACCCAGCACAGCCTCCCTGAGCCTAGGGTCCTGGCTTCTGCCTAGTCCCTGGGGATGTTTATATCAGTAAATTTTAGTATAAATACACAGAAGTAGAAAATACAAAATCCAAGGGGTTGGAGAAGAAAGGTAAGGAACTCAGCATGAAGCCAGAGTGGGAGAGGTCTGCTTAGGCCAACTTGACCTCCTCTGTGACCCCTTTGGCTTCTGGCTTCTCCTCCTTGGTTTTCTCTTGTGACTTCTTTCTTCTCCTCTGGGTCTTTCTCCTTTTCCTTCTCTGTTTCGACTCTCTTGACTTTTTTGAAGTTGGAAGAGTTCTTGTGGCCACCCTGTCCTGTTCCTCCTCACCAGAGTCAGAAAACTCTTCCTCACAGGCCATTTGTCAGAGGAACAGACTGAGATGCACTTGTCAGGGTCTTCATTGGCCGTGAGACTTCTTATCCAGCAAAGTCTCCAGTCCCCTCTCAGACATAAGCACTGGGTGATTTAGGGGTTCATGTCTGGACTCAGCTGCAATGGCAAGCTCACGGTATCTGTGTTTTTCTGTTGCTCCCTCTGTGTATCCAGGGTAATTCTGAGCCTTCCTCCTGAGACCATGGGAAGGATTATGTGAGATGAGGAGCAGAGCGCTCAGCACAGTGTCTGACTCAAGGTCAAGGCTGGGACATTATTGCTTTTCTTTGTCCTTCTCAAGGCTCTCAGAGGCTCCCCTAAGTCAAGTGGGCTGAGGAGCTGGGGAAAATGTGCTCTCATTCTTGGCCTATCCCCCAGGCCTGCATCCCAGTTCTGGCTACTCCCCCATCCTGAAGGCCTGGCACAGACTCCCCGTCCTCTAGAAGGCCTGGAGCCTCCAGCTCAGATGGTCCAGCTTCACCCAGCCTCTGAAGTACCAGAGAGGGGTGTAAGCACTATACCTAATCACTTAAAAGTATGTTTTTACTAGGAGAGAAAGGTCTGTTAGAGATAATTTGGGGAATCCACAGATGTTCAAGGTGGAAATTGAGTTCCACCATGGTATTTTGGTGCATGCATGTAAACACATATGTAAACAGCTGCCTTTCTCAGCATAAGTCTTTGCCCTAGTCTGCCCAAGGCATGTATCTGCCTGGAGAGAGATTAGAGCTTGTTCACAGGAGGAAGTCAGCAAGAAAATAGTGTGACATTCGGCACCAGCCATGCAAAGTGAAGTGGAAAACAAGGTGGGAAGCGTGATCTAGCCACAGCCCCATGTTCCTATCCCGCTGTTGCTGACACCAGTGAGTGTAAACAAAATAGCATTTGTCCTCCTATGGCATGGAGGTCAGAAGTCTGAGATGCACCCCACAGGACTCAGGTCTCCTTCTGGAGACCCGGGGAGACCCTTCTCCCTCCTCCAACTTCTAGGGGCTCACAGCTGCCTCGCTCCGGGATCTGGACCCTCATCACAGCATCTCCTTCCACCTTTGACCCCGGCTGCCCCCTTCTAGGACCTTGTGATGACACGAGCCCACCCAGACAAACCAGGACTCTTCCCCATCTCATGGGCGGAACCAAAACAGCTCTGGGGCAGGATGGTAGAGCCGTGTGCTGTGGGTCGAGGGGCCACAGGGCCACCAGAGCAGCCAGGGCAAGGGTCACCGGGACAGGGAGTACTCAGGCAAGGTCATGGCAGGGACAGCTGCATGTGCTGAGCCCTGTGCACTAGGCCCCCTTTAACGCAGTTATGGAAAACAAAGCACCCCCAGGCTCTCACGTGAAAACTGCCCACATTCAGCCACCGAGTTCAGTCGATGTTCTTATTTTCCACACTTACCCATGGGTTTTCATATCCAGTACAACATCATAGATGCAACCTGGACTGCTTACTTCTACATTTTCACTTTAATTTTTACCATAAGTAATATTTCCATTTTGCAAAAATCACGCTAATCTTCCTCTCATCCATTCTTCTCTCCTCTGCACTGTAACGAGTATTAAACCCATTATTTCTTCTCTCCTGTGGATTGAGTTAAGTTTAAATTTGATGTTCTTGAAGAATATTTTGAATGTGGTACATATACACGATGGAATACTACGCAGCCATGAAAAAGAACAAAATCATGAATTTCGCAGCTACCTGGATGGAACTAGAGTCTATAATACTGAGTGACCTCTCACAGAAACAAAGATCAGAATATCACATGTTTTCACTCATATAATGGACCTTGAACATCCAATGTAATACTATAAGAAAATGACTGATGGTACTGGGAAATTATGGGGGGGGGATGGGACTAACAGTAGCTAATATCTATCTGGGACTGGGAAAACACCTCTTATCAATAGGGTGCCTGAATGAAACGTAATTGTACACCTAACCCTTAACTGTACCCTACAAAACGATAATAAAAAATACTGATTATATAAAAAAAAATGAATATTTTCAAACTTTGTTAAATTGGTTAAATCTAGGCAGTCAGTTCTGATTCCCTGATTTTATGACTAACATAGTATTTCTGCTATTAGAAGGAATTTGAATCCAAGTTGTTTTGGACAGCAGATTTCATAGTTAGGAGAGTTACCCACATAAGCTGATTAGCAAATTTCAGACAAATTAATATTTTATAGTAAAATATAAATATACACACACAATTTCCAAGTTCATCAATTTTTTGTGTGTGTGCTATTTTTACTTAGATGAGAAAGAGTAGAACACAAAACCACAGGTGTCCTCTGGCTCTATAAAAAATTTTCATGTACATGGTTAAAGCCTAGAATATATAAATTAAAACAGAACATAGTTGCCAGCGACATTGGTTATGACTAATCCATTTTCCTATTCAAAATCTTCTGGCTGGACTTGGTGACTCAGCCTGTAATTCCAGCACTTTGGGAGGCCAAGGTGAGAGGATTGCTTGAGCCTGAAGTTTCAAGACCAACCTGGGTGACTTGAGGAGACCCCGTCTCTACAATAAATCAAAACTTAGCCAGTTGTGGCAGTACATGCCTATACCAACTACTTGGAAGGCTGAGGCAGAAGGATCACCAGAGCCCAGCAGGTCGATGCTGGGGTGGCTGTGAACATACCACTGCACTCCAGCCTGTGCTACAGAGTGAGACTTCAACTCAAAAAAAAATTTTTTCTATAAATGTTTGTTTATATATATTTAAAATAGCACATATTTTTCTGACATGAAAAGTAACATGTCCATAGGAAGTTCTTGGCAATACAAAAAGGGAAATGATGAAAAATTATTTGTGATATCACTACCCACAGATTGCCACTCTTAACACGTGGAAAATGTTTTCTTCCAGTCTTTTTTCCTTTTACAAATCATAATCACCCTTTGAAAGCAGTTCCTTATCCTGATTTTCAGTCATCAGAAGCATGGTATAACCATAACCGCATGCTGAATGCTCTCCGTGGGACTCCAGTGGTCTCCAGGTCTTGCTGGCACATGTTAATGCTGCAATGACAGTCTCCATGCATGTGTCTTTGCATGCATGTCTGAGCACTCCCAGCTAAAACCTGAAAAAACAAATGAGGACTCATAGGGTGAGAAAGTCTGATTCCACACATTGACAAGTTACCTCCACTAGCTCATGCCCTTTCTCAGTCTTGGCTGGCAAGTTTCTTACAGGGCTTTCCTCTCAATCTGTCAGCCTCCAGGCCAGTGAAGACATTTTCCACAGGACGTCTTCAGATGCACCCGAGCCAGTGCAGCAAGAGCCATCCCAGGCTAGCTGTCAGCAGTCTCTGCACCCACCTCAGCCTGTCTGCCACAGGCAACTCCCACATATTCTTGGAAGATGCCAACACAGTTGCCAAAGTAAGTCTGCAATTGAATCAGGTTTTCTGATCAGTTAAGTTGCAGAATTAAACCGTGTTAATGCTATGTACCCTTATGTTACCATGTCCAAAGACTACAGGTAGGAACATGGCCTTGTAAACACAAGGGCAGCTGCAGGAAGAGGCAGTGTTGCCTTTCACATGAGCTTGTGGAACTCACACAATCCCAACCACGTCACAGACTTGGCAGCAAGAACCAACTGGGGGGGAGAAATCACCCCCCAGACATGGGGTTGCCTTCCTCAAAGAGGCATCTTGATGTGGTCTGACTGCACCACATGCAACTGGCACTCACAGTGGGACAGGATGCATGCCACTAGGTGAACTCACATGCCCCCAGGAAGTGGAAAGCATCTGCCCTTTTATCCCAAAAAACATGTTCTGTAAGTTGAAAAGCGCTGCACACAGGCATATGTTTATTACCATTGTCACGGTTCTAACTATGGGTTCTGAACCAAGGTTGAGATCCAGAATTAAAATACCTGGGCACCAACCCAGTTTATTTCAGATGCACGCGGTTGTCCACATCAGTGACTGCCAGCATTCTCCCCAGACTTTCCCTGGCCACTCGACCCGGTACAGGATCACGGAGCCCAAATTAGCCTCTGACGTTCACAGGTCCAATGTGCACTCTGTGTCCAGACACAGAGTTCCTCCACTCACAAATGGCCGAAGTGTTATGGGTTCTTTCCCTGTACCTCTAGCTGATCGAGCCACTTTCTGAAGTGTCACAGAAGCATGACGTCCCCAGGCACTCAAGCTGTTCCTCAGCTCTCTGGCCTGTGTCACCTCCTCAATATCTAGTCTGGACAGGACACAGCGCCACAGAGCAGACAGAGACCACAGGAACAAGGGCCAGACCAGAGCCACTGCCTTACCTGGGCAGACTGGCAAGGCCCCTCTTTGTAAGTGGCTCTGGTGCATCCAGTTGCACTCAAACCCCATGGGCTCAAAGCTTCTTGAGCATGGCTCCTCACATGTCCCATGGGACTGATGGGAATAGCCTGAATTCTTCCCATTACTACCTTGCAGCCAGGACTCCCACAACGGGTGTTCTAGGTGAAGACCAGAATCCACTGTGTCATCTGCTCATGTTCTGCAGGGTTCAGTCTCACCCGAGCGTGGGGTCAGGAAAGGGGGATTAGAAACACCAACATTCTGGCAGCACTTTTTAGCTGTTGCAGGTGGTTGTCCCAATAGTTCTACAGCTGGGGCTTTTATCTGTTTCAGAGAAGAGGAAACTGAGGCTCAGAGAGGGTAAGTATGTATCTCACCTTAAGTCACACAGCAAAGAAATGGCAAAGTCAGGACATGAACTGGAATCACACCACCTGACTGTGCTTTCTGCCACAGCTGCAGGAGTCTTGGACAGGTAGACCTCATGGAATGACCTGAGATGACCTCGTTTCCACAGATGCACTGCTGTCCATCTTTGCCTTGGAGGGGCCACTGAGGGGAAGGGAGTGAAGGAAGAGATTCACAAGTGATTTCAACAAAACACTGACTTAAGGGACGTTATCACCGATGAAAAATTACCACTGCCAGGCATGGGCCTTGCTTGTAAATGTATGCAAGTTCATGTGTTCGCTTTTCTGTCTGAGTGAACCCACTCCAGCCTACATCAGTGTAAGTACTTGCATGTCTCCTCACAGGTTCCACTTAGTCTCAAATTCCTAGGACTGGGAGCCCTGGCCTGTGTTACAGCAAGAATTCAGAATTGTCCTTCCCTTTCCTGCCTGGTGAGAAATTCAGGGTTAAGTGCAGGCAAAGCAGGAGTAGGACACCTGCAGACACAGCAGGTTGCCTGGCCAGACTCACACTGCCTGGCCCTTGGCCTCTGCTGGATCCATGTGCTGGGATGCATGTGAGGTCATTGGGACTGCCTGCTTTGGTCATCTGAGGTGACTGAGGGACAGGTGTGTGCCTCCCCTTTCTTTCTTCTCCCTCTACCATTGGGATGACTGGAGTGGGCACACAACAGTGCATGTGCCTCAGAATCAGCCAGAAGGGTGTTGGCGTGAGTGCAGACTCTCTCCCCACTGTCCCTGCTCCGTGCATCTGCAACCTGAGTATCTGCACATCTTCCAATTCCTGTATTGTGGGGACTGCACTGGGCACTGCAACCCTAGAGCAAGGCCCTCTTGCACTGCCCCTGCAGGTGTCACCCATGTGTCGATGCCCCAGCTACAACTTAACCCATAAAATCAGAATCTCTTGCGGCTGGGCCTGTGTAGTAGCTAGAGCACTTAAGGTGATTCTGTGAGAAGACCCTGCCTCAGGGTGGAGCCCGGAGAAAAAGAGATAGGGGTTCTCCTGTCCCTGAAGGGACTGCAGAACCCATGAAAAAACCCCGCTCTGGACCCTGGTGGAATAGGATATCAGGTCAGCATGGCAACTGCCAAGAGTCTGGGGATGGCTATCTGTAGGGCCCACAATCACCACTTAGGGGGTAACATTGTGGATACTGGTGGGATCTCAAAGTGGCGGGCTGCAAAAAGTCTGGGAGTGGCTTGCTGTGAGGCCGACGAGGCCCACTAGGGGGAGATGCTGACCACCAAGACTTGACGCTGACCAGTGATACATGACCATAACTCTAAACCTAACCTAACACTAAACCCTAAACCTAAGCCTAAACCCAACCCCAATCCTACCACTACCCAAGCTCCAACACCTAATTCTTAGACCCTAACTGGACCCTAACCATAAACCTAAAACCCTAACCAAACACAACCACAACCCTATCCACTAATCTTAACACATAAACCCTCACCCTAATTCTAAACCCTAACCTGCACAGACTATGAATATATCCGAACTCTAACCCTAATACACTAATGCTGACTGAGACCCCAGCCCTAACACCCTAAACCTGACCTAACCCAGACCCTAAACCATGGTCCTAAGTCCTGACCCTAAGCCAACCCTAACCCTAACCCCTAACTGACCCTAACCCAGCCCTGACACTGACTAAACACCAAATCCAAATTACCATAATCACATAGCACTAAAAACTAATCCTATAACCCCAAACCTAACCCAACCACAACACCAAAACTTAAATCTAACCCCAAACCCTAATTCCTAACCCTAACTCCAAACAAACCCATTACCCTAAACCCTAAACTCTAAACCCAAAACACTAACCATAACCATAACCCTGACTTAACACTAACCATCTCAGACTTCACCCTAATTCCAAACTAACGTTAACCTAACCCTAATCCAAACCCATAAACACAACCTCAAGCCCTCACCCTCACCCTCACCCTCACCTCACACTGACACTGACCCTCACTCTCACCTACACCCTGATGTGAACCCTGACCCTAAAACCTAACCCAAAACACTAACACAAAACACAAACCCTTAACCATAACCCTTAACTTTAACCCCAAACCTTAACCCTAAACCCAAACCTCTAATTCTAACTCTATCCCAAGCCCCTGACCCTAACCCTAACCAAATCCCTAACCTTGGATTATGAACCCTAACCCTAGCTACAAACCCAACCCAAAATCTAACCCCAGATTTAACCCCTAACCTCTAACTCCCAACCACTAGCACTAACACTAATCCTAAACCATAACCCTAACCACTAACCCTGACCCTAACCTAAAACCTAGTACTGACCCTAACCATAACCCTAATCCTGGATCCTAATCCTACCATAACCATGGAACTTGGACACTACACCCTACCCTAACATGTCCTTACCCTGACTCTAGCCCTAAACTTAACCCTATTCCTAGCCCTAAACCTAACCATAAACCCTAAACTCTAAAACCACCCTCAACCACAACCCCTAAACTCTAATCCTAACCCCTAACCACTACCCCAACCCTAACTTTTAACCATTGTTCCAACCCTAACTCATAATTGTATTATCTACTCCAATCCCCAAACCTAAATCTCAAATTCTTACCTTAACCTTAACCCTAACCTTAAGCCCTAACCCTAAAACTATAACCCTAAAATTTTATCCTAATGCTAAAATCCTAATCCTAACCCTTCAATTCCCTAGCTGTTTAACACTAACCCTTATCCTTAACCTCAATCCCTAACCCTAGCCCCTAAACCATAACTCTAAAGTGAATCTATACCTACCTCTAATTCTAACCCTAAACTAATCATCACCTTATTTATTCTTACCTTAACTCCATAGATACAAAAAGCAGATCGGCAGTTGCCAAGGATGGGGGAATAAATGAGAAGTACCTTCTGAATTGGCACTGAGTTTCCTTTGGAGGTCAGGAAAATGCTCTTGGAGCTAGATAGCTGGCTGCACAACACTGTCAACCTACCAAATTCCACTGAATTGCATACTTACAAGTGGGTAAAGTGGAAACATTTTTCTCAAGTAAATTTGCCTAAAAAATATTTTAATTTTATAATTTTTTACTCCTGTGCACAAGACTTCTTCATCAAAGAACATGGAATGAAGTTTCAGCTTTCATGAGCCCTGGTAACTCCACTAACATAGGAGGCAGAGGCCCAAGTTCACAGCTCTTTATTATACTCTAGGGGTTTCCATGTTTGGACAGCAAAACAAGAAATGGAGACTTGAAATGGGTCTCAGAGATAGTCACCAAATGTGAAATGGGTTTTGGACTCTAATGCTCTTTCCTCAAAAAGTACATGCATATTATGCCTTTGTGTTTTCAGGTTTGCATAAGTCACCTCACTTAATAATAACCCATCTTAGAAAGTTTACTTTCATCTCTGTGTTGGAGACAAAGAATATAATGCTGGGAGAGGCCATGACCCAAATCCATAACCAAAGATCATTGAGTCAATGCAGTAGTTAGCTGGGCTCTGGATTAAGACATCAGTGAGTTCTCATCAAATTCACTGAATTTGAGGGCCTCTTGATTTCTTTCTTTTTTTTTTTTTTTGAGTTGGAGTCTCACTCTGTCGCCCAGACTGGATGGAGTGCAGTGTCCGCTCCCAGCCACCACAGCCTCGACCTGCTGGGCTCTGGTGATCCTTCCGCCTCAGCCTTCCAAGTAGCCAGAATTACAGGCATGCGCTGCCATGCCAGGCTGATTTTTTTGATTTATTGTAGAGATGAGGTCTCGCTGCCCAGGCGGGTCTTGAACCCGCGGGCTCAGGCAATCCACTCACCTCAGCCTCCCAAAGGCGTGGGATTACAGGCTGAGCCACCGAGCCCAGCTTGCTTTCTTTTTTTTTTTTTTGGAGTGAGTCTCACTCTGTCATCCAGACTGGAGTGCAGTGGCCGCTCCCGGCCACCGCAGCCTCAACCTGCTGGGCTCTGGCGATCCTTCCACCTCAGCCTTCCAAGCAGCTGGAACTACATGCGCGCGCTACCACGCCCGGCTAATTTTTGACTTATTGTAGAGATGAGGTTTCACCAAGTTGCCCAGGCGGGTCTCGAACCCGCGGGCTCAGGCAATCCACTCACCTCAGCCTCCCAAAGTGCTGGGATTACAAACTGAGCCACCAAGCCTGGCTGGGCCTCTTGATTTCAAGTTTCAAGGCTGGCATTTAAATTAACACTCATATGTCTTCTCATGGGAATATATGCATGAGCATTTTTGGTACACAGCTTTAGTTTGCCAAGTGTTTCACCTACTATTTTTTTTTGCGAATCACATAATTTTGCGTTGTGTGATTATTCATGTCTAGCTCTACCTGAGGAACAGAAGGCTAACAATATTTCTTTTCTTTTTTTTTTTTTGAGTTGGAGTCTCACTCTGTCGCCCAGACTGGAGTGCAGTGGCCGCTCCCAGTCACCGCAGCCTCAACCTGCTGGGCTCCAGTGATCCTTCCACCTCAGCCTTCCAAGTAGCCAGAATTATAGGCGTGCACTACCACGCCCGGCTGATTTTTTGATTTATTGTAGAGATGAGGTCTCGCCTGCCCAGGCGGGTCACCAACCCGTGGGCTCAGACAATCCACTCACCTCAGCCTCCCAAAGGTGCGGGATTACAGGCTGAGCCACCGAGCCCAGCGGCTAACAGTATTTCTAGGGAGCAGACTTCCTTGGATGAGAAAAGACAACACCTGGCAGGACATGACATTGTGAAATATGAAGACTATCCTGCTGGACTGGAGATTATGGAGACAGTGGCAGTCTGTCCCTCAGTCTCCATGAGTCAATAACTTGCCATCCAGTCATGGGCAGCAGAGGACACCATTGGGTTCACTGGCCACAGGGATGTACATCTACCCTAAGTCCCACACTGGAGCTCTAACATAATGACACCCCTCACTGCATTTCAACACTTAAATGTTAATAATTCATCTTTTTAAATGTCCAAGCTTTCTTTACTAATTGTCTATTGTATAAACAAAGATTTTTCATTTTCTTCACTAATTCCCCAAATGTGAAGTTCGTCTCCATTTAATTACTATTTCTTTGATTTATAAATTGATGGTCAATGTCACAGGTGATTGTTGGGAGCCAACATCTACAGTTATACAGTTGAGGCCTATGAAGGCCCATGTTGGAGATCTGCTTTTGACACAAAAGCATCAGTGACACCTATAGTGTTGGTATATGAATAGTGACCAGTTTGTATAGGTGACATAAAAGCTTATATTTGAAAGTAAATCTTTTAAACAGTTAGGCTAAAATTTCGGGTAAAGCCTTACAGCAGAAAAACATTCTGTGCTTTAAGTTTTCATTTTTCTCTGACTCTCTGAGCCATTCTTAAGTCCCTGTTTTTCAGAAGTAACTATACAGCCTTTGTTTCTGTAAGCAGAAATTGTTTTAATCGTTTTGTTTTCCTGCTCTAGCCAGGCAGAACGTTCCTAGTTTCACTACGTGTCAAGACTCTTAGCCTGCCTCCACCCCCAGCCATCGTCATGGCAACTGTGTCTTTTCTTGTCCAAAGGTGTGACAACCACTATTTGATTTATTCACTTAGACCAGAATTTTTATAAGGAAGTCTAGAAATATATATACATAGTTTAGTTATCCATATATAACACTATGTGAACCTGTGCTTGCTACTTCACTTCCTTCTGCTTGAAATTTGTCCTCTAATATGCCTGTGTATGGTAGTGATAAAACCCAGTCACAGGCCTGTTGGAGAGTGAATCCTATGTACTCTCACTTATTGGATATACTTTTGCACTTTGGATTTCTGCTTTAAGGCATCGACGTCAGTGTCCGGCAGACTTCAATGGTAAAGTACACATTGGGTTTGTCAAACACTGTGGCTAGCGTTTTCTGCTTCTCACTCTTTAGCATTTTATAGAGGGCTTTGACAACGGTGTCTCTGACAGGCTTTTAAGATCAAAGTTTAGAGCATGCGAGACACTGAGACTAGCACCTCTCTGTCTTCTTCTCTTAGGCATAATCTGTGCTTTATCTGCTTTATCAGTTTATCATCTGAAATTATATATTTGAAGTTTTATAAGAAATCATATATTAAATCATGTAGTTGGATGCTAAAAATCATAGGTGCTAGTTATGATTTTGTTTTAAACGTGTGTTCTCTGATACTAATCATTCTGTTTGGTGCATGTGGATCTTGTGATGCAGATTTAATAGATATGGTGTGTGTCACTAGATTCATATGCCCCCAGCAAAAATATTTTCACTACTAGAAGTTAAGATAATTAATATAAATCTTGATTGTTTTGTTAAATCATAGTAGGTTAGTAAATAGGGAAATTTTTACCATAAGTAAAATATAGCTTATAATATACAGATTAGTTATTAAATATTATAGAAAACAGTTTGCTAAGCTATTGTTAAACCCAGCTTGAGGAAGAATTTCTATTCAAAATATATAAAGAACTCTTAATGCTCAACAATAAGAATGTAACTCAATTTTTAAAACGGGTAAATATCAGAAAAACAGCTCACCAAAAAGATACTCAGATGACACTCATACAAAAATGCTCAACAAGCTGGGCTCGGTGGATCAGCCTGTAATCCCGCACCTTTGGGAGGCTGAGGTGAGTGGATTGCTTGAGCCCACGGGTTCGAGACCCGCCTGGGCAGCGAGACCTCATCTCTACAATAAATCAAAAAATCAGCTGGGCGTGGTAGCACATGCCTGTAATTCCAGCTACTCGGAAGGCTGAGGCGGAAGGATCACCGGAGCCCAGCAGGTCGAGGCTGCGGTGGCCGGGAGCGGCCACTGCACTCCAGTCTGGGCAACAGAGTGAGACTCCAACTCAAAAAAAAAAAAAAATGCTCAACATTATATTAGGGAACATTATATTAGCATTGCACACCTGTTAGAACTGCTAAACTCTAAAAAAATAAAATGGGAACCCATTGCTGGAGAACATCTCACTCGTTGCTGGTGGAACATATAATGGCCAGTTGGTTAGTTTTTGTGATTTTTTTTTTTTTAAGTTGGAGTTTCATTCTTTCGCCCAGACTGGACTGCCACTGCAGCCTCAACCTACTGGGCTCCGGCGATCCTTCCGCCTCAGCCTTCCGAGTAGCTGGAATTACAGGCGTGCGCTACTACGCCTGGCTGATATCCAACTTAAAAAAAAAATTTTTTTTTTTAAAATCACAAAAACTAGCCAGGCATGGTGGCGTGCATTTGTAGTTTCAGCTACTTTGAAGGATTGCCTAAGCCCAGCAGGTTGAGGCTGCGGTGGTCATGAGCATAACCCTGTACGCCAGCCTGGGCAACAGAGTGAGAATCCAACTCAAAAAACAAAAAATTGTTGGTGAACAAATAGCAGAAGTACATAGGATGAAGAGTTTTGTAGAAAACTAGTAAGAAAAATTAAATGTCAAACATGAGAAACCTACATCAGCAATCTGGAGACCTAGAGGAAATGCGTAATTTCCTTTAAAAAAAAAACACAGTGAAACAAACTCTAAAATTAAAAATATATAAATAGACCAATTAGCATAGAAAAGGTTGAGAAGATGTTTATCGATGTCATGTTGGAAATGGCCCTGGACCATCCAGCTGAGTGTTGATTGACCTTTAACAGATTCTGATTTTTTTTTTTTTTTTGAGCTGGAGTCTCACTCTGTCACCCAGACTGGAGTGCAGGGGCCGCTTCCAGCCACCGCAGCTTTGACCTGCTGGGCTCCAGCGATCCTTCCTCCTCAGCCTTCCAAGTAGCCGGAATTACAGGTGCGCACTACCATGCTTGGCTGATTTTTGATTTATTGTAGAGATGAGGTCTTGCTAAGTTGCCCAGACAGGTCTCGAACCCGCAGGGCTCAGGCAATCCACTCACCTCAGCCTCCCAAAGGCATGGGATTACAGGCTGAGCCAAGCCCGGCTCAGATTCTGATTTTATCTAAAATGGTCAAGGACACACACACACACACACACACACAACACACACACACACACACACACACACAGACGGCTGACTTTTTCAATTCATTTTATGCTAAATTATCAAGCTTGATATAGTTAATACATTTCATCTAACATAGAATATCAATGTTTATAAAGCGGATATTTTATCTGCCATTACAAATACACTGCCAATTGAGCTGTGACTTTCTTGGCAAAACAAAAAGTGCTGTTGATGAGTTTACTTCCTTTAAAGCCACAAAATAAATTTTAAATAAATTCTGGCTTTGCTATAAATAATATATTTAAATTTAGCCAGGCTCTGTGGCTCAGCCTGTAATCCCGCGCTTTGGGAGGCTGAGGTGAGTGGATTGCCTGAGCCCGCGGGTTCGAGACCCGCCTGGGCAACTTGGCGAGACCTCATTTCTACAATAAATCAAAAAATTAGCGGGTGTGGTAGCCCGCGCCTGTAGTTCCAGCTACTTGGAAGGCTGAGGCTGCAGTGGCGCGGCCACTGCACTCCAGTCTGGGCAACAGAGTGAGACTCGAAGACAAATATATATTTTTAAATGTAAATAATGCTGCAAGTGTTCACATGCCTATCTTTTCATTTTCAATGTTGTTTAAACTACCTTAACACTGTAAGAAAAATTAATCTTTAAACAATAAAAGCAAGCACTAGGTGGCTCCGCACTGCCCATCTCCAACTTTTTTTTTTTTCTTATTCGGAGTCTCACTTCGTCGCACAGGCTGAAGGACAGTGGTACACCAGGCCACCTCAGCCTTGACCCTTCCGGGCTCAGGCGTTCGGCCGACCACGCAACGTGCCAGGTGCCTCCACGCCCCCGGCTTCCGGGCGGACGCCGCAGCCCCGCCCCCGCAGCGCTCGGAAGGCGCACGGGCGGGGACTTCCCCGGGGCTACGGCGGGAGCGAGCAGAGGGCAGTGGCCCGATGGGCGGTGTCTGCCACGCCAGCGCCTCAGGCCGGAACGGGAGGCCTGCGGGCTGCGCAGGCTCCGAGCTGAGCTACCGGCAGGGGGGCGGCGAGCCCGCCAGAAGCGGGCAGGGCGAGGTGCACTTCCAGCGTGGCCGCGTCCCTCGGCCGGCCGACCTGCCGCCACGTCCCCCTCGGAACTCGCTCCCCGGCGAGGTGGCGACCGGGAGTAGGCAGAGGCAGGTCTGGAGGCCCGGCCCACCGCCTCCAGTCGGAACACAGGGACCGTAGTACCGCTACCCCGCGACCCACGGATGGGGGCCTTTGGGACCTCAGCCCCACAAGCACAGACGGGAGCCCTTCCGACGCCCTCGCTCCCAGCATGCCCCGCGAGGTGCGTCCCCCGCCCCTCACCGCCGGAAGAGGCGGAGACGCCGGCGTTGGCGGGGACATCGAGGAGGGCACGCCTCCGTCGCAACCTCGGAGTCCGTGAGCTTCTTGCCGAGCGGAAGGACGTCTGGCCGTTTCCGAACGACTCCTGCCTAAGGTAAGGGACTGTGGCCCGGGGAGGGTCTCGCCCTGACACGTGGCCCTGCTCTCCCGGGAGCCGGCTTCCTCGCTGGCACAGGAAGTTTACTTTCTCGCAGGCCGTAGCCTTGCACAGCCGGCTCAGGGTTGCCTGGCGCTGCACAACACCCCCTGCTCCCCTCGCCCCCACTCCGCCTTCCTTCCCAACCTCCGGGGCCTGTGAGTGTGGTCCCTTTCTTAGGGCGGGCGGCGGCCTGCGAGCCTGACGTTTCTCGGCTTCTCTAGGGCCGTGAGTTCACTGTAGAGTGAAAATGCCCAGTCTATGATAACCTGGTACTTGCCTGTTTTTTTTTTTTTAAGTCAGAATCCCCGGCTATCGCCCAGACTGGAAGGCAGGGGCACGTTTAGGGCCACCGCAGCCCCGACCCGCTGGGCCCAGATGATCCTGCCCCAGCCTTCCGAGCAGCTGAAACCACCGGCGCGCGCCACCACACCGGCTTATTTTTTAATTTATGGTCGAAACGAGATCTCACCATGCTGCCTGAACCCACAGGCTCAGCGGTCCTTTCACCTCCGCCTCCCAAAGTGCTGGGGTGACGGGCGTGAGACACCACACCACGCCCAGCTGGCACTTGCCTTTCCAAAAGCGCCTTGCCTTGTCCTCTGCTGGGCTGTCACAAATCTCCCTCTGCACACCTGGAGCGCTCCTTGGAACCTCCCCCACCCACAGGGCTCACCACCCAGGTCAGGCCTCTCGGAGGGATGCCCCTGCCACCGCTAGGAAGAGAGAAAATAGCACAGGGTGAAGGAGACAAAGGTATAAGCTGACAACGTCCTTGTGTCTTAAAATACACAAGCTTGTCAAGGTCCTTGTGTTCCTGGCCTTGCTCCAACAAGAGCTTGGCCAGTACTTACTTCTCTCGATATTTGCCCCTGAGAATGCTGATTTAGTAGGATTCAGATAGTGTAACCTCTAGTCTGCGTAGGCTGGATGTAGTCTGCCTTAATAGTAACCTTGAGCCGGGCTTGGTGGCTCAGCCTGTAATCCCGCGCCTTGGGAGGCTGAGGTGAGTGGATTGCCTGAGCCCGCAGGTTTGAGACCCGCCTGGGCAACTTGGTGAGACCTCATCTCTACAATAAAAAATAAAAAAATAAATTAGCCGGGTGTGGTAGCGCGCCCCTGTAGTTTCAGCTACTCGGAAGGCTGAGGCGGAAGGATCGGCAGAGCCCAACAGGTCGAGGCTGCGGTGGCCGGAAGGGGCCACTACACTCCAATCTGGGCGGCAGAGTGAGACTCCAACTCAAAAAAAAAAAAAAGTAATTTTGCTTAAAACTTCAAAGAACACGGATGTTAGTAGTTTTACTTAGACTCACAAAAAACAAAGATGTTAGTGCTATAGTAATCTTGTCAAGAAAGTCATGAGCATTAACCTTTTTCTTGTTGACAGCGTTAAGATATTTTCTGTTTAGTTAGTTTGGGCTTATATAAAGGACATGCTGTGCTCTCACCTATTGAGGAGAGAGACCTCCTAATCCTGCTGTTTCTTGTCTTTCTCGTTCCCTACCCCCAACTCAGGCCCTGCTCACCGGAGGCTGCACCTCTGCAAGTGGCACCGAAACAGGGACCTGAGTACTGGGGATGGGGCATTGGCTGGAGAGGACCCTCCCGGAGGCCGGCTTTTCTTGTGCAGCATTGTGATACACTGAGTAAGTCTCGAGGGCATAGTATTAATCATTGGGTTGTAAAAATGGGACATTTACATTCTAAGGTACGCACTATCTTTGTGCAGATGTTAAAATCTATGCTGAAAGCTAGAGGAACTAAGGTTACAGATAGGCAGTTAGATAGATTTTTACAGTTTATAGAGGAAGTATGTCCCTGGTTTCCTGAGGTTAATCTGATTACCTGGGAACAGGTGGGTAATTGTTTGAAGGCTCATTATCAAGCACACGGTCCTGAAACCTTGCCAGTAGATGCCCTTTCTCTGTGGAATCTAGTAAGGGATTGCTTAGACCCATCACATGAGTTTCATGGAGCAGAGCAGATTCTTCCGTCGATGCGGTGCTCCCTCTCAGCTCCTGCTTTAGATGCTCGTGATGACCTGGAGGGACACCTTCCTGAAGATTTTCAACAGGAGCTAGATGAGGCTGCTGCTCGGTATCACAGTGATGAGATATTTGTGTCTACTCGAGCCTCTGTGACCAAGTTTCCTAAGCCTCCTAGCCTGCCTATGAAAGAGGCCGAGCCCTCCGCTCCTCCTTTGTCTTCTGATACTTTCGCTCAGTTTATGGATTTGCTTACTGTTTTAGCTAAAAAAATCTCAGTTTCAAAAGAGGAAGTGCCTTTGTGTCGCACTTTGAATTCAAAGAAGGAAATGCCTTCAATACCCGTGTTTCATACCCCAGTTTCTAAGGAGGAGATCTCTCCCCGAGATGGCAAGCGACCCCCTTGGGTCTCAGAGGCCCCTCAACTGGTGCCAACGCAAACCTTGCTTGTGGATTCTGGATCTGGGTGCCCCCCTTTTTTGGCTCCCATCCAAGCTCGGCCAACTGATCTAAGGAAGCGGCTGGTGCACCTTTCTCCTCTGCAAAAGGCTGTTCAATCTGCCTTTTTGAGGGGAGGTGATTTAGAGGGGTTTCATGCCTATCTGGTAAATACCACAGGCTTTGATGACCAGGGAAGGGAGATCCGAGAGTATCAGACTTTGTCTCTTAAGTCCCTGAAGGACCTTAAAACTGCTGTGGCACAGTATGGAGCTACAGCACCGTTCACATTAGCTATGCTGGAAACCATTTCACATTAGCTATGCTGGAAACCATTTCCCTCTGATTGGCATGTGGTTGCAAAGGCATGTTTGTCGGGCATGGAATATCTGTTATGGAAGACAGATTTCTGGGATAGATGCAAAGAGCAAGCTGTAAGAAATATAGGAAGAAATATAGGAAGTGATCTGAATATGGTTAATTTGGACATGCTTTTGGGCCAAGGAGAATACTCCTCCCAAGAGGCACAGATTCTATATCCCCGAGCTGCATATGGTCAGGTCAGTGGAGCAGCATCGGGAGCATGGCACCAACTACCGTCGGCTGGAGTTAAGACAGTGCAGCTTTCAAAAATACTTCAGGGACCTGAGGAGCCTTACCAAGTTTTTACATCTAGACTGTCATAGGCTGTGAGTCGATTGGTGGTAGATGAAGAGGCACAGACTCTTTTAGTGAAACAACTGGCCTATGAAAATGCCAATTCTGCCTGCCAAGCGGCCATTCGTCCCTCTCGTAAGAAAGGGGATCTGTCAGATTATATTCACTTGTGTGCTGATATTGGTCCTGCCTATATACAGGGGATGGTCATGGCTGCAGCTTTACAAGGTACTCCTCCCCATAAAATTTTAAATGTGTTTAAATCTGACAATGGAGGAACCCGAAGCGCTTGCTTCAACTGTGGGAAACTGGGTCATTTCAGCAAGGAATGCCCTACTCGTAATCCCAATTCAGGACCACCCCCTAGAAGGGGCCATCCTGCATCTGTGTGCCCACAGTGCAAGTGGGGATTCCACTGGGCTAATGAATGCCGCTCCAAGACGGATGCAAACGGAGATCCCTGTCAGGAAAATTTTGGAGGGGCCAGCCCCGGGCCCCTCACATGACTAGGGCTATGTCCATCTATCCCGTGCAGCCTATGCCTGGCTTGCCTCCTCAGGGGAGTCATCCGCCCAACGGGTCAGCGATCTCTACCGCGCCACCCCAGAGAGTGCCGGACTGGACCTCAGTTCCTCCTCCCACCTCGTGTAACCCCAGAAATGGGTCCACAGGCTATTCCCACGGGTGTGTATGGCCCATTCCCCGATGACACGGTGGGACTGTTACTGGGATGCAGTAGCCTTTCCCTGAAGGGTTTCCAAGTTCTCCCTGGAGTCATAGACTCTGACTACACTGGTGAAATTAAAGTCATGGGAAATGCTTCTCAGAACATTATTACTCTTACTGCAGGCATGAAAATTGCCCAGTGTTACTCCCTTTGAAGAAAATTGGACACATTATCTCTTCACAAAAGTGAGGGACTAATGCCTTTGGTTCTTCTGATCATGCATATCGGGTGCAAGCCATTGGGGGAAAAGCAGCCTGAGTATTCTCTGCATATAGAAGCCAAGACCTTCCGGGGCATATTAGATACTGGGACCAATGTCTCTGTCATTAGGCCTATTGGCCAACTTCTTGGCCTCTTCAGGAGGCTGTGACTGAAAGGTACCTGTGACTAGAATAAACTTAGCTTATTCTTAGTCTTTTTGCCTCAGTGTAACGATTAGCAAGCATTCAGGCATTCTATTGCAGGACAAACAGCAGCCTATCCCATCCCCACTAGGCAAATCTCCTTTAGATGCAAGATCAGGACAGCCCAAATGACCACCCCACCTTTGGTCAAGGAATTTGTGAATTGCAAATATCTAACAAGTCTCTTACAGGAAATCCCCCTCAAGTTAACCTAATCAGCTCTCTGTGAACTACGTGACACAGATAAGCCCCACCATGGCAGCAATCATGTGACTAACCCACCCATCTGCCTGCTGTCCATCATCTGACATCATCAGTACCTGCACTTGCCTACCCCTTTGTGATGACGTGGAAGCAGACCACCACCCAATCACCCTAATGATCTTCCCCCATCAAGGGGAATGACTAAAAGGACTCAACCACAAGCAACTGGGGGCCATCGCCTTGCTAGAATGTGGTGTGGCCATGTGCTTTTTTTTTTGAGTTGGAGTCTCACTCTGTCGCCCAGACTGGAGTACAGTGGCCGCTCCTGGCCACCGCAGCCTCGACCTGCTGGGCTCTGGCAGTCTTTCCGCCTCAAGCCTTCCGAGTAGCCGGAATTATAGGCATGCGCTACCACGCCCGGCTACTTTTTTGATTTTTTATTGTAGAGATGAGGTCTTGCTGCCCAGGCGGGTCTTGAACCCGTGGGCTCAGGCAATCCACTCACCTCAGCCTCCCAAAGGTGTGGGATTACAGGCTGAGCCACCGAGCCCAGCTGCCATGTGCTCTTTGAACCATGGTGGTCACCATGCTTCCTGGCTTTGGTCCCCCTCCCCCACCTTGGGGAGGTGAATCTTCTCTTTTCCTTCTCTTTCTCTCTCTAATTTATTTCTAAATAAACTCTTCTTTCTTAACCTTTTTGTGTGTCACAATTTTTTGCAATTTACTCGAATCTCTGGGTTCTCAGCGTGCACCTGCAGCTTGCTGCGCACCTCCCTGCCCTGCGTCTCTCTCTCTCTCTCCACCCTCACCCGGTCCATCCGTACCCTAGCATTTTTGGAGGTCCAACTGAGGTCTGTCTTTCTCTCTTTCTTATTTCTTAACTGGTGACCCTCTGTGGACTATATTGGAACCTGGTGGCAATTGAAGGCTCTGGCTGAGGCTACACTTCAACAAGCTGAAAGGCTCCAGGGAAAGACATCAGACCGCTGTGGCCCAATGGGTGAGGGACTAAGGTTAACTCTTTACTTCCTTCTAGCCAAGATTTCTGAGTTTCCCCGTGGACCGGGCTGGATCTTGGAGGACAACTGATGGTCTCTGCCTAGGGCTACTCCCTAGGGAGGCAAGAAGGTCCCCAAAGGAAAGTTCAGACCACCAGTGCCCATAAGGGTGGGAGACAAAGTGCTTGGTTTTCTTTACTCTTTTCCTCTCTGGCTGGCAAAGTAACTCCACAAAGGACTTTGAAACTCCAACAGCTGCAGTACGCCTTTCTGAGCCTTTGGTGAGTCATTCCCCCTTTTTTTTTCATCCACACACACATATTTGAAGCGTGCTCTTGGACCACCCTTTGTTAGATGACTTTCTGGGTCTCTCGGGTTTCCGGTTCCATCTTGGGAGACTCCTAAGCAAGGGTCGGGACCTAGTTGCTCAAAGTCCTGGTACCAGGCCTTCCAAGACATAGTGGAGCATGCATCTGGCAAGCTCCAGGGGGCACAGGGATGGGAGGGGATGCTCTCTCCCTGCTGACTCACATCCTCTGCGCTGATTCCTTTGAACCTGTTGGGGATGCTTGGCAGGGGATCTGGGTGGGATAAGGCCCAGAAACATCCATGATACCAAAAGCCCATTCCAATAGTACCCGTGTTTATTTTTGTGCGCTCTTGGCAGTCTGTTTGAATGACTTTATGGGTCTTTTATAAGACCCAGAAACATCCTTGATACCAAGAGCCCATCCCCACTGTCCTTTTATTACAATATTGCTTTATAGCCCCAGCACTGGCTCCGGCCCACCTTGCCCCAGGTGACTTTTTCATCTGGTGAGCAAGTGGGGGAAATTTCACAATATAAGCTAAGGAATAACAAAACCTGGCCAAAAAGTAACTCCCTAGCTCCTGACACTCTTCTGCAGCTTGATTTGTACCTAAAAAATAACAAATACCTTGAAATCCCATATATTTAGGCCTTTTATGAGTTAGCTTTTCACCCAGTTGTCTGTTCTTGCCGTATTTCTATGTTGGCTCCCTAGACCCCATTGCCCATAGGCTCATCAGTATTACAACTCCAATTCCTGCTTTCCAACTATCAACTCAAAGTCTGACCCAGCTGGTTTAACTACTTCTGTTTCTTGTAATCTGCTCTGTCAGTTTCTCTTCCTTCTTGCCCTCTACCTTTATATGCAAAAGAAGGGCTGGCATCTGCGACCATGGCACCTAACCCTGGCCTTCAGTCTTTCTCTTTTACCTTCGGAGAAAGGGCAAGTGCCAAAGGCCGCAGTAGCTGACCCCAGCCTCCAGTCTTTTTCTTTTGTCATTGGAGGAGGGGTTGGTAACCCCAGCTTCCAGACTTCTCACCCCCCCAATGCTTAATAACCTCCGGGTGGCAGCTCTACTAGCTGCAGCGTCACCACCCCCACATGTTCTTGGAAAGCCCATTAAAGTTTCCACATAGCATAGCTTAACAGGTCTCTTCTCAAGGGAGTGGCTGGGACAAAAGGATATAGAAATTCTTCTTTGTTGTTTCCTTATGATAAATTTATCTCAAGTTATATCTAAACTGGGACTATGTCAGCCTTCCCAGATGAAAGTAAAGGGATCATATAAATTAATCCTGTTAACTACAAAAATGTGTTATTAAGCAAGCTAACTTTGACAAAATAAAAGAGGTTTTTCAAAGACCAGATGAAAATTCAGCAATGTTTCTAAGTCACCTCTCTGAGACATTTCAGCAGTTTACTAATATTGATTTAAACTCTCTGGAGGGACAAGCTCTTTTGGCTATGTATTTTATCTCCCAGTCAGCACCGGATATTAGGCGCAAACTCCAAAAATTATAAAAGGGCCCCAAAACCCCTCAACTAGAACTGTTGGACACAGCCTTTAAAGTCTTTAACAGCCAGGAGGAGGAAAGAATGCAGGACCACAAACATAAGCGGGAAACGTTTCCGCTTTTATCTACCGCTTTAGCAGGGAGAGCCACCACTGATAATCTTCCACCCCAGACGGTCGATAGCAGAAGGGGTACACAGCCCCCTTCCCAGGTTTGTTTCCGATGCCGTCAAAATGGGCATATGGCCAAAGACTGTCAAGCCCTACCACTGGCAAAACCCTGTCCCTAGCTGGGTGTGGTAGCGTGCGCCTGTAATTCTGGCTACTCGAAGGCTGAGGCGGAAGGATCACCTGAGCCCAGCAGGTCGAGGCTGCGGTGGCCAGGAGCGGCCACTGCACTCCAGTCTGGGTGACAGAGTGAAACTCCAACTCCAAAAAAAAAAAAACCCTGTCCCAAATGCAAACTGCATGGACATTGGGATCATGATTGCCTCGTTCGCCTAGCCGGAGGAGAGCACATGGCCCAGAGGCTTGCTGCAAATGAGGGACTGTGCATCTCGCACAGTCTCAGACAGGGATCTCTTGGGCTTGCTCCAGTCGGATTGACTCGCCCCTGGCTCGGTAGCCCCAACGTCTTCAGAACAAACTATTAAACCAACCGAGCCTAGGGTGGAAATATCAGTAGCTGGCAGGGTTATATAATTTGTTATTGATAGGGGGGCTACATGCTCAGCTCTACTTGAATTTCCCGGTCCACTCCTTCCTTCACCCCTTTCGGTTGTGTGGGTGCAGGGCATTATATCCAGGCCCCTCACTACACCATTACTTCCATGTGTTCTGGGAGATAAAATATTTCAACACTCTTTCCTTGTTATGCCAACGTGTCCAGCTCCATTATTGGGAAGGGACATTATGACAAAAATTGGAACTCATTCTTTACCCTGAGCCATCACCACTGTGCTTTTTCGGTGCCTTTTCTTTAGCTTTGGATTTCCCTAATAGTTCTACTTTGGATCCTATCTAAGCTCTTTCACTGAATATAAACTTATTGCTTTGGTTAGAGCTCTGAGGTTAGGAAAAATGTAAAGAAAGTTCTTGGTATAAGGTATGTTTTTAGTATGAAAGGGTAAAGGAAAGAGAAATAATTGTATAGGAAAGAATCTTGTATGGTACATTTTTGTTCTATAATAGAATGGCTGGTTAAGGAAAGTATAGAACAAAAATAGAAGGTTTAAGCATGTCGGAAAATGGTATGAGTTTATCGAACATGGTAGGTGAAAGTTTGTGAAAAGAAGTGAAAGGAATTCTATAAACACTCAGGCTTCAAAAAGGTTCCAGCCGGGCTCGGTGGCTCAGCCTGTAATCCCACGCCTTTGGGAAGCTGAGGTGAGTGGATTGCCTGAGCCCGCAGGTTCGAGACCTGCCTGGGCAGCGAGACCTCATCTCTACAATAAATCAAAAAATCAGTCGGGCATGGTAGCGTGTGCCTGTAATTCCGGCTACTCGAAAGGCTAAGGCGGAAGGATCGCTGGAGCCCAGCAGGTGAGGCTGCGGTGGCCGGGAGCGACCACTGCACTCCAGTCTGGGCGACAGAGTGAGACTCCAACTCAAAAAAAAAAGTTCCATAAATTTACCATTAATATCAAGAACACTAATGCTAGACCTACATGCTACTCAAAGACCAGAACATGAGCTTCTTAATTAACAATCTCCAAAAGAATTTTCTCCTTTAAACAGAGGAGGGAAGAAAGAGACAAAATTCATCTAGCCCTCCCCCACTTTGTTACAAAAGAGCGAGGTTTCTTTTCCTCACCCACTGTCTTTGTTACAAAAAAGCGAGGATTTTTTTTTTCCAAAATCTTTGGACTATCGCTTTGGCTAAATAAGTAACTTTTGCAATAACTATTGTGATTTTGTGTTGTAAAATTATGCTTTTAAAAACTTTAATACTTAAATTCTTAAAGTTCTCAATCAGTCTCTCTAGGGTAAGATAAGAAGCAAGCTCCAGGAACCACACCTGCCCCACACCCTCCTCCTGAATTCCCTACAGACCAGGTACAAGGATTGCTATCCAACATAGAATGAATGGCAAAATAACTGGGCTTCACCCTCTAGCATATCAATTGTTGTAAATGTATATCAGACCTATTATAAAAGCAAAGGAAACTGTTTTCTCTTGCTAATGTTTACCTGTTTTGAATTCTCAATTTAAGCTACAACCTAACTACGTGTCTCTAATGTTTTCAATTTTTGTTTCTTCAGACTTTGTCAAAGTGGCTATATTTCCTTGTTAAAATACAACTATAGATAATTTACAAAGGAATATTTCAACTTATGTTAATGAATACATACAATTTATGGAAATTTCACTTTTCCAACATTGTTTTTTGGGACAGTAACTCTTTTCATCATTGTTTGCTTAATAATTTTTGCCTATGCTCTCACTTGATGTTTTATTAGATCCAAATAGCATTTGCTTAAGGTCCTGCCATTTCCTGTTCATGCCTTTGGAAATAAATAGGTAGAGACATCACTACAGCCCCATCTCAGCAGGAAGTAGATACAGAAGAATGATCTTCGCCCTGTTTCCCGGGATCATAAGAATATTTCCAAGAGCAGGAGTGGGGAATGAAAGGTACCTATAAAAACCTAGAAGAAACTTAGCTTATTCTTAGTCTTTTTGCCTCAGTGTAATGATTAGCAAGCATTCAGGCATTCTACTGCAGGACAAACAGCAGCCTATCCCATCCCCACTAGGCAAATCTCCTTTAGATACAAGATCAGGACAGCCCAAATGACCATCCCACCTTTGGTCAAGGAATTTGTGAATTGCAAATATCTAACACGTCTCTTACAGGAAATCCCCCTCAAGTTAACCTAATCAGCCCTCTGTGAGCTACGTGCCAGATAAGCCCCACCATGGCAGCAATCATGTGACTAACCCACCCATCTGCCTGCTGTCTATCATCTGACATCATCAGTACCTGCACTTGCCTACCCCTTTGTGATGACGTGGAAGCAGACCACCACCCAGTCACCCTAATGATCTTCCCCCATCAAGGGGAATGGTTAAAAGAACTCAACCACAAGCAACTGGGGGCCATTGCCTTGCTAGAGTGTGGTATGGCCATGTGCTCTTTGAGCCATGGCGGTCGCCATGCTTCCTGGCTTTGGTCCCCCTCCCCCACCTTGGGGAGGTGAATCTTCTCTTTTCCTTCTCTTTCTCTCTTGAATTTATTTCTAAATAAACTCTTCTTTCTTAACCTTTTTGTGTGTTGCAATTTTTTGCAATTTACTAGGATCTCTGGGTTGCTGGCGCGCACCTGCAGCTTGCCAGCCCTGGCAGTGCTGTGCACCTCCCTGCACTCGTCTCTCCACCCTCCCCTGGTCCGTCCGTACCCTAACAGTGATGTCTTTGCCAGGTATTGGACAGTCCAAATCTCCATTACAGAGTAGCCAATTACTCAGGTGGACAGATGATGAAGGTATGAAGGAGTCTTTTGGCCTTATGTACTCCCCTTTTTGCCACTGAATCTTTGGGGCCAGGATGTCCTCCAGGCTATGGGGGTGTTACTTTATAGCCCCAGTCCTCAAGTTACTTCCCAGATGGTTGATCGAGGATTTTTACCAAACCAAGGACTGAGAAAATTTAATCAAGGAATGCAATACCCACTAACCTCACTATTAAAAAACGGGAGGTTTGGCTTAGGTCACCCTGAGGCTTTTCACTAATCCCCATAGGGGACCGCGGGCCCTATCACCAGATTGTCTGACGGCCCTGTATGGGTGGAGCAGTGACCACTTTATGGGAAAAGCTTACAGCCACCACTGTGCTTGTTCAGGAGCAGCTTGCGGGCAGTCACATTGAGCATTCAAACGGTCCTTGAAATACTCCTATCTTTGTCATTAAGAAAAAATCAAGCCGGGCTTGGTGGCTCAACCTGTAATCCCGTGCCTTTGGGAAGCTGAGGTGAGTGGATTGCCTGAGCCCGCGGGTTCGAGACACGCCTGGGCAGGCGAGACCTCATCTCTACAATAAATCAAAAAATCAGCCGGGCGTGGTAGCACATGCCTGTAATTCTGGCTACTTGAAAGGCTGAAGCGGCAGAATCGCTGGAGCCCAGCAGGTTGAGGCTGCAGTGGCCGAGAGTGGCCACTGCACTCCAGTCTGGGCGACCAAGTGAGACTCCGACTCAAAAGAAAAAAGAATCAGGAAAATGGCATTTACTGCAGGATTTGAGAGCTGTGAATCGTTCTATGGAAATCACGGGACACCTGCAATTTGGTCTACCCTCTCCTGTATCCATTCCAGATGACTATTTTCTTTTTATTATTGATCTTAAAGATCGCTTTTTTTACTATTCCACTTTTTCACAAGGACTGAAAGCGCTTTGCCTTCTGTTTGCCTGTTGTTAATTTTTTTTTTTTTTTTGAGTTGGAGTCTCACTCTATCGCCCAAACTGGAAGGCAGTGGCCTCTCCCAGCCACCGCAGCCTCGACCTGCTGGGCTCCGGCGATCCTTCCACCTCAGCCTTCCAATTCGCTGGAACTACAGGCACGCGCTACCATGCCCGGCTAATTTTTGATGTACTGTAGAGATGAGGTCTCACCAAGTTGCCCAGGCAGGTCTCGAACCCACGGGCTCAGGCAATCCACTCACTTCAGCCTCCCAAAACACTGGGATTACAGGCTGAGCCACCAAGCCTGTCCTCAAGAGGTATTTTTAAAACTACAAAATTCTCTCCATAATGCTGGTCTCATCATTGCCCCAGAGGAAGTGCAGTGGACAACTCCCTATGAATATCTTGGAAGAATTATATATGGACGCAAAGTCCAGATGCAGAAACCTCGAATCAGAACTGATTCTTTAACCACCTTGAATGATTTCCAAAAGTTGTTAGGTGACATTAATTGGTTGCGCCCCTCTCTTGGAATTACTGTAGCAGGAAAAATAGATCATGACACCGAGACTATCATAGGAAGTGGCACTTTATTACGCTGGCCATCCCAGCGGGCCTGAGAATTTTTTTTTTTTTTTTTTTTTTGAGTTGGAGTCTCACTCTGTTGCCCAGACTGGAGTGCAGTGGCCGCTCCCGGCCACCGCAGCCTCGACCTGCTGGGCTCCGGTGATCCTTCTGCTTGGCCTTCCAAGTAACTGGAAATACAGGCGCGCACTACCACACCCGGCTGATTTTTTTATTTATTGTAGAGATGAGGTCTCATCAAGTTGCCCAGGCAGGTCTCGAACCCGCAGGCTCAGGCAATCCACTCACCTCAGTCTCCCAAAGCGCGGGACTACAGGCTGAGCCACTGAGCCCAGACAGTTTGGCCTTATATAAAGGGCATGCTGTGAGAATAAAATTGCTCCCACCAATCCCAGTGTCTCTTGTCTTTCTTTCTTGTTCCCTCCCCCCAACTCAGGCCCTGCTCCCGGGAGGCTGGAACTCCGCAACAGAGCAAGGCCTGACCTCTGCTTCATATGGTCAGGGTTTCCAGCACCCTAAGCTCCTCTGTGGGCCACACCCACCACTTCTCTGACCCCCACCCAGGCTGGTTTCTAGCACCTGGGAGTCCTAGTTTGAACCTCCTGGCCATAATTACCCCAGGCCAACAAGACCAAATGTGCACCTTCATCCTTCCCAAGTCATTAGGAAAGTTCGTAGTGATACACAGTGTCTGCATTTCTGCCCCGAATAGGCCTCCCTTGAAAACTTAATATCTTTTAGAAATATTCCTTTGGGACCACATTTAACAATTTGCTGTTGGAACGTAACAGTGATAATTCTCTGAAAGCATCTGTCCATTTAGTTTTTCAGATTAAGTAACCCACTACTGCTTACTATTCAAGCTGGAGTAGGCACACCTCAGTTCTTTCAGTGCAGGGTGGAAGAGCAGAATATCCTGTTACATTTTGAGGATCACTTTTTTTGTTTGTTTTTTTGAGTTGGAGTCTCACTCTGTCACCCAGACTGGAGTGCAATGGCCGCGCCCGGCCACCGCAGCCTCGACCTGCTGGGCTCCAGTGATCCTTAGGCCTCAGCCTTCCAAGTAGCTGGAATTACAGGCGCACGCTACCACAGAGGCTAATTTTTTGATTTATTGTAGAGATGAGGTCTCACCTGCCCAGGCAGGTCTCGAACCCGTGGGCTCAGGCAATCCACTCACCTCAGCCTCCCAAAGCGGAGGATTACAGGCTGAGCCACCAATCCCGGCTTGAGGATCACCTTTACTGCAAGATTTAGAAGAAATGAGTTTAACTGATCTCCAAGGTAAAAAAACTAAAACTTTAAGACAAGGCTGGGAAGTCATTAACCTTTAATAACTGTCAGTCATATGTGCCCAACATGTCGGACTTTTTCCAAAAACTCAAACTTGTTTTCCCATTTTTTTTTTTTTTTTGAGTTGGAGTCTCACTCTGTCGCCCAGACTGGAGTGCAGTGGCCGCTCCCGGCCACCGCAGCCTCGACCTGCTGGGCTCTGGCGATCTTTCCGCCTCAGCCTTCCAAGTAGCCGGAATTACAGGCATGCGCTACCAGGCCCGGCTGATTTTTTGTTTTATTGTAGAGATGAGGTCTCGCTGCCCAGGCGGGTCTCGAACCCACGGGCTCAGGCAATCCGCTCACCTCAGCCTCCCAAAGTGCTGGGATTACAGGCTGAGCCACCAAGCCCGGCTTTTTTTTTTTTTTTTTTTTTTTTTTTGAGTTGGAGTCTCACTCTGTCACCCAGACTGGAGTGCAGTGCCCGCTCCCGGCCACCACAGCTTCGACCTGCTGGGCTCCGGCGATTCTTCCGCCTCAGTCTTCCAAGTAGCTGGAACTACAGGCGCGCGCTACCACACCCGGCTAATTTTTGATCTTATGTAGAGATGAGGTCTCACCAAGTTGCCCAGGCGGGTCACCAACCCGCGGGCTCAGGCAATCCACTCACCTCAGCCTCCCAAAATACTGGGATTACAGGCTGAGCCACCAAGCCCGGCTTTCCATTATTATAAATAGTAAAAATTAGAAACAATAAAAAGTTAATTTCTGGCTGTCTCAGTGGCTCAGCGTGTAATCCTGCACTTTGGGAGGCCGAGGTGAGTGGATTGTCTGAGCCCGCAGGTTCGAGACCCGCCTGGGCAACTTGGCGAGACATCTCTACAATATCAAAAAGTTAGCCGGGCGTGGTAGCACACGCCTGTAATTCTGGCTACTTGGAGGGCTGAGGCAGAAGGATCGCCGGAGCCCAGCAGGTCAAGACTGCGGTGACCGGGAGTGGCCACTGCACTCCAGTCTGGGCGACAGAGTGAGACTCCAACTCAAAAAAAAAAAAAAAAAAAGTTAATTTCTGAAAAGCCTGCCCTTGGCAGGGCATGATGGCTCATGCCTATAATCCCAGCACTTTGGGAGGGCGAGGTGAGAGGATTGCCTGAGCCCACGGGTTCCACAACAGCCTGGGTAACTTGGCAAGACCTCATCTCTACAAATGAATCAAAAAATTAACTGGGCATGGTGGTGTGTACCTGTAGTGCCAGCTACTTGGAAGACTAAGGCAGAAGGATCACCTGAGCCCAGCAGGTAGCCTGGGTGACAAAGTGAGACTCTGACTGGAAAAGAAAAGAAAACCCTGCCCTGCCAGTTTCTTAAATCACAATATGACCTTTATATGGTTTTGTCTTTTGAAGGTTGACCTTTTGGAGTGAAACTCCTACTCCAAAAATAAAAAAAAGCATTCAATGCCGGGCTCGGTGGCTCAGCCTGCAATCCCGCTCCTTTGGGTGGCTGAGGTGAGTGGATTGCCTGAGCCCGCGGGTTCGAGACCCGCCTGGGCAACTTGGTGAGACCTCATCTCTACAATAAATCAAAAAAATAGCCAGGTATGGTAGCGCATGCCTGTAGTTCCAGCTACTTGGAAGGCTGAGGCAGAAGGATCACCAGAGTCCAGCAGGTCGAAGCTGCGGTGGCCGGGAGCAGCCACTGCACTCCAGTCTGGGTGACAGAGTGAGACTCCAACTCAAAAAAAAAAGAAACCATATGAAAAAAATGAACATAGACTCAACTTCATAGCTTTCCCAAAAAAATCACTAGGAATAGTCCATAGACTTAAATGTAAAATGCAAAGTTGTAGTAGAAGAAAGACGACATGGCCTGGGTTTAGTGATGACTTATTAGCTATAATACCAAAACAAGGTCCATGAAACAAAAAAAAAAACTGACAATGTGAACGCTTTTTTTTTTTTTTTTTTTTTGAGTTGGAGTCTCACTTTGTCGCCCAGACTGGAGTGCAGTGGCCGCTTCCGGCCACCGCAGCCTCGACCTTCTGGGCTCTGGCGATTCTTCTGCCTCAGCCTTCCGAGTAGCCGGAATTACAGGCATGTGCTACCACGCCCGGCTGATTTTTTGATTTATTGTAGAGATGAGGTCTCGCTGCTCAGGCGGGGTCTCGAACTCGCAGGCTCAGGCAATCCACTCACTTCAGTCACCCAAAGGCGCGGGATTACAGGCTGAACCACCGAGCCCGGCTAATGTGGACTCTTAAAATTTAAAACGTCTACTCCAGCTGGGCACAGTGGCAGCCTGGGCAGCTTAGCAAGACCTCATCTCTACAATAAGTAACTTTTTAAATAAACAATAAAAAAATTAGCAAGCCATGGTGGTGCGTGACTGTAGTTCCAGTTACTTGGAAGGCTGAGGCAAAAGGATCGCCTGAGCCCAGTAGGTCCTGCATGCCACTGCACTCCAGCCTGGGCACTGGAGTGAGATTCCAACTCAAAAAAAAAAAACAGGGTCTACTCTGTAACAAATCCTGTTAAGAGATCAAAAAACAAACCACACAGTGAGAGAAAGTGTTAAGAAAACATCCAAAAAGTGACTTGTATGCAAAATATGCAAAGCAATTTTAAAACTCAACAAGAAGACAACCCAGTGGAAAGTTAAGGTCTGAATAGACACCTCACCAAAAAGGTATACAGATGGCAAATGAGCACACACAACGTCACTGACTTCTCAGCTTCTGCCAAGGCAGTGGCACCATGTGGGTCCTGGGTGAGCAGTGAAGCCTGGGTCTGGGGGGGATGGGAGGGGGGCCCCTCTCACCCTCCTGCTGTGGCTCCGAGGAGACCCCGGCCTCCCTGCTGTGGCTCCAAGCCCCTTCCCCCACCGACTCCAAGGAGACCCCTGCCTTCCTGCCATGGTTCCGAGGAGACCCCCCCACTTGGCCACTGTCCTTTCTGGTACAGGTGGGGACTGCGCCCATTGTAGGGTCCCTCGGCTCTTGAATTTGGGCGAGACTCCTGTTCCTCTGGCTGTCGCAGCCTCTGGGCGCCTCCTGCACCCACCCTGGGCAGCCCCTCGGGTGCCCCTCGGTGGTGCCCTCGCCACCAGGCACTGGGTGCCTTTGGGTGGGCGGGTGGGAAGCGGGGGTCTGGCCAGAATGGGCCAGGGAGGAAGGTGCTTCACGTTCAGCCTTTCTTAAAGTGAAGTATCCTTAGTGGGGGAGTTTTATTCTTACCCTAACAACCTTGAGGCACTGACAAGTATTAAGAAAGCTGGCTTTCGCTTTTCTGTCTCTTTCCTTTCTTGAAGCTAGGTGTGCTGGTACATGCGCTCCCCCTGCGTGCCTCTTTGCCATGCCTCAGAAAATCCAGGAAATCAAGGACTTTCTGCTCACAGCTCTGCGGCAGGATGCTAAACCTGTCAAGATCAAGAAAAACAAGGATAATGTAAAATTTAAAGTTCTTTGCAGCAGGTACCTTTATATAAACCTTGGTCATCACAAATGAAGAGAAGGCCGAGAAACTGAAGCAGTTCCTGACCCCTGGTCTGGCAGCGAAGGAGCTGAAATTAACCAGACACACTGATTTGAACTGTATTAAAATTTTTAAAATAAAAGAAAGCTCTTTTTTGTTTTTTGGGTTTTTTTTTTTTTAGTTGGATCTCTTGTCACCCAGGTTGGAGCGTAGTGGCATGCTCACCGCCACTGTAGCCTTGACCTACTGGGCTCCCACGATCCTTCCGCCTCAGCCTTCCAAGTAGCTGGAACTACAGATGCAGACCACCACACTCAGCTAGTTTTTGTGATTTATTGTAGAGACGAGGTCTCACCAATTTCCCCGGGCTGAACCTGCAGGCTCAGACAATCCTCACCTCGGCCTACCAAAGTGCTGGGATTACAGGCTGAGCCATGGCCCCCATCCGAAAGTTGGTTTTCAACCCACATTTATCTCCATAAAAGTGACTAAAGAACTGACCTAAATTTTTTTTTAGTAAGTTCTCTTAGTATACTTGGCACAGTGCATTGTTCTTTGGCTTTCCTGAGGCCATAAGGTCAAAGTATTGAGAAAAGTTATTGAAAATGATGGATATGGTGTAGACTGTCATTTTACCTGGCTTTATTCCTGCTAGCATGTGTGCTGTTGACTTTACCAGAATTTCCTTTCTGTGAAACCTAAAGGAAGAAAGGAAAAGAACAGTACAGACTTTTTTAATAATTAAATCTCAGTCCAGGCCGGGCTCAGTGGCTGAGCCAGTAATCCCAGCACTTTGGGAGGCTGAGGTGAGTGGATTGCCTGAGCCTGTGGGTTTGAGACCCACCCGGGCAACTTGGGGAGACCTCGTCTCTACAATGAATCAAAAGAAAAATTAGGCGGGCGTAGTAGCGCGCGCCTGTAGTTGCAGCTACTTGGCAGGCATAGGAGGAAGGATCTATGGAGCCCAGCAGGGCAAGGCTGCAGGTCTCGCCAAATTGCCCAGGCGAGTCTCGGAGCCCAGCAGGGCAAGGCTGCAGGTCTCGCCAAATTGCCCAGGCGAGTCTCGAACCTGGGTGGGGCTCAGGCAATCCACTCACCTCAGCCTCCCAAGGCGCGGGATTACAGGCCGAGCCACCGAGCCTGGCTAGAAACCAGCTTGTTTAGCCGGGTGTGGTAGCTACTTGGAAGGCTGAGGCGGAAGGATCGCCAGAGCCCAGCAGATCGAGGCTGCGGTGGCCAGGAGCGGCCACTGCCCTCCAGTCTGGGCAACAGAGTAAGACTCCAACTCAAAAAAAAAAAAAAGAAACTAGTTTGCACTTGAGGACTGAACCTTATGGATGAACGTGAGGCCCAACTAGGCCAGCATTGGTTGGGTAGATTGGGCAAACTGAGTAAGGAAATCTCAGGATGAGCTTTTACAAATGTTACAAAAGACTTAATGATAATTGCAAAGAGCTGTGAAAGCTGATTAGCCAGCTGTAAAACATTTACAGTAAACAAAAGTAGTTAACCATTTTTTGCTAGTTAAAGATTGCTGTCAGCTGGGCTCGGTGGCTCAGCCTGTAATCCTGCGCCTTTGGGAGACTGAGGTGAGTGGATTTCCTGAGCCCATGGGTTCGAGACCCACCTGGGCAGCGAGACCTCATCTCTACAATAAATCAAAAAATCAGCTGGGTGTGGTAGCGCATGCCTGTTATTCCGGTTACTTGGAAGGCTGAGGCGGAAGGATCGCCGGAGCCCAGCAGGTCGAGGCTGCGGTGGCTGGGAGCGGCCACTGCACTCTAGTCTGGGCGACAGTGAGACTCAACTCAAAAAAAAAAAAAAAAAGAAAAAAGATTGCTGTCAACTAACCTTGTCTTAAAGAAACAAAACACCATAACCAGCTGCTTCACAAACCTCTGGAAATTTCTTTTTGCGAACGCCACCCAAAGATAATTCCTGGCCCTCTAAACTCTAACACCCCCTTATAAAAACACCCCTCTAGCCCCTACTTCTTTGCAGACAGCAAACACTCTCTGCTGCCTGGGCCCATTATGCCCTTCCCCATGCGTCTTCCCTTTAATGAACCCACCTTTCTTTTTTTCTTTTTTTTGAGTTGGAGTCTCACTCTGTCACCCAGACTGGAGTGCATGGCCGCTCCCGGCCACTGCAGCTACAGGCGCATGCTACCATGCCCAGCTAATTTTTGATTTATTGTAGAGATGAGGTCTCGCCAAGTTGCCCAGGCGGGTCTCGAAACCGCGGGCTCAGGCAATCCACTCACCTCAGCCTCCCAAAGGCGTGGGATTACAGGCTGAGCCACCAAGCCCGGCTAACGCACCTTTCTTAATTCATAACTCTCTTAGTAAATTCTTCTTACCAACTCACAACTCCAGCCATACCTGTCCCACTGCCACACACAGCAAACTTGACCTTTTTTTTCTCTTTCCCAAATTCCTAAGAGGCTTGGAGAGTCACTGCCTGACAAGAACTCTTGAGACAGGGTTTTATGACCCTATGACTCTATATCCTAAAGGTTACTTTCCATCCTGAATCTGAATCTGGCATAACATAACAAATAAAAAAGGTTTATGGCCCTGCAAAGCCATCTTTTGTGGATTCCCAAATTCCAGGAAGCCCTGTAAGACCCTTACCTGTCCTCCCTGGCACCTGCCACATATAGGACTTCATCTCCATATCAACAAACTTGGAGATTTCCACCTCTTTTTTTTTTTTTTTTTTTTGAGTTGGAGTCTCACTCTGTCTCTGTCGCACAGGCTGGAGTGCAGTGACACACTCACGGCCACCTCAGCCTCCACCTGCTGGGCTCAGGTGATCCTTCTGCCTCAGCCTTCCAAGTAGCTGAAACTACAGGCACACACCACCACACCTGGCTAATTTTTTACTTTTTTTTTTGAGTTGGAGTCTCACTCTGTCGCCCAGACTGGAGTGCAGTGGCCACTCCTGGCCACTGCAGCCTCGACCTGCTGGGCTTCGGTGATCCTTCCCCCTCAGCCTTCCAAATAGCTGGAACTACAGGCGCGTGCTACCACGCCCGGCTAATTTTTTGATTTGTTGTAGAGATGAGGTCTTGCCAAGTTGCCCAGGCGGGTCTCGAACCCCGGGGCTCAGGCAATCCACTCACCTCAGCCTCCCAAAGCGTGGGATTACAAGCTGAGCCACCGAGTTCAGCCACTTTTTTTTTTTTTTTGAGTTGGAGTCTCACTCTGTCACCCAGGCTGGAGGGTAGTGGTATGCTCCTGGCCACCGCAGTCTCAACCTGCTGGGTTCAGGTGATCCTTCCACCTCAGCCTTCCAAGTAGCTGGAACTACAGGCATGCACAACCATGCCTGGCTAATTTTTTACTTATTGTAGAGATGAGGTTGTTATGACCAGAGTGTGAGAAGGTAGATTGCCATTGTGCAAAGAATTTAATTAAGTCGCTGGCTTTATTTACGCCAGCGACTGAGAGCAGACTATTGTCCTAAAGGGCTCTTTGCCCTGAGTGAAGCAGGTGGTGGGCTTATAAAGGCAAAAATCACAAGGATACATAGCAACTTAGCAACCATAGCGACCATAACCTAGCAACTTAGCAACTAAAATGGGCACTTGATTGTTATGGAGTTTTGATTAACTCTATGTTCCAGGCACAGCCGGTGACTGAAACAATTAGGGCAGTTACATGGAGACAAGGTGGAAGGACTACTATACAACGGATTTACCTTGGTTAGGTCACTAACAAAATATAGGTTTATAATATAAGAATGTAACAATGGAGTAACATTGAGTTCAGTTAACAAAGCATACAATTACATGAAACTTGTGGCCAGGGAGTTTCCAAACAGACAGGAAAAACAGTTTATGGGAAACAGGAATGTGGATCTGTGAATATAAGGAACTTATTTTAGTCACACGCTGGTGGGGGTAGCAAGCAACTAAGATGGAGAATTTTTAACAAAAATGCAGTTACTTATATCAAGCAAGCTATTACAGGCTATTATAAGTTTTAGAGACATTTCAAGTTCTCACCTGTTGCCCAGGCTGGTCTCAAACCCATGAGCTCAGGCAATCCTCTCACCTCAGCCTCCCAAAGTGCTGGGATTATAGACATGAGCCACCACGCCCAGCCCACCCCTTTATCTTAACAAAGCATCTCCTTTACTGACTTCCCAAATGACTTAAATAGGAACTACAAATTGCCAGTCAAGAAATCTTTTAATCTGCCTATGACCTGCAAGCCCCCACTTGGAAATCTCCCCACCTTCCCAGACCAATGAAAATCTCACATGTATTGATGTATGGTTTCTTGTGACTTCTGCCTGCCTAAAGTGTATATAACAAAGCTGCAGTTCGACCACAGTGGGCAGTGCTGTTCGACCTCCTGGGGGTTGGTGTCCCTGGGCCGAAGTCCTCAAGTGTGGCTCAAGAATAAGCCATCTTTAAAGTATTTGACAGTTTGGCATCTTTCCATCAACATGCTCTAGAAATTACTGTTGCTGCTTTAACACCTGTAAAGGAAACACATGCTTGGGAAGAATTTCCCATGATGAAACACTATGCTGGTCCACCACATTGGTTTATTAGCTACAGTTTACTGTCTCATTTTTTTGTATTCATGGATTAAGAAAAATAACAATAGAGGACAAATGGGAAGATGTGTACTAGCATAATGTCCTTAGGTTTTACGAAGTATGACTTATTCATAGTAGGCATTTTTAAAATTGGTTTTCTATGATACAACACTTGCATTTTTATTTTGGTAGCAATCATAGAAAAACGAAAAAAAACAGGCCAGATGCAGTGGCTTGCCTGTAAGCCCAGCTCTTTGCAGAGCAAACAGGGAAAATTCCTTGAGCCTAGGAGTTCAAAACCAGTCTAGGCAACATAGCAAGACCTTGTCTCTACAAAGAAATAAAAAACTTTGCCAGGCATGGTGGTGCACACCTGTTGTCCCAGTTACTCAGGAGGCTGAGGTGGAAAGATGACCTGAGCCCAGGAGGTTGGGGCTGCAGTGAGTCGTGATCATGCCAGAATGAGACCCTGATTTTTAAAAAACAAAACAAAACAAACAAACAAAAATTAATGCTTGACAATGCTTGTCATGAGGAAAAAGCAAGTTAAAATGAGAGCACTGAACAGCAACTAAAATAGCTAAAATCTTCTTTTAAATACAATAGAAACTCTCATTTATTGTTGGTGAAATGCATAATGGCAAAGCAACTTTGGAATACAGTTTGGCAGGTCTTTCCTAAGGTGCTCATGAAATCAGCATATAAGCCATCAATTGCACTCCTGGGAATTTAGACAACAAAAGGATATAACAAGCCAGGCTCGGTGGCTCAGCCTGTAATCCTGCACTTTGGGAGGCCAAGGTGAGTGGATTGCCTGAGCCCACAGGTTCAAGACCTGCCTGGGCAACTTGGTGAGACCTCATCTCTACAATAAATCAAAAAATAGCCAGGCGTGGTAGCGCTCGCCTGTAGTTCCGGCTACTTGGAAGGCTGAGGGAAAAGGATCACCTGAGCCCAGCAGGGCAAGGCTGCGGTGGCTGGGAGTGCACCACTACACTCCAGTCTGGGCGACAGTGAGACTCCAACTCAAAAAAAAAAAAAAAGGACATAACATGAAGTCAGTATACCCAATGAGGAACCATTTTATTTTAATTTTTTAATTTTTTTAGTATTTGTTTTTAAGTTGGAGTCTCACTCTTGTCGCCCATGCTGGATTGCAGGTGCATGCTCAGAGCCACTGCAGCCTCGACCTGTATCAGGAAAATAGAGAGATCATGACACTGAGACTATTATAGGAAGTGGCACTTTATTACGCTGGCCATCCCAACGGGCCCGAGGGTCTAATGCATCCAAATCGAGCGCCCAGAACAGGAGAAGTGGGGTCTTATACCCTTGTTTAGGTAAGGGAGGGGGTCATGTTGAGTGATTACATACTTCCTTTGGAATTTTACAAGGTTGTACTCAGCAAAATTAGATTTTTCAAAGAACAAATGGTTTCCAGGATTTGCAGGATTGTTAACTGTCAACTTCAGAAGGGGGGGTTTAGATAAGACTCTTTTCTTTTTTTTTTTTTTTTTTTTATTTGGAGTCTCACTCCATCACCTAGACTGGAGTACAGTGATCGCTCCCGGCCACTGCAGCCTCGACCTGCTGGGCTCCAGCGATCCTTCCATCTCAGCCTTCCAAGTAGCTGGAACTATAGGCATGCGCTACCACACCCGGCTATAGACTGTTTTCCATTTCCATGAAATGGCCAGTCTCTGGGCCATTTGGCCTTTCTTAAACAAAACCTGCCCAGCCCTAGTGGGTCTTTAAAGTTGCAACTTGCCTTTCAAAAGGAAATACCAGCCGGGCTCAGTGGCTCAGCCTGTAATCCCGCGCCTTTGGGAGGCTGAGGTGAGTGAATTGCCTGAACCCGCGGGTTCGAGACCCGCCTGGGCAACTTGGCAAGACCTCACCTCTACAATAAATCAAAAAATCAGCCGGGTGTGGTAGCGCATGCCTGTAATTCCGGCTACTTGGAAGGCTGAGGTGGAAGGATTGCCGGAACCCAGCAGGTCGAGGCTGCGGTGGCCAGGAGCGGCCACTGCACTCCAGTCTCGGTGACAGAGTGAGACTCCGACTCAAAAGTAAAAATAAAAATTAAAAATTAATTTAAAAAAAGAGCCGGGCTCGGTGGCTCAGCCTGTAATCCTGCGCCTTTGGGAGGCTGAGGTGAGTGGATTGCCTGAGCCCACAGGTTCGAGACCCGCCTGGGCAATTTGGCGAGACCTCAACTCTACAATAAATCAAAAAATCAGCCGGGCGTGGTAGCGCATGCCTGTAATTCTGGCTACTCGGAAGGCTGAGGCGGAAGGATTGCCGGAGGTTTTTTTTATTTTTTTTGAGTTGGAGTCTCACTCTGTCACCCAGACTAGAATGCAGTGGCCGCGGCCACCACAGCCTCGACCTGCTGGGCTCCGGCGATCCTTCCGCCTCAGCCTTCCAAGTAGCTGTAACTACAGATGCACACCACCATGCCCGGCTAGTTTTCATGATTTATTGTGGAGATGAGGGCTCACCAAGTTGCCCAGTCTGGTCTCGAACCTCCGGGCTCAGGCAGTCCTTTCACCTCATCCTCCCAAAGTGCTGGGATGACAGGCTGAGCCACCGCCCCTGGCCATGAGGAGCCATTTTAACACTGTTTAGCTTTATCATGTTTTTCTAGCAGTTCACCTTAATTTACCCTCTAATCATTAGCCAAGGGCAGGACCTGTTTCTCAGAGTTAGGTATTGATTATTGTCTTACAACTCCTCCCCTGCTTGTAGTACTAATTAGGTTTTCTAGTTCAAGTATTTGCCTCCACTCATGAGACTCAAGTTAACCTAATCAGCCCATGACACAGACCCCATCACCATGGCAGCAATCATGTGACTGACCCCCCCATGTGCCTGCCCCCTTGTCTTATTTTTTTTTTTTTTTTTTTTGAGTTGGAGTCTCACTCTGTCGCCCAGACTGGAGTGCAGTGGCCGCTCCCGGCCACCGCAGCCTCGACCTGCTGGGCTCCGGCGATCCTTCCGCCTCAGCCTTCCCAGTAGCCGGAATTACAGGTATGCGCTACCATGCCCGGCTGATTTTTTGATTTATTGTAGAGATGAAGTCTCGCTGCCCAGGCGGGTCTCGAATCCGCGGGCTCAGGCAATCCACTCACCTCAACCTCCCAAAGGCACAGGATTACAGGCTGAGCCACCGAGCCCGGCTTGTCTTATTTTTTTTTTTGAGTCGGAGTCTCACTCGTTGCCCAGGCTGGAGTGCAGTGGCACGCTCATGGTCACCCCATTATCAACCTGCTGGGCTCCAGCCATTCTTCCGCCTCAGCCTCCAAGTAGCCAGATCTACAGGTGCGCACTACCATGCCTGACTAATTTTTTGATTTTTATTGTAGAGATGATGACACATGGGGCCCTTCTGAAAATGCAGAAAAAGGGGAAATAAGTTACTTATTTGTAAGTTACCTGCTTCTCTGTGCTTTCTCTTTCGAGGACTTTTTACTTTGTCAGGCTATATGTTTAAACGTTTGACTGAAACAAATCAGAATAGTAATCCTGTAAACCAATCAGCAAATAGGATATGTAAATGAGATGATTATCTAAAACCAATTAATGTGCAACCTTGTAAGACTATGGAAAATCTAATCAAATTGTATGGTGCCAATACCTTACCTTATATAAGGAAGACAAAGGGGTTACAATGTAAAGGGATGGTAACTAAGATATGTAAGGCAAGCCCTACTGCCTTTGGATGTGAATTCGCTGAGCTGTGTCGGTATGAATAAATGCTGCTTCCTGGCAAAGAAACCTCCGTGTCCCATCTCTCTGTGGAAGATTCCTGCTACAATGAGGTCTCCCCAAGTTGCCCAGGCTGTTCTTGAGCCACGGGCTCAGGCAGCCCACTCACCTCGGCCTCCCAAAGTGCTGAGATTACAGGTTTGAGTCACCGCACGCAGCCTTTTTTTTGAGTCAGTCTCACTCTGTCACTCAGGCTGGAATGCAGTGGCATGCTCACATCCAGATAATTTTTTGATTTATTGTAGACGTGTTATCCAGGTTGAGCTCAGGCAATCCTCTAGCCTCGGCCTCCCGAAGGGCTGGGATGACAGGCACGAGCCACTGTCCTGGCTCCCTCATCTTAACTCAGCATTCCTTTCACTGATTTTGAATTCTCTAGACTGAGGCAAACCCTTTCCACCGATTGCCAACCAAAAAATCTTTGAATTGACCTACAAGCTGCCACTTTCCTGGGGCCAACTGAGAGGGGAAAGAAATTGGACAGGCAGCCAGATTAGGTTGGGTCTCCAGTAGGCCTCCATTTTACCTGGAGAAACAGCTGCAAGTTGCAGACCTGGGACAAAAGCCACGCCCATCCCCTTTTGCTCACTCTGTCTTTTTCACACACCTTTTCCTAATGGGCCTGCCACCTTTTTAGTTCTTCCTACTGACTAATTAGATTACTGTATTTTCAGTCCTGGTACCAACCCATCAGCACACCGTAAGTATCATGTAAACCTCCAACCAGCCTCAGTGGTCTCTCTTTAGCCTTGGCAACCCTCTTGGGGGCCCCTCTTGGGGGTGAGGGGCACCCCCACGAGAGCTGCTAACACTTCCTGAGTGAACCTCGACTTGCTCACCCTTTTGGTGTTCTTGATCCTCAGTCCTCTCAGTGGTGAGACAGGGACCTGGGATTCATCCAGACCAGAGAGCTGTAACCTTTCCTGACAGGGAAGGGAATTCTTCAAACTGAGAGCTGGAACACTCCTGGGGCTCCGTGGCTGTCGGGTACACCCAAGTTCCAGGGTGCCATAATGCCCTAGGTCACCACATGGGTCTCAGGGTGCCCTTGTGCCCTCGGACGCATCCTTGGGCCCCACGTGAGACCAAGGCTGGCCATGCAGCACTGGTGCAACTGCAACACAAACAATGTAAATCTCCAGTGTACTGATTTATGTTTTGCCTGCAACCCCTGTGTCATGTGTGGCAGGCTGGGCATGGCTGGAGTTGCGAGTGGAGGATGTATTCACCATGACAGTTATGAATTAAGAAAGGTAGGTCAGCCAGGCTCGGTGGCTCAGCCTGTAATCCTGTGACTTTGGAAGGTTGAGGTGAGTGGCTTGCCTGAGCCCACGGGTTTGAGACCCGCCTGGGCAACTTGGCGAGACCTCATCTCTACAATAAATCAAAAATTAGCTGGGCGTGGTAGTGCACACCTGCAGTTCCAGCTACTTGGAAGGCTGAGGCAGAAGGATCGCCGGAGCCCAGCAGGTCGAAGCTGTGGTGGCCAGGTGCGTGCCACTGCCCTCCAGTCTGGGCAATAGGGTGAAACTTCAACTCAAAAAAAAAAAAAAAAAAAAGCCAGGCTCAGTGGCTCAACCTGTAAGCCCACGCCTTGGGAGGCTGAGATGAGTGGATTGCCTGAGCCCGCGGGTTCAAGACCCACCTGGGCAACTTGGCGAGACCTCATCTCTACAATAAATCAAAAATCAGCTGGGCATGGTAGCACATGCCTGTAATTCCGGCTACTTGGAAGGCTGAGGCGGAAGGATCGCCAGAGCCCAGCAGGTCGAGGCTGCAGTGGCTGAGAGCGGCCACTGCACTCCAGTCTGGGTGACAGAGTGAGACTCCAACTCAAAAAAAAAAAAAAAGAAAAGAAAAGAAAAAGAAAAAAGAAATAATCAAGTAAAACCTATCAGTGTGTAACATGTAATGCTAACTGTCACCTCCAGCTACAAAATATCCAATCAAATAAACAATGCCAAACTGTAACCTTATAAGGGAGACAAAGAGGTTACAATGTAAAGAAATAATGTATAAGGCAATGTTTTTGAATGTGAACCTGCTGAGCCAGAGCCAGTGCTGGCACCGAATAAATGCTGTTTCCTGGCAAGACGCCTCGGTGTCCCATCCTCTCTGCAGCCAGTTCCTGCTACTTCATCTCTACAATATGTCAAAAAATTCACGGGGCGTGGTAGCGTACAACTGTAGTTCCAGCTACTTGGAAGGCTGAGGTAGAAGGATTGCCTGAGCCCAGCAGATCGATGCTGGGGTGGCTGCGAGTGTGTCACTGCACTCCAGCCTGGGCAACAAAGTGAGACTCTGACTGAAAAAGAATAAAAAATAAAAAATTAAATAAAGGGAAGATATTTGTGAAGGGCACAACAGGCAGGACAGCAAAGAGAGTGACTGCTATCTGCAAAGACGCAGTGGCTAAATGGAAGCATTTATACTATTGTATTAGGATTCTGTGTGCGGACTGGGGGATGTTGGGGATTGCCCGCCCCGACTTATAAGGGGGAAGGGTTGGGACCGCAACGGTGGATCAAGACGGAGAGAAGAGACCACTCTGAGGCAGTTCTTCTGGGAACAGTCTGATCAGGACTGAAGCCAAATTTTATTCGGACTCCTTCCAACTTATATACCTTTTTCTATACCCTCCATCAGTGTGACAATCACTTGCTGGGGGTGTACAAATTCCTATGCAAATTACGCATCACAAGACCATCACGAGACTTGCAAGTTCCAAGCAAACAATTACAATTCCATGATGCATGACGTGTTTCACAAAACTTACATTAAATTTACAGGCATACAATTTCAATACAGATTGTTCAAAGTGTTTTTCATAATGTTCAATAAATCATTCACACTACACTTTTTATTTCAAACCCTGATACAAAAAACTTTTCCAAGTTAAATTCAAGTTCACTGACTCCCAATATTCTCAACGATTAATATTATCAACTTAACACTATACTATAATCTATAAGTTTACTTAAATGACTCAGTTATTCTATTAATCTATTATGGTTCAATGTAGTGACCTGTAATTCTATAACGATTAAAACTTATTCTTAAATTATAAAACCTTACCATGACTTAAATGAATTTCCTATGTCTAAAATTTAATTTTTCTAATGATTGACCTTTAATACTATGCTATATCCTATTAAGCTAATACCTTATCATTAATTCTTTTATAAATCGTATAGTAACTATTATATTTGAATAATGTAGCCAAAGGAAACAAAACAGCAAGCATAATTTTACTCAAATATACTTTAAAATATAACTATAAGTATATATGTATATATTTTATCCTAACAAGTCTACTCTAGAAATCAGATAGTAGCTATCACACTCCTAAATAAGGAAATGCATGGCCACATGGCCTCGGGCTGAGGCAAACAGAGGCAGACAGAGTTTCGGTATGAAACAAAGGCATGGCCGCCATGTTAATGGCTTTGGGCTGCAAACAGTTTCGGTATTTAATAAAACAAAAGCAAGGAAGTGCATAGCCTGTAACGAAACAAAAAGCAATCGTTCTGCCTGGCTAGGGGCAGGGCAACAAAACTATCATGGTAATTTAGTCTCTAATCCTAGCTTTAGGGGAAACTGCTTTCAGGAAACAAGAGCTGACTCACCAATCTACCAGAAAATAGAAGTTTGAAAAATATCTAGAAAGAAATACAACTTAGAATCATATAAGATAATTTTGCTGAGCAACTTTCCATCAGGCTTTACTGCCATGTATGCACACTGGTCACTAATCACACGCCAGTATCATAGGTATAACTGATATCCTATGTCAGAGGCGATCTTCCAGATGGGCCTTTACAGGCCTCAGCCATGTAGCTATAGATGTTGGCTCCCAACAGGGGGAATTACCTGTGGGCCCTGGAGAAGTTTTGTAAACAGACTACATGCATGGCTGGAGGTTTGCAAACCTCAATAGTGGGGTTTTGTCTTTTATATTTATTTATTTATTTATTGAGTAGGAGACTCACTCTGTCACCCAGGCTGGAGTGCAGTGGCATGCTCACAGCTACTGTAGTCTTGGACTGCATGCTCAGGTGATCTTTCCACCTCAGCCTTCCAAGTAGCTGGAACTACAGGGGAACTCTACCATGCCCGGGTAATTTTTTGATTTATTGTACAGAAGAGGTCTGGCTACGTTGCCAAGGCTGGTCTTGAACTCCTGAATTCAGGCAATCCTCCCACCTTCGTCTCTCAAAGTGCTGGGATTACAGACATGAACCACCACATCTGGCCAAGCTTTGTCTTTTTTTTCTTTTTTTTGAGTTGGAGTCTCACTCTGTCACCCAGACTGGAGTACAGTGGCTGCTCCCAGCCACCGTGACCTCGACATGCTGGGCTCAGGTGACCCTTCTGCTCAGCCTTCCAAGTAGCTGGAACTACAGGCGCGTGCTACCACGCTCGGCTAATTTTTTGTTTATTGTAGAGATGAGGTCTCGCCAAGTTGCCCAGGCGCATCTTGAACCGCAGGCTCAGGCAATCCACTCACCTCAGCCTCCCCAAGCGAGGGATTACAGGCTGAGCCACCAAGCCAGGCTCAAGCTTTGTCTTTTTTTTTTTTTTGAGTTGGCGTCGCACTCTGTCACCCAGACTGGAGTGCAGTGGCCCCTCCTGGCCACCGCAGCCTCGACCTGCTGGGCTCTGGAGATCCTTCCGCCTCAGCCTTCCAAGTAAGCTTTGTCTTTTAAACAGCAATAGTTGACTGCCTTTTTAGTTTTTTTCTGGCACCAGGAACCTGCTGTTAACTACTTTCTTTGTTGGCTGCAGAACAAACAGCAAATGTTTTCCAGCTGGCTATTTAGCCTTTACAATTCTTGTAATGTCATTCTGAGGTTTTCTTCCTCCAAACAATTTACCCGGTTTACCCAATGGCTGCTGGCCTAATTAGGCCTCATGCTCCTCCACAGTTTGCCTCCCTAAGAATGTATAAAGTGAAGTTGTAATTCAGCTATTTGGGCATATGTTCTCAGGACTTCTCGGGACTGTGCCACAGGCCTATGTCACTCTTTAAATATTTTAAAGTTTGGCATTTTCATCAGTGAAAGGAAGGACCCCAAGAAACTTAGAATAAACTTAGTTCACATTTTGCCTCAGCATAACCATTTTTGCTTAGACTGACATGCTTCAAATCTAGCACAGGTTAGACATAGATAAATTTCCAATAGGCAGGTTTTAGGAAGCATGCAGACATTTTTAGTGCAGGCCAAGCTGGCAGCCTACCCCACCCCGTTGGCAAATCTCCATCAGATGCAAAACAAGGACAGCCCGACCTTTCTTTCTTTCTTTTTTTTTTTGAGTTGGAGTCTCACTCTGTCACCCAGACTGGAGTGCAGTGGCCACTCCCAGCCACTACAGCCTCGACCTGCTGAGCCGGCGATCCTTCCGCCTCAGCCTTCCAAGTAGCTGGAACTACAGGTGCACGCTACAATGCCTGGATAATTTTTGATTTATTGCAGAGATGAGGTCTCACCAAGTTGCCCAGGCGGGTCTTGAATCCGCGGGCTCAGGCAATCCACTCACCTCAGCCTCCCAAGGCACAGGATTACAGGCTAAACCACCAAGCCTGGCTCAGCCAAACCTTTCAATTCATGGTTTGCCATAATAATCTCTAAGAAACTTTCAGGCCCTTTAGCTGGTGGAAGCCATAGAAAAGATAATCGACCACCTTTTTTCTAAGGAGTTTATGGAGTGCAATCTTCTGACAGGTCTCTTGCAGGAAAAAAACCCTCTCCTGGTCTCCTCCCATCTATCCCACCACTCAAGGGCATGAGATGCTAAATGTCTGGCAATGTCAAGATCTAAGACTCATGTGGCTATAAAACATCAAAGACCCACAGCCCTGGGCGTTCCTTTTGGCCCAGGCTCCTCTGGGCTCCAAACTCCCTTACCCAAAGGCCCTTGAATATACCCAGCTCTTGGCCCTTCATGGCCACCCTTGCCTGAGTAGGGTCCAATCTGTGAAAGGTGAATAATACTTTTCTTCCTTCTACTTCCTACTTGGTTGCAATCTTGCATTATCCCCGTGGTACTGGCACTGGCCCACCTCACCTCAATTTGCCCTTTCATCTGGTGGCCTGAATGGGGATTTGCCCCTATATTCTTGGGGGACGTCTCCCCTCCGCAACTCCTTCCTCACTCTCCTCTCTCCAAACTTGTGTCTCCCTGTGGATCGTGCTGGAACTTGGTGGCAATTGACAGCACTGGCCAGGGTGGCTCCCTGGTGTGTCTGAAGGTCCCAGGGAAAGGCAGCAGACCACTGGGGCCTGGTAGGGTGGGAGACTAAGGTCTATCTTCCACCTCGACCTATAGCCAAGCTCTCCACGCCTCTCCGTGGACCAGACCAGATCTCGGTGGGCAACCAACTGTCTTCTCCAGGGTGGCTCCCTGGAAAGGCAAGGCCTGCAAGGAAGGTCCTGGACTGCCAGCACCTGCCCGGTGAGAGGCGAGGTACCGGGCCCTTCTCCTTCACTAACCTCTGTTCTTTCTTTGCCTGAAGAGGAGCTATGCTGAGTAGAGCCCTGCATGGCCTTGGCCTTTCTTGACAGGTAGCACCACCTTCGGTGAGTCCCATCGTTTATCTGGTCAGGAAGGAGGTCCTGGAAACCACTCTGAGAGGCTGCTTTCTTTTCCAAGTCGCAACAGCCCTAGCCCTGGGGCCTGGGGCCCTCGCTGGCTAAAGCACTGTCTCCAATGGGTCGAAGAGACAGGATGGATGCTCTCTCTCACTCATTCTCATATACACACAAGCTAATTCCACCGACCCTCTGCCCAGGATGCCGGCCGAGAGTGTGGATTTTTTTTCTGAATCGGGGCGCTCTGTGTTCTAATTCCACCCTGTGCTGGACACAGGCGGCGGATGGTCTTTGCTCGCTAATTCCACTTTCCTTTGCCTGGGACGCTGGACTTAGGCGGTGGATGGTCTAATCCCATCATAGGCTGGGAGTAGGCGCTGGGTGGTCTTTTTTCCCTCGGGCCTCTCCGACGCGGTCTCAGGACTCCCCTCCCCCCGCCCCCCTTCAGAGCTCTGCAATGGGGAATGCTCAATTGCCGGGAAAACGTACTTGCGGGGTCTGAAACAGGCCCGCGCCTCTGGTCTCGCCTCTGGTCTGACAGGGCGCGGGTGCAGACCAGAGGCAGGGAAGAGGAGGGCGGAGAGCTGGCGGCTGAGAACCCGAGGGATCGTAAAAGCCGGGAATTCTCGCAAGCACGCGCAGGGCGGCCTTTCGGCCTGGATTCCTCGGGGCAGCGACTGAGTTCGCCGAGGAGCAGGAGGGCGCTACGCTGAAGGCACGGGCAGACCCCGCCCCGCCGCTCGCGGACGGCCTTCCGCAAAGCGCTCCGCTGCTCTCAAGTCAGCCTCTTCGGCTGCAAAACTGTCTCCTCGGCAGCTGGAGTCGGAGTCCCACGCCGCGCTGCTGGAAGATGTGCGCCACCCGGCAGGCTGGGATCCCCGGTGACATCTCCTAGGCCTGCCGGGAGGTCCCCGGGGACCCCGCAGAGAGGCGAGTCCCACGTCGGGCTTTCCATCCGGGGGCCTCGGACGCCGCCCCGTGCAATCCCTCCAAACGGCGCACGACGCGCTCCAACCTTCACGGCGCGCGCCCCCGCACGGCCGCCAGCCCTCTCGCCACAGAGGCCACCGGGCCCGAGACCCGGCAGGCTGGCTCCGCGCGCTCGCGGGGAGGCGGGGCGAGCGGGCGTGGCCGGAAGGGCCACGTGACCCCGGCCCGGAAGCGCCGGCGCCGGAGACCCCCGGTGACCGGCCGGGTGGCTGCCGCTGGGCGAGTCCCCGCGCCGCCGTCATGGCCTGGACCAAGTACCAGCTGTTCCTGGCCGGGCTCATGCTCGTCACCGGCTCCATCAACACGCTGTCGGCCAAGTGAGTCTGGGCCCGCGGGAGGGGCCGTGCGTCCACGCAGCGGGCGGCCCCGGCGCACCCGCGCTTCCCCCTCGCGCTGCGCTCCTGGCTCCTCCGGCTCCCGCACTGACTCCGTCGGTCGCGCGCAGGGAGACCGTGCGAGGGACGCGAGGCTGGGGGACGCGGAGCGGGGCCGCGCCCGGGCTGGGGTCTGGGCCCCGGCTTTGATTCGCGGCCCCTTCCGGCTCCGCGCCTCCGTGTCCTGGTCGCCAAGCCCAAGGGTCGCGCCAGCTTCAATCCGCCAAGACCCGGGAGCCGGCGCGGGTGGCCTCAGGACTTGTGCTCACGCGGGACGAGTGACCAGTGGGCTTGAAGGGCCGCGGCGGCAGAGAAGGGGTGCTCCCGGGGCCTTCACGGAGGGCGGGTTGGAGCTGCGCCCTGAAGACTCGGTGGGATTTCTGGATGTGGCGGAGACCACCGAAGACCAGCTCAAAAAGTAAAGCGTGGCCAGCATCTGATGCCCAGGCCGGGTTTTATCCCCCATCAGAGAAGGTTTTTGAGCTGTGTAGAGACAATGTAGGAGGTGACATGGTGGTCGTCGTGAAGTGTGGGTCAGCGCAGGGAAAACCACTCCCAGGCTGCTGGCAGCAGTTGGGGGGCCCTGGGTGGTGGCAGCTAGGAGTGAAAGGAAGGGAAGGGCGGTGAGGGAGAGATCAGATGCCGAATGGCCACAGACCCTAGGGATTGAGAAGGCAGGATCACCCCCGAGTTTCTGCTTGGGAGATGAGACAGGGTGGACAGGTGGGCAGTTCACTCCGATGCATGAGGGTGAGACAGTGAGGACCCAGGGCAGCGGTGAGGATGAGGGATGGGGCATGGCCTCCTCTGTGTCCCAGGCAGCGTGGCAGCTCTTTGCCTCTTTCTCTGCCCTCGCCTATGGCAAGGCCTTCCTTCCCGCCCCTTCTCTTTGCCATCTAAAGGTCCAGTGCCCAGAGCCTGGCCTTCATCTGAACTGATTTCAAAGTACACTTGGAGAACAGTGGGCAGGGGACCTCTCCCACCTGGGCTCCAGAGCAAGGTGTGGTCAGTGTGGTGACTCCCAGCAGAAGCTTTCCACCCTGTGGGCAGTGCTCCAGATCCCCTTGGTTTTCTTTTTTCTTTTTTGAGTTGGAGTCTCACTCTGTCGCCCAGACTGGAGTGCAGTGGCCGCTTTCGGCCACCGTAGCCTCGACCTGCTGGGCTCCGGCCATCCTTCCATCTCAGCCTTCCAAGTAGCTGGAACTACAGGCGCGCGCTACCACACCCAGCTAATTTTTGATTTATTGTAGAGATGAGGTCTCACCAAGTTGCCCAGGCGGGTCTCGAACCCGCGGGCTTAGGCAATTCACTCACCTCGGCCTCCCAAAGTGCTGGGATTACAGGCTGAGCCACGGAGCCCGGCCTCCCCTTGGTTTTCTATCAGGCTCCAAACTTTGAGAAACTGGGAGCCTTTTGAGGAGAGTGTCTGTTTCCTATTCGATTTTTAGGCATTTATATCTAGCACAACTTCATCAGTGATGTGCAAGGTGCCTCAGAAGAGAGGTCTAGAGAAAAGTATTCTATTTAATTCATTAGGCATGCCTGCCAGTGTGTGAGGGAAGGGAGTGGAAGTGACCAAGAGAAGGTCCTTGCTCTGAGATGCGTAGAATATCCGGGGTGGGGGGAGACACATCTATGCACATGTCAGTCACGATGTCCTCTATTCCCCAGCTGGCAGGCAGAGTCAGTGGGACCCCTCTTGTGGAGAGCGGTTGGCCTCCTGGGCCCTGCAGCCTCTTAGAGATCACTCCGGTGCTGAACACTTAGCTGTCCAGTCTGAGGGCTCCTGTCTCACAGTCGGTAGACAGCAGAGCAAGGCGTCCATTCCATCTCTCTCACTAGCTGAGGCCTTGGTCACATACTCGGAGAGTGACTGTAAGTCTGCTGCTGTCCCCAAGGAGAATCCAGATTCCCGATTACTGCCGGGGTAAACTATGCTGACTCATCTTCTTTCCTTAAAAGACTCCAAACAGCCGAGAGGTCCTCAGTCCCAGGAAGTGTCACCCTTGGAGGTTACCTAAGGGTCAGGAGAGAGGCCACCCCATGGGAGACCCACACGTGGGTCCTGTATCCTGTCCTACAGCTGGTGTGGGGCCTCTCAGCATTCTCCTACCTCAAGACAGGCCCCAGAGATGGACCCTAAACAGTCTCCTGAGGTCAAACCACGCAAAGGATACTCTTAGAGAGAAAGGACATGGAAGAGCAGCTGTGTGCTCCTGATGTGAAGTGTCTGTTCAAAATCACATTTCTGACCTGCAGTTTCCAGCAGGTATAGCCAGACCAGCCATGCTCACAACCAGCATAGCCAGCCAACACACAGAGAGCACCTTCCTATTATGACATGTCAGGCCCTGCTCTGGCCACCTTTAATGTGTGAACTCAGAGAATACTCATGATTACCCTGTCAGGCAAATAAACTCATCATCCCTGGATAAGAAAACTAAGGTGTGGAAAAATTAAATTAATTTCCCAAGTTCAACTCAGCTACTAAGTAGCAGTTTATAGCTGAGCCAACATGGTCTGGCTCTAGAATCCATTCTCATAACTACCAATTGGAGGAGGGACTGGGGACTTCTCCAGTCATATCTTGGGCATTTGGAGCTATTGGAGACAAATCATCCAGTCTTGTCCCCACTATTTACAGGGGAGACTCCAAGAGAAGCTTCTGTTGTGACTCAACTGGTTGGTGTCCGCATGGGAGCTGGAATTCAGGTCTGGGGACTTAAATCCAGTCCTGTTCTTTTATATCGGTGGTGCCCCAAAGTCCCTCTTTCTTGGGGATTTCCTCTCATATCTTCCCAGACCAAAGGACAGACAGGCCTGTGTCCTTGGAAGTTTTAATCTGATAAGTGTCGTCTTCTCTCCCAGTCCTCAGGAAGGTTTGCAAGCCTCTCTCAGCCCAGCTAGGAGATCCTGCTGTCATCATCCTGCTTGTCCTTCCCCTGGATCCCAGGCCACTCATGGTTCAGACTGGTAGCCTTTGGTCTGTGAAACAAGCATGGCGTTTCCCTCTCTGGTTCTTGGGAGGACCAAAAGCCGTGGGTGGAGAAGTGTAAGGGCATGGGCTGTATGCTGGGCTGGGACTGTGGGGCCGCTCTCCCCTCTGCCTACGCAGCAAGCCTTGGAAGGCTCCAGGGAGACTGACACCAGTCCGACCGGTCCCGTGGCCCTGTCCCTGGGTCTTGGCAGAGGGACTCTCCCTGTGCTCTCTCTGTCCTTTTGTGTCAGCTCCTACACTAGCCCTTGGCAGCTGCCCCTACCCTTGGGTTGCATAAACTGGCATGGGATAATTATTTCAAAAGGGGCTGTTGGCCAGCTCAGGAAGCCTAAATCAGGAGGGCAGTGTAGCACAGTGGAAAGACATGAAGCTTGGCAGCTGTGGAAACTGAGGAGCCCCTGGGCCTGTCTGAGCCTGTCTCCTCATCTGAAGAATGGACTTGACAATCTCTGCCCTGCACAGATTCTGTGGGTCTTCTGAGGAAGGCCTCCTAATCCACAGAGATCAGAGGGCTCCTTATCATGTGTCACCTCGTAAGCCAGGGCCACCTGCCGTGACACCCCAGCGAGTGGAGAGGCCGTGGCCCTCTGTGAAGAATGGCTGACTCACTGGGCTTGACAAGCTGAGGATGCAAGAGGAAACGGCAGAGGTTCTGGACAATGGACACACAGCAAGTTGGCCTTTGGGAGCCACATCAGTGGCTTCCTCATTTCTGCCTGCCGTCCCCCAGCTCACGTGGACACGCACACCTCCGAGAATGCTGAGCTTTGAGTTTGGGCCAGTCAGCTGTGCTAGAGAGTGACTCACCCACCAGCCAGGGGAGCCCACTCCCCAGCCTTCCCGATGACGCTCAGGGAACTCCAGAAGGAGCCGGCCTCAGGCAGCAGTGGGCACTTCTTCCTAGGGCCTCCGCCTGTCTCTGCTAGAGCCCTGCAGGCCTCCTGCCCTGGAGGTCAGCGCTTTCCTCTAGTTGCTGTGTCTAGGGGGAAGGGAGGCCCATCTGCAGGGCTGACCCTCTTCTCGCCCCAGCCAGGGAGGAGGGAGATCTGGAGTGTGGGCATTGGCAGTCTCCAGAGTGTCAGGGAAGGGATGAGGAACTGGGTGCTGAGATTCTGCATACTCGCTCTGTCTTGGTGCCTGATGAGCCAGCCCTGTGTCTCTCAAGCCCTCACTGGTCCCTGGGTTCCTCATCTGTCAAGTAAGGAATTTTGTGGAGGTGTTGGCTGGGTTTCTTCCATTTCAGCACATGGCTCTGAGGCCCCTCTGCTACTTCTGCCCCAGCCAGTAGGGCAGGTTTCAGGGCCTCTCCCAGAAGCTTTCTGGCTGAAGCAGAGCTGGGCCATGCCGACCCCAACATGAGGGAGATGGTTCCTGCCCAGTGAGGGGAAAGAGAAAGGGGGCAGAAAATGACTTTTAATGAATGCCTGCTGTGGGCAGGTCATATATATCTTACATAATTTATCCTTTATTTTTAGTTGTGGGGTCTCACTCTGTTGCCCATAGAGTACAGTGGCACCATCTTGGCTGACCGTAGCCCCAACTTCCTGGACTCATGCGATCCTTCTATCTAAGCCTCCCAAGTAGCTGGGACTGCAGGCTTGTGCCACCACACCTGGCTAATGTATACTTTTAGCAATTCATCATTGTTGGTATGATTACCCCTGTAATTTGTTCAGCCTGTATGACTCAAAACTCAGCTCTCCCTGTATGTCTGCTGCCTTTCTGAGTGTAAATTCAAGCAGAGTTTGACCCTGGATCTGCCTGGTTTTTTTGGTTTGTTTGTTTGCTCCCGGCCACCGCAGCCTCGACCAGCTGGGCGATCCTTCCACCTCAGCCTTCCAAGTAGCTGGAACTACAGGCACGCACTACAATGCCCAGCTAAATTTTTTGATTTATTGTAGAGATGAGGTCTTGCCAAGTTGCCCAGGCGGGTCTCGAACCCGTGGGCTCGGGCAATTCACTCACCTCGGCCTCCCAAAGTGTGGGATTACAGACTGAGCCCCCGAGCCCAGCCATGGATCTGCCTGGTTTTTTTTGTTTTTTTGTTTGTTTTTTTTTTGAGTTGGAGTCTCACTCCGTCATCCAGACTGGAGTGCAGTGGCCGCTCCTGGCCACCACAGCCTCGACCTGCTGGGCTGCGGCGATCCTTCCGCCTCAGCCTTCCTAGTAGCCAGAATTACCGGTGCGTGCCACCATGCCCGGCTAATTTTTTTATTTATTGTAGAGATGAGGTCTCGCCTGCCCAGGCGGGTCTTGAATCTGCGGGCTCAGGCAACCCACTCACCTCAGCCTCCCAAAGTGCTGGGATTACAGGCTGAGCCACCGAGCCCGGCTAAGGATCTGTCTGTTTTTAACTATATGAGCCTGAATGGGGTTCCTATCTAAAATGAGGATACTTGTTGTGAGGTTTAAATGGGACAGCCCCTGTGGAGTACTCGATGAATTGTACTTTAAGAACACATATTTGTAGCTGGGTGCAGTGGCTCACGCCTGTAATCCCAGCACTCTGGGAGACTGAGGTGAGAGAATTGCCTGAATCCAGGGATTTGAGACCAGCCTGGGCAACTTGGTGAGACTTCATCTCTACAATAAATCAAAAAGTTAGCCATAGCCGGGCTCTGTGGCTTAGTCTGGGTGACAGAATGAAACTCCTACTCAAAAAAAAAAAAAGAATACATATTTGTGAAGTAACTGACACATAGGAAAGTGCCATCCTACCCTGAGGGTCACTGCTGTCATCCCCAGGTAAACGGGCTGAGTTTTGACTCTTGTCTATGAAATTTAGAGTTCTTCTGAGCCTGCACAATGAACCAAAGCCTGTCTCCAGGTCAGGAGGAGAAACCTTGTTTTCTGCCCCAAGATAGCGCTCGGCAGGGCAGTCTGTGCTGACACCCAATCCCTTGAGCTGTGAGCCTGCCCTAGGCCATCAGATACAAAGAGATTCCATTTCCTCACCCAGGAACACTGCCAGCCAGGCCTGTCCAGGCAGATCCACCCTTGGAGAAAGCAAGGACAACCCTTGGGAAGGAAAAAGAGCTCAGCACTAGCCCTGCAGTAGCTTCTTGTGAAACCCGCAACCCTAGGGAAGGACAGGCCCCAGAAGGGGTTCTGCCTAAGACTGGTTCTACTGGCAGGGGACACCTCAGACCCAGGTGGGAAGTGGAACTTGTGGAGATTTAGTCTCTGAACTGCAGTACCTGGCCGGTTTGCTAGGTGGGGTCTGGAAATTTCATTCAGCAACAACAAAAAAATTGTTTTGAATCGGGGTCCTCTTCTGTTTGTCCAGGCAGGAGAGCAGTGCCTATAGATTGCTACAGGCGCTTGCTACCATGCCCGGATAATTTTTCTGATTTTTTTTTTTTTTTGGTGGAGATGAGGTCTTACTATGTTTACCTAGGCTGGCCTCGAACTCCGGGCCTCAAGCAATCCTCTCTCTTCGACATTCTAAAGTGCTGGGATTCCAAGCATGAGCCACCGTGCCTGCCCGGCTGCATTCAACAAAAACTTTTGAGCTTCTGTAGAGTAACATGCCAGGAGCAAGGGGTTGAGAGATGTGGAAGGAGCTGGGTGCTAAGCTCACTCTCCGATGGCAGTGAATAGGAAACCAGAATGTGCTACAGATGTGAGTTGTCATCACGATAAGCTATGCAGGCAGTAGCCCTGCGTGAGTTCTGGGTGGTGGTGCCGCTACTGGGGGACTTCTTTTTTTGAGTTGGAGTCTCACTCTGTTGCCCAGACTGGAGTGCAGTGGCCGCTCCCGGCCACCGCAGCCTCGACCTGCTGGCCTCTGGTGATCCTTCCACCTCAGCCTTCCGAGTAGCCAGAATTACAGGCGCACGCTACCACGCCCGGCTGATTTTTTGATTTATTGTAGAGATGAGGTCTTGCTGCCCAGGCAGGTCTCGAACCCACGGGCTCAGGCAGTCCACTCACCTCAGCCTCCCAAAGACGCGGGATTACAGGCTGAGCCACCGAGCCCAGCTGGGGGACTTCTTGAGCATGCCAGTCTGGGACCTTCCATTCCTGCCACACCTCCCTCCAGAAAGTGAAAGGTCCTTGCCTTAGGCTTCTGGTTGACCCTCATGGACTTTGCAGCCCCTCCATTGTCCTTCCTGGAGGAGCCCTGGCTCCAACCCTGGCAAGTCCCATCTCTCTGACCTGCTCACTTGCTCTGGGCCTGTTGGTTATGTGCCCTTGAGAAGGTTTGACCTTTTCTCGCCACATCACTTCTGTTTTGCTCAGTGGCCTCACTGGGCCTTCTCAGAGGGCTCTTTCTGCAAACACAAGCCTGGGTTTGAGAACTGGTCTGCCTGGGTGAGGCTCACACCCACATCTCATGTCCTGTCCTGTACAGAAATCCAGGAGCCAGAGCCAGCAGCATATCAGGCAGAAATAAGCCCAGAGAGCTGGGTGTGGCGGCTAAGGCCTGTAAACCCAGCAGTTTGAGAGGCCAAGGTGGGAGGATCACTTGAGCCCAGGAGTTCAAGACCAGCCTAGACAACATAGTGAGACTTCGCCTCTACAAAGGAACAAAAGATTGAAAAATTAGTTGGGCATGGTGGCACACATCCATAGTCCCAGCTACCTGGGTGGCTTGAAATGGAAGAGTCTCTTTCGTCCAGGAAGTTGAGGCTGCAGTGAGCCATGATCACGCCACTCTGACTACAGCCTGGGTGACAGAGTGAGACCCTGTCTCAAAAAAAATAAAATAAAAAAGACCCCAGAAAGCAGAGAGCAGATCTTGCCTGTTCTATAGCAGGGGTTTTCTTTGTCCCAGTGGTACTGGGATTGGTTAGTCCCTAGTCCACGGTGCAGGGTGCCAGGTTCCTGTCTGCCTTCTGACCAGTCCTGTCTGAACTTCTCTCCTTTCCATTCTCCTTGCCCCTGCTGTTCCCAGGACCTCCTCCTTACTGCCCTTCTTTCTCCACATCTCCAGGAGGGGATGGGCCTCCTGCTATGAGATGGGTTTGCCGTAGCCCTGTTTTCCCCGCTTATCCTGAGATGTGTTCAGATCTCGGAGTAAACGTGGTCACTCCCTGAGGGGTCTGTGCTACCTTCACAGTTGACAGGTGCTGTGTCACCACCCAGCCAGCCCTCCCCCTGCCGGTGTCCCAGGATCACATCCTTGTCCTGGGCTATCGGAAAGGCCTCCCAGTTTTCCTCCCCAAACTCAGGGTTGTAGGGAAGCCAAGCCTGGGCAAGATCTTTGTCGAACTCACACCCTGCCTGCAGCACAGCCTGTGGGGCAGCTTTGTGTCCCTGTCGGGAAGGCGCAGGAACCAGAGAGCCCCTCGGCCTTCAGGAACTGAGACTTTCTGCAGAGGTGGGCCACTAGTACTGGGCTGTGCCCTACAATGTGGCTTCTCTGGCAGACTGCTTCAAGGAAAGCAATTTTACAGAAAGAGATCCTGAATCTTGCATTTTAGAAACACCCATTGCCTGTCTGGGCTGCTGCACTGGAAGTAGGTCAGTGGCCCTTAGGAAATGGCTCTGGGTCTGTGTTGACTCGAGTTAGCACATGATGCAGTCAGAGCTGTGTCAGCTAACCTCAGTGTCCAACAAAAGGCAGGGGTCCCATCTTGTCAGTCTCAGTCTGAGCCAGATCACATGTGCTTGGCTCTGGGCCTGGGCGGGCCAGCACACTTCCAGAAATCAGCACCCAGGGGTGGAAGGTTAGGAAAGGCTGGGGTTGTTTAGTCAGTAGATGAGAAGACTCAGAAGGTCAAAAAATCCCCAGATATCAAAGGACTTTTCTCTGAAAGATTAGACTTAGATAAGCCCAGCAAATACAAAATTCAGGAGAGGGAGTTTTCATGCACAGATACCAGAAAATTCAGAGTGATTGATGGTTAAACCACCTGAAGTGCTTTGTTACAAAGGATTCTGGGCTCGTATCTGGGCTCTGTGGAGAAATATGTCATGAACAGTTATCACCATCTGCCAGGGTGCTGACTGGAAGGTCACCCCACAAGTGTGGCGTGATTGCCACCTGCTTGAGAGTCAGCCTTACAAAGTTCTGCCAACTCATTCGGGTTCTATGAAGATGATTAGGTGACTTGTATCAGGTAGTCATTTCCCAAGGCCCAGATATTCCTGTAGACCAGAGACTCTTGATATTTTCTTGATTTTTTTGACCGTCTGTTATAACCTACGAGCCTCTTGTTAAAATTTGTGTTACAGTAATACATATGTTTCTTGATACATTAAATTATGGAAAGTGGATCTAATTACTATAATTTTCATGAGTGGTAGGTATAAGTGATACTTCACAACATGTATAGTGACTAATGTGATACTGAGGATACCTCTGATTTCTGTGCGATACAAAGGCATGGGTACTGCAATCCCACATTCTTAGTTTGAGGAAATGTCAAGTTAAAACTCCTTGCTGTGGAGACTGGCACCTGTGAGTAGGAGCCCCACTCTGGGGTCAAGTCATCCAAGTCTGAGCCTCTTGGCATTGAGGGGGTAAGCCTCTCTACTAGCATGAGGTCAGGGTGCTGCCAGGGTCTGACCTTCTCTCTCTCTGCTGCAGGTGGGCAGACAACTTCACGGCCAAAGGCTGTGGAGAGAGCAAGGATCACAGCTTCCAGCATCCCTTCCTCCAGGTATCTGGCCCTGTCCCTCCCCACCTCCTGTCTCCCAGGGATCAAGCCAGACGTCCCCTGTGAGGCCAGCCCAGTTTCTGACCTGGGGTGAAGCCTTCTCCTACTCCCAGAGAAGCTATCACTTCTCTCTCCCTCCCCAGAACAGAGCCCTAGTGGCAAAAACCTGCTCTCCATCCACTGGGAGCCCAGACCCAGTGGGACAGGGTAGACACCATGGTTGGAGGATACCGTTCCATTTCCTGGACTGGGAATTGGGAGACTCAAATGTCAGCCCTAGCTCTTCCAAGAACTTGCTTTGTGGCCTTACATAAAGGTCTGTGAACCTCTCTGGGCCTCAGTTTCTCCACCTGCAACTTGACTTGGTTTGGGCCTAGAACGGTGGTTTTCAGACAGGACTCTACACGGCCTTAGGGTTTGGGGGCTTTGGGGTAGACCTGGAAGGCAGTCTTTGGCTTCCTAGGGCAGCTTTGCTTTCATCCTTTTTACTTATTGGGCTTTTCAGTAAGTCCTTGTTTGAACAAAGTTTGCATTAAACAACGTGTGTTCAGGGTGGTCCACAAAGTCCCTTCCAGCTCTGAAGTCCTTGGGTTCTCATTCCTGCAGGCAGTGGGCATGTTCCTGGGGGAGTTCTCCTGCCTGGCTGCCTTCTACCTCCTCCACTGCAGGGCTGCAAGGCAGTCGGACTCCAGCATGGACCCCCAGCAGCCCTTCAATCCCCTTCTTTTTCTGCCCCCGGCCCTCTGCGACATGACGGGGACCAGCATCATGTATGTGGGTGAGTACCTAGGCCAGGCAGAGAAGGTTTCAGAGTAGCCCTGGCTGGAGGAGCCACTGTTGAAACAGCACCCCCACTTGCCTTCACCCTGCCACTCTTCCCCAGACTTCACACAAGTGTACTCCCACAGCCAGGACCGATGGAGTACTTACTGTGTCCTGGCTATGTCTCCAACCCCGGGCACCCCTCAGTGATGCCCTCAGGAACTAACAGTCATTCGTTTCTCCTCTCCTAGCTCTGAACATGACCAGTGCCTCTAGCTTCCAGATGCTGCGGGGTGCAGTGATCATATTCACGGGTCTATTTTCCGTGGCATTCCTGGGTCGGAGGCTGGTGCTAAGTCAGTGGCTGGGCATCCTGGCCACCATTGCAGGGCTGGTGGTCGTGGGCCTGGCCGACCTCCTGAGCAAACACGACGATCAGCACAAGCTCAGCGAAGTGATCACAGGTGTGGCCTGGGTGGGGTGGGCACCTGGAACTGCTATGTCCTGTCCTGTCCTCCCCAGAAGCCCAGCATGGGGTCATCCCACAGTCTTGTATAAGCTGTGCCATATGTCAAGGTCCAGATGATGGCATGCACCTGCTCTTGGGATAATGGATAGAATAGGGAAGATGGAGTGGGAGGTGGCAGGTGGGGGTGGGGGCTATCTTGTCTGTGACATAGAACAGACATACAAATTGCTGGATTTGGAAGCAGAAAGGAATGGCTGCTTATTCAGCACACCAAGTGTCCAGCCAGGTGCTAGCATCACAGCCCATTTTATAATGAAGTGACCTTTCTGGGTCACTTTCAGGATTCCCCCTGGAATAGTCTGTCTCAAAGCCTGCTGATTCTTATAAGACCCGCTTACCCTGTAGGGCAGCTCTCAGGCTCAGGCCTCTGACCCTTCTGGAGGCTTCCCCCTTGGACCGGGCGTCAGGACAAACAGTCGTGACTGTGCCTGTGAACTATGTGGAACCTGCAAAGGGCAGGGGCTGACATGTTGTCCTGTCCCTGTGGCCACACTGTCCTGGCCCCAGTCCTGGTGCTGCCTTGACCTCATCTGTGTCCTTCCTCCCACAGGGGACCTCTTGATCATCATGGCCCAGATCATCGTTGCCATCCAGATGGTGCTAGAGGAGAAATTCGTCTACAAACACAACGTGCACCCGCTGCGGGCGGTTGGCACTGAGGGTGTGTGTGAGCTTAGGAGCTCGGGAGGAGGGGATGGAGAGGAGCTTGGGGGGTGAGCCTCCTGCCTCCATGGCTTCCTCCTTCTTCAGAGGTGTGCCAGGAGCTAGAGGAGGCCGAGGACAAAGACAGACGAGATGCAAGCCCCACTCCAGAGGAGGCAACCCGCAAGAAGGAGGGGCGGACAACACTGTGCTCAAGCAATGTCTCATTGGCCAAGTGTATCTGAGTCTCTCAGGGCAGGAAGGGTGGCATGTAAGCTGCAGATTTCAAAAGGCATGCGTGGGAGCAAGGAACTGCAGAAAGAAAAAAGGCACGAGGAACTGGACGTGAATCTGGAAACCAGTGAGGAATGGTTTGAGTGCAGTATAGGTTTGACACTGGGGAGATAATCAGGAATGAAGTAAGTAAGGGTCGTGTCATGAAGAACCTTGACATCGGGCAAGTGAATTTAGATTTTTTTTTTTTTTTTTTTTTTGAGTTGGAGTTTTACTCTGTCACCCAGACTGCAGTGCAGTGGCCGCTCCCAGCCACCGCAGCCTCGACCTGCTGGGGCTCCGGCCATCCTTCCGCCTCAGCCTTCCAAGTAGCTGGAACTACAGGCATGCGCTATCACACCAGGCTAATTTTTTTGATGTTATTGTAGAGATAAGGTCTCGCAAAGTTCCCCAGGCGGGTCTCGAACCCACGGGCTCAGGCAATCCACTCACCTCAGCCTCCCAAAGGCATGGGATTACAGGCTGAGCCACTGAGCCCGGCTGTGCATTTAGATTTTATTTTTTTGTTTTTTTGGGTTTTTTTGAGTTGGAGTCTCACTCCGTCGCCCAGACTGGAGTGCAGTGGCTGCTCCCGGCCACCACAGCCTCGATCTGCTGGGCTCCAGCGATCCTTCCACTTCAGCCTTCCAAGTAGCCAGAATTACAGCCGTGCGCTACCACGCCTGGCTGATTTTTTTGTTTTTGTTTTTTTGAGTTGGAGTCTCACTCTCGCCCAGACTGGAGTGCAGTGGCCGCTCCCAGCCACCGCAGCCTTGACCTGCCAGGCTCCAGTGATCCTTCCACCTCAGCCTTCCGAGTAACCGGAATTACAGGCATGCGCTACCACGCCCGGCTGATTTTTTGATTTACTGTAGAGATGAGGTCTCGCTGCCCAGGCGGGTCTCGAACCCGCGGGCTCAGGCAATCCACTCACCTCAGCCTCCCAAAGGCGCGGGATTACAGGCTGAGCCACCGAGCCCAGCTACAATAGAACTTTAAAATGTCAAGCTGGGCATGGTGGCTTGTGCCTGTCATCCTAGCACTTTGGGAGGCAGAGGCAAGAGGATTGCCTGAGCTCAGGGATTCGAGACCAGCCTGGGCAACTTGGTGAGACCTCATCTCTACAATAAATCCAAAAATTAGGTGGGCATAGTGGTGCGTGCCTATAGTTCAATCTACTTGGAAGGTTGGGGTGGAAGGATCACCTGAGTCCAGCAGGTCAAGGTTATGGTGGACGTGAGCGTGCCCCTGCACTCCATTCTGGGTTTCACTGAGACTCCAACTTGGAAAAAAAAAAAGGCAGAGTATTGTACCTAGTAAGAGCAGTTATTGTTTTGTGAGTGTGTGTGTCTGTATGCCTGTACTGGGAGTGTACTGGACCACAATATAAAATGTGTTTCTTACTCTTCGTCTAATAAAAACCTCTGGGTTCAAGTGAAGAAGAGGCAGCTAGAGCCCATCTAGTGGGCTGTGAGCCCCTGATGAAAGGCCAAGGGAGCTGATGTGAGGGCCCCTGGGGAATGACCTGGAGGTGAGGGCTTCCTGCTGAGGGGCGGCTGGGCGTCCAGGGCGGGGCGGGGGATGTGACCTGCTTCCTCTGCTCCCCAGGCCTCTTTGGCTTCGTGATCCTCTCCCTGCTGCTCGTGCCCATGTACTACATCCCGGCGGGCTCCTTCAGTGGAAACCCTCGTGGGATGCTGGAGGACGCGCTGGACGCCTTCTGCCAGGTGGGCCGGCAGCCGCTCATCGCTCTGGCACTGCTGGGCAACATCAGCAGCATCGCCTTCTTCAACTTCGCGGGCATCAGCGTCACCAAGGAGCTGAGCGCCACCACCCGCATGGTGCTGGACAGCCTGCGCACCGTGGTCATCTGGGCACTGAGCCTGGCACTGGGCTGGGAGGCCTTCCATGCACTGCAGATCCTCGGCTTCCTCGTCCTCTTGATGGGCACTGCCCTCTACAACGGACTGCACCACCCGCTGCTGGCCCGCCTGTCCAGGGCCCGGCCCCCAGCAGAGGAAGGCGAGCAGGAGAGACTGCTGGGTGGCGCTCTGGCTCGGACTCCCATCAACGACACCAGCTGAGCCTCCCTTGAGGTTTCTGCTGCCTCCTGGGAGCTTCTTCCTCACCCTGAGGCTGAGGCCACGCAGGCTGGTGGGCCTGAGTGCCCTGTCCCCAAGATCTTGCCCTGCCCCACCCCCAGATCTCCAGGGCAGCTGCTACCACAGCCGGTAACAGAATGCCCAAGGCCCTTCTCACACCACCTGCAGGGTGACGTTACCCAGGCCCGCTGCACTGACTGACCCCAGCCCTTGTAGCCCCTCTTGCAGCACTAAAGCTAACTCTTCAGTGAATCGGCAGGAATTTACAGCCCAAGTATTTCTGAATCATGACTAGATTGTCACAATAGATTGTCTAGTTTATGAGTCATAAGCTAGATTTGGTTCTCTAAAAAAGAGAAGTGAGTGAGCAAGTTCAAACCAGAACTAAGCACTGTTTTCTAAAATGTGTAAGGTATTCCCTAAAGTTGTCTGGAGGCCTGGGTTTCAGCTCAGACGCAGCTGTAAACTCAGTGTCTACAGTCCCAGCAATTGCCTGGTGGCTCTGGGCCTTAGTGTTAGGTTCTGGGAAGCAGGCGCTGATACTGTAGCCTTTGGTGCCCTCTGACCCCAGCCTCCTGTGGGCCTATGAGTGTGACCAGCCTGCAAAAACAGTAACAGCCCATCTCTGGAAATGCCAGTGGCGCCTCCCCTCTCCCCTTCCGTGTCTGTTTGTTGTGCTTGTTCACACACCCCAAGGCCTCCGTGCTTGAGAGAGGTTGCAAGGGAAATTGCAGGTGACCCTAGACAATCATTTTATGAGCTCTTTACCTTCCATTCTAAAGATGAGGAAACAGGCCCAGAGTTGTAAGTTGTTTGGCAAGAGGGGTCTCCTGCCTTCAGCTCTGCCCAGGGGGAGCCTCAGCCCATGCAGCCGATTCTGCAGCAGACTGGGACCTGGAGCACATCAGGATCTCAGCCCGTTCCAGCAACCTGTCTGCAGAGACAACCCCCAGGACGATGGTCTCACCAGTGTTCTGCCATTTAGGGTGATTCTGCTGTCCTGGACATTGTGTGAAGTGACAACTTTTATTCTCATAACAGCTCTCAGGGGTAAATAAACCCAGACCCAGAGAAGGTTAAGTGACTGCCTTCTGGAGCTGGACCTGAGGTCCCACCTACCACGCAGATCCGTGGGATCTCCAGGGGGTCCACAGGATTCAGGTGCTGTTGTGCTCCAGGTAGCCCCACCCTAAAGAGAAGAATTGTGTCAACTAAGCAGTGTTCCAGTTGCTCACCAGAATGGTTGAGTGCAGCCTCGGCCATTTCCCTGGGCAATTGAGTCGTAAACAAAACACCAACCGCCTTCCTTAAAATAGCCTGAGGGAAAGAAGCTCTTGCCCGGCAAAGTCCTCCGGTTGTGTGGGATTCCAGCAGTTCCTACAGCTTGTTGGCAGGGGAGGCCCATTGCACGAGCTCTGAGTCCCAGGGACTCCTGAGTGTCTCTGGGCTACCGGGTCTATCACAGGAAGAAGGACGTGAAGATTAGGTAGAGACCCCAGCTGCTTTGTCCAGAAAACCTGGGGCCTTAGAATGTTGTTTTGGACTTTTTTTTTTTTAAGGAAAATTGGCAGTATTGGATTTTTTTTTTTAATGAAAGAGAAGAGCGCAAGAGAGTATCGGGGGGTGAGCTAGAATGTTGGAAGGAAAAGCTCATGTGAAAGCATAGGCATCCTCTAGTTTTCCGCTCACTCTTCAGATGAAGAAACAGAAGCCCAGAAAGGGGAAGGGACTTCTCCAAGGTCGCACAGCCAGTTACAGGCAAAGCCAGTTTCCTGGTTCTCAGTCCTTGCCCATTCCATTCTGCCACAGATAGTGTAGCCTGGAGCCCACATGAGAGTCAGGACTGCTCACCTGCTGTGGCTGCCCTACCTGTGTGCCAAACTGAGCAAACCGTTAACGAGGGTGTTACGGGAACCCTTGGCCTTTATTTGAATGCTATCGTAGGAGACTGTTGGCTTTGACACTTAAATCATTGGGGGGGATATAATAGGAGTTAGGTGGTGAGGGATGGCAGAGCACAGGGAAGGGACCCCTGTCAGACCTGCCACCAACTCAGGCAAGTCACTTACCTCCAAGCAAGTTGGGTATTCACATCTCTACAACGGGCAAACCAGCCTCGGTCTCATAGCCTAGTTGTGAAAATTGCATAAGAGAGCGGATTTGTAGGTGCTTGGAAACTGCCAACGCCCAGTGGAGCGTTGTGTAGGGCTGGCTCTCCACAGGGGTGGTGCATCTCAGTGGCACACAGGTCCCAGAAGAAGCACTGCTCATGGCACCACTTTTCCTCAGAGGGGGAGAAATATTTTATCAAAAGACCATCATTGAGTAAAATGTAAAAGTCACATTGTTTATAAATTAAAGATGAAACCTGGAGACGTGTTTATGCTGACAGTGGCTACCCTCCCAGATCCTGGAAGATGAGTGTGTTTAGAGGGTGACTTTGTGAGGCCTGGCCACATCGGGCTGGTCATGTCTGAGGGAGGTAAGGCTCTTCGATCCTGCGAAGGGTTGTGGGAAATGTCTAGCTGTGGCCTGTCATTCCGGATGGTAGGAGTTTGGCAAAGGGTCCTTTAACCTAAAATTAGAATTGACTGATCTCAAACTTAAAAGAAGTGGTTTAATTACAGTCTAACTTAAGTAGTCTACGTTTTGTTGAACTAACCAGTTCCTGCCCTACCCAGAACAGTCCTGGAGGTCCCTGGAGAATGGATTTGTTGTCAGGCTTCTACAGGAGTCTGCCAACAAGGCAGAGATTTAGGATTTAGGATTTAGGTTCCACTTGCCTTCACTTTGTCCTAAGGCCTCTAGTTTTGCAAGCAATAGCACTCAAGGAAGCCAAGCTCTGATCCCTGTTAGGGATGGTGGGAGGGGTAGGGAACTGGTGTCCTCAGCTCTGCCCCAGCCTTGTCTGGGTGACCTTGGACAAGTCATGTTGTCAAGACCTTGGCTACGTATAAAAGGGAGAGGTTTTTTTTTCTTTTTGTGTTTGTCACTCTGTCTGTCACCCAGGTTGGAGTACAGTGACATGCTCATGGCCACCACAACCTCCATGCTGGCTCAGGCAATCCCACCTCAGCTTTCCAAATAACTGGATTCACAGGCATGCACCACCCGGCTAAATTTTTTTGATTTATTGTAGAGATGAGGTTTTGCCAAGTTGCCCCAACTGGTCTCGAACCCCTGAGCTCAGGCAATCCTGTCACCTCCACCTCCCAAAGTGCTGGGATTACAGGTGTGAGCCACCGCACCTGGCTAGGGAGAGAGAGGTTCTTTGCATTCCAAAATGTATTCACCTCCCTAACCTGTTTGTGGATTGTTATTCTTCCATATTTACCTTGGTTCAGTGACCCTCTGGCCTTTAAACTTGATGTCAGCAGGGGGTTTCCTGTATAACCATAAAAGTGGGAAATTATCGCATGAGCCCCAGCAGGTCGAGGCTGCAGTGGCCGGGAGTGGGCGACAGAGTGAGACTCCAACTCAAAAAAAAAAGTGGGAAATTGCCCTTCTTCATTAAGAACACTTGTCAAAAGAATGTGTTTTTTTTTTTTTTTGAGTTGGAGTCTCACTCTGTCACTGAGACGAGTGCAGTGGCTGCTCCCAGCCACCGCAGCCTTGACCTGCTGGGCTCCGGCCATCCTTCCGCCTCAGCCTTCGAAGTAGCTGGTAGCGCGTGCTACCACGCCCAGCTAATTTTTGATTTATTGTAGAGATGAGGTCTCGCCAAGTTGCCCAGGCACGGGTCTCGAACCCGCAGGCTCAGGCAATCCACTCACCTCAGCCTCCCAAAGGTGCGGGATTACAGGCTGAGCCACCGAGCCCGGCTGTCAAAAGAATTTCAACAGGGATTTCTATCTCAGAATTCAACAAATTTTATTGAGAACTGATACACTGCAAGGACTGTGGATTCATCAAATAAGAAAGGTGTATGGTGAAGAAAGATTCCAGAATAGCATGGCATGCAATGAGAGGCCTGTGTGTGAGTTGCAGAGGGACAGCACAGGAGCAAGAGCTGACTGTGTGGCATCTCAGAGGAGGCTACACTGGGGCTGAGTGTTGAAGGATGAGCAGGAGTCTTCCAGGCTGGCGATAAAGGAGGGAGAGGAGGAGGAAGGAACAGCTTGCAAAAGCAAAACAAAACAAAACAAAAGCATGTAAGTGACTAGATGACGTTCAAAAAGTGCAGGTGAGTAGACTGCTGTGACTGGCAGAAAGCATGCAACACAGGAAGTGGCAAGTGGCAAAGCCAGCAAGGCAGGCAGGAGCCAATAGGTGCCATGCCTTGTAGACCTTACTGAGGTGTCAGAAATTTAGCCTGTAGACAGTACAGTGGAGTGCTGTGGAGAGTTTTAGGCAAGGGGATGACATTATCCAAACTGCTGTTTAGAAAGGCTGTGTGAGGCCAGGTGTCATTCCAACACTTTGGGAAGCCGAGGCGTGAGGATTGCTTGAGGTCAGGAATTCAAGACTAGCCTGGGCAACATAGTGAGACCAGGTTTCTTAAAAAAAACGAAGGAAAAGCCGGGCTCGGTGGCTCAGCCTGTAAACCCAGCGCTTTGGGAGGCTGAGGTGAGTGGATTGCCTGAGCCCGCGGGTTCGAGACCCACCTGGGCAACTTGGTAAAACCTCATCTCTACAATAAATTAAAAAAACGCTGGGCGTGGTAGCGCACACCGGTAGTTCCAGCTCCTTGGAAGACTGAGGCAGAAGGATTGCCGGAGCCCAGCAGGTCGAGGCTGCGGTGGCCGGGAGCGGCCACTGCACTCCAGTCTGGGCGACAGAGTGAGACTCCAACTCAAAAAAAAAAAAGGAAAAAAAGGCCATGTGATTGTTACATAGAGATAGATTTGGTTAGCTTAGGAGTTCCTAAAGTTCAGAGACCAATTAAGTTTTGATTAACTAGCATTTGAAATAGAGACAAGGTGGAGGGAAAGAGTGCAAGACCCACTCAAGAAGTACATTCTCAGCTGGGCTCGGTGGCTACTTGGAAGGCTGGGGCGGAAGGATCACCAACCATGAGCCCTGAGCCCCAACCATGTTCCCTGAGGCCTTTTGCTATTCAGCTAAAAAAGGGCCTCTAGACCCTTAGAGAGGACAGACCACAGATTCCTGAGGACGCCTGTGAAGATATCTGGTTTATCTCCTTTATCTACTGAATAAGAAGACAGATGCCTGGGAGGGAAAGATGCTCATTAGCTACCAGTTCAAGTCAGAACTTCAGACCCAGTCAAGAGCTCTGCATCAAGCTGCCCCAGAATTCAGATGGTCTACCCTAAGTGTTTACCTTGGATTGGGCATCAGAACCCGGAACACCTTGTACCTTGATTTCTGCGGCCCTCTCCTCTCCTCTCCTGACATTTATTTTATTTTATTTCTTTTTCTTTTTCTTTTTTTGAGTTGGAGTCTCACTCTGTCGTCCAGACTGGAGTGCAGTGGCCGCTCCCGGCCACCGCAGCCTCGACCTGCTGGGCTCCGGTGATCCTTCCGCCTCAGCCTTCTGAATAGCCGGAATTACAGGCGCGCGCTACCACACCCAGCTAATTTTTTGATTTATTGTAGAGATGAGGTCTCGCCTGCCCAGGCGGGTCTCGAACCCGCGGGCTCAGGCAATCCACTCACCTCAGCCTCCCAAAGGCGCGGGATTACAGGCTGAGCCACCGAGCCCGGTTGACATTTATTTTATAAATGAAAGTCAACTAACACTGTACTGATGACTTCAGGAGGTTTTTGTGATGCCATGGTGACATCCCCCTTGACATTCCTAGAATTCTGGTGGGAGTCCCTGGCCAGCTTGAGGGGTTAATGACTGACCCTTAGCAACAGGTCAGAGGGCTGAGAGGTACCTGGGGATACTCACCTGGGCCACTGGTGAGGGGGTGGTGTGAACAGTCTCATCCCAAACACTCACTGTTCAGTGGAGACTTACACAGTAGATCCCAAGCTGTTGGCTCTAAGAATGAACTTCTTTTTTTTTTTGAGTTGGAGTCTCACTCTGTCGCCCAGACTGGAGTGCAGTGGCATGCTCCCGGCCACTGCAGCCTCGACCTGCTGGGCTCCAGCGATCCTTCCGCCTCAGCCTTCCAAGTAGCTGGAACTACAGGCGCATGCTACCATGCCCGGCTAATTTTTTGATTTATTGTAGAGATGAGGTCTCGCCAAGTTGCCCAGGCAGGTCTCGAACCCACGGCTCAGGCAATCCACTCACCTCAGCCTCCCAAGGCGTGGAGTTACAGACTGAGCCACCGAGCCCGGTCAGCCAGATCTTAATATTCAAAAAAAATGAGGTCATTTTGACTGAGTTCACTAATTGCAATTCAGCCACTTCTTGCAGTTCCAGAAAGTTGAGACCTGCTGGCAGGGTGCCACCCCGAGCACCACCGTGAGGTGCTGTATATGCAGGGACAGGCACAGGCCTCTCCAGAAACTCTTACTCGCTCACACAGTTGGGCCAGCTTCCTGCTCTCCCAGAAGTACTGAGACCTGCTTTGGATCCTGGCTTTGGTGATGGGTGGGTTCCCTCGCAATTAGACAACTCTCTCTTTCCTAGTTCATTTTTTCCCCTGGGATCAGTCTGAACTTTCATCTGTTTCAGACACTGAATTGAGATTAGGACTATTAAGGAGTTTTTTTTTTTTAAAGGCTTTCCTCTGCATTCCCTGCTCCTCTTTTTGGTCAGATCTGTTCCCATAACCACCAAAATAATCCTCCCAGGCCCCACACCCTGAGATTCTGCAGTTTACTCCCCACCAAGATGCCCCTTCAATTCCTTCACATTCCTGGCAGCCTCCTTGGGAGAGATGGGAGCTGTCGGGGTCCAGCCTTTGTTCCAAACACTGAGGGCCCACAAACCTCTGGCTCCTTTCTTAAACTGAAAGAAGCTTCTTGCACTCCTATATAACCAGCTTCCTTCTCTCATACTCTGCTCCCAGATTTCAGCAGCAGTCAGGACGGATGGGACTGGTTGTCCTTTTCTCATTGTCACTATTCATTTCCTCTTCAGTTTCTTTAGCAATTAACTACGTTTGGTCAGAGTACAGTCATGCACCACCTAATGGTGTTTTGGTCAATGATAGACTATATATATGATGGCGGGTCCCTAAAAGTATAATGGAGCTGAAAAATTCCTGTTGTCTTGTGATGTCGTAATAATCCTGACCCTGTGTGGGCCTAGGCTAATGTTAATGTGTATCTTAGTTTTTAGTAAACAAGTATAAAAAGTAAAAAAAGGCCAGGCTCGGTGGATCATCCTGTAATCCCAGCATTTTGGGAGGCCAAAGCGAGTGGATTGCCTGAGGCTGCAGACAACATGGTCGGACCTTGTCTCTACAATAAATCAAAAAAAAAAATTAGCCGGGCATGGTAGCATGCGCCTGTATGTCTGTCTACTTGGAAGGCTGAGGCAGAAGGATTGCCGGAGCCCAGCAGGTTGATACCAGGGTGGCCATGAGTTGCATCACGGATAAGACTCCAACTCAAAAAAAATTTTTTTTAATAGAAAAAAGCTTATAGAATAAGGATATAAAGAAAAAATGTTTTTTCACAGCTGTACAATGTCTGTCTTAAGCTGTTATCACAAGAGTCAAAATTTTAAAAAACTAAATGCCCATAATATAAAAAAGTTGCAATCTTCTAACTGTTGTGGAAGGAAGAAATTTTATTTTCTTTTTTCTTTTTTCTTTTTTTTTTTGAGTCGGAGTCTCACTCTGTCACCCAGACTGGAGTGCAGTGGCCGCTTCCGGCCACTGCAGCCTTGACCTGCTGGGCTCCGGCGATCCTTCCGCCTCAGCCTTCCAAGTAGCCGGAATTACAGGCATGTGCTACCACGCCCAGCTGATTTTTTGATTTATTGTAGAGATGAGGTCTTGCTGCCCAGGCGGGTTTCAAACCCGCGGGCTCAGGCAATCCACTCACCTCAGCCTCCCAAAGGCGTGGGTTTACAGGCTGAGCCACCGAGCCCGGCTGAGAAAGAAATTTTAAAACAGGCTTAGCGTAGCCTAAGGGCACAGTGTTTACAAAGTCTGTGGGAGTGCTTGGCAGCATGACAGCGTCTTGGGACTCCAACACTCACTCGCCAGTTACTCACTGATTCACCTGCAGCGGTTGGCCACCCTGCAAGCCTTGTTCACAGAAAGTGCCCCGTGCAGGCGGCTTTTTATCTTCCATGCTACATTTTACTATGCCTGCTTTTACGTTTAGATATGTCAATACTTGCCATCGGGGTGCAGCTGCCTACAAGACTCAGCATGGTAACGTGCTGCACAGGTTTGCATCCCAGGAGCAATAGGCTATGACGGGTAGCAGAGGAGTCCGGTAGGCTATGCCATCTAGGTCTGTGTAGGTACACACCATGATTCTCACAGTGACAAGATCACCTAGCACATTTCCCAGGACATGTCCTCATCTTCAAGTGGCACAAGACTGTATAATAAGGGCGAGACTGAATTCTAGAGTGACCGAGGGCACTTGGGAAACTGTCACGTACATGGGAAATTGACTCAGAAATTAAAAGGGGGAGGATGTGGATAAAAGATCTCTTTAGCAGACAGAGATGTGTTCAAGTTGTATTTCCAGACTCTACTTCTGTGATCAGTCATACATAGTATGTTTGTGAATGTTGGGAGTTTGTCCATGTTGGGATGCTGAGTTCACTGTGAGGGCAGCTGGGACACAGAGCAAACTGCAAAGGGTATGTGAGGGGCAAGTTGGTGGCTGGCAGGGATGAGCCTGAGTAAGTGCTAATAGTGTACCCAGAAACAGGGATTCACATGGTTTTGATGGAAGCACAGGCCATGGCAGTAGGTGTGTGGCTCCAACTTCCTGCAGTAGTGGTCTCTAACCCCCCTGGGCAGCGGACTGGTACCCGTCCAGGCCACACAGTAGGAGGTGAGCAGCGGGTGATCCATCTTCTGTCAGATCAGGCGGCACTGGATTCTCATAGGAGTGTGAACTCTATTGTGAACTGCCCATGCAAGCAATCCAGGTTGCCCTCGCACTCCTTATGAGAATCAAATGCCTGGTGATTTCCCCCAATCCCACCGTCCGTGGAAAAACTATCTTCCATGAAACTAGTTCCGGATGCCAAAAAGGTTGGAGACCACTGTCCTATAGCACTGATAGTATGAGTTCTAGCTCGGCAGGGATTGGGAAACAATTACTCATGCATTCAGCTTCTTCTGGTACCCCAAACGCATTTTCTGTGCTGAATCTGGGCTCTGGCCCTCAGCTGATGGGGAACATTCCCACCACCCAAACCTTTTACATTGGCATTATTTGAATATTGTCATGCATTTTGCCTCAACTTTGTATATAAAATTAGGTAGGAGATGGAAAGATGAAAGGCTTTTGGTGATACAGACCATGATTAATAAAGCATCTGACTGAGAAGGGAAGTCCTTAGACACTCACTGAAGTCAGCCCCTGTGGGTCCAACATGGAGGAAAAACCAAAATTGAATATCAATGACATGCACCAGATGGATCCACAAATGCTGTCTGAAGAGCAGGAAGAAATTAGAAGCTTGATATCTTTTAGCTCCCTAGAAATGAAGCCCAGTTGTAACTTTAATACATTTGGCTTACATTTTATGTACCCAAGAATGTACCCTTTGCTAAAATAATGGTCTAAGTACTAGACTAAAAACTCCTTAAGGAAGAGACTGGATAATCTTGTCTCTATTTCCTCACCTTGCTTACAGGAAGCTCAACATTTTTTTGCTTAGAACTAGTGAGTCAAGCAGTTGACAATCAGCTGTGAATAGTTGGATTTCAAAACAAATGTATCTTCATTTTAAAAAGTAAGAATCTTCCTTTGGGAAAGTTCCTGTGTGGAGAAGTGGATAGGGAAGGTGGAGATGGAAAAACTTACTATGTGAAATAACAAACAACACATGCCAAGACAGAACTCTTTGTTTCCCCCACAAACTCACTCCTCTCCCAGCTTTTCCTACCTCTGTAAAAGAGCCCAGGTGACATCCTTGCATCCTCCATCATCCCCCATGTCCAATCCATCAGCAATGGCTATGGTTCACTCCCAGAATGTGTCTGAAGTCCATCCTTTGCCCTCCTTCTCCACTGCCATCACCCTGGTCCCAGTGTCATCCAAAAGACCACCAGGATGGCTAAATAGTAAGAATGAGAGCTTTTACTGATAATACCAGCTTGTCTCCGGCATGCACCAAAAGTGCTCTCTCCAAAGAGGGAAAGGACAGGTTGGGTTTTATGCCCAGTAGGGGCCACGTTACATGATAGAGCCATATATATCAGCAGGTTTGAGAGGAACCATATATATTTATGTGGGGATCGAGTGCATGCACAGTGGGCCAACATATGTAGCTTATATCCTATGTTAACTTTGGGGTGGGGTTTTAGCATTAAAATGAAATGGGAAAAAAATGAGATGGTATTTGGCTCCTTATAGCAAGAGGTGAACTAAAGCACTTTGTGCTTTGTGTGCTTTAGTTTGTAGGCAGTCTATAAGTTGGTATTTACAAGGCTGGTCCTCTGTCCAATCAGAGTTGTAATGGTGTAGGTTGTAAATCAGAGTTAGGAAGAGTCTGACAATTTGCCTGATAGGAAAGAGTTTAGCAAGAGTGTGGTTTTTCTTGGAGCTATAGGAATTTAGTGAGTTGTCATGCCAGTTGAGTCCTGAACCCTAACTAGTAAGTAACTAATTTCCTAACCTTAGTGTCTTAGCTGATAAAGGGGCACCTATTTTGGTCTCTAAGATCATACTAGCCTCCAGTATCTCTGGCCTGGACAACTCCTATCTGGAATGTCTCCAACACCCCCACAATCAGCCTTCCGCATGGCAGCCTGAGCAATCTTTCCAGTTAAAATGAGATTCTATTCGAGACCAGCCTGGGCAACTTGATGAGACCCCATATCTACAATAAATCAAAAAACTAGCTGTGCATGGTGGTGTGTGCCTGTAATTCCAACTACTTGGAAGGCTGAGGTGGAAGGATCACCTGAGCCCAGCAGATTGAGGCTGCGGTGGCCAAGAGCATGCCACTGCCCTCCAGCCTGGGTGACAGAGTGAGACTCCTACTCAAAAAAATAAAAAAAAATAAAATGAGATCCTATTACTCCCCTACCTAAAATCACTTAGTGCCATTAGAATAAAACTCACCCTGATTGAAAATTCCACTTTTCTCTCAATGGTCTCCTTTCAGTTTCCTGGAACACTCTTTTTTTTTGAGTTGGAGTCTCACTCTGTCGCTCAGACTAGAGTGCAGTGGCCGCTCCCGGCCACCGCAGCCTCGCCTGCTGGGGTCCCGCGATCCTTCTGCCTCAGCCTTACAAGTAGCTGGAACTATAGGCGCGCACTACCACGCCCGGCTAATTTTTGCTTTATTGTAAAGATGAGGTCTCCCCAAGTTGCCCAGGCGGGTCTCGAACCCGCGGGCTCAGGCAATCCACTCACCTCAGCACCCCAAAGGCGCGGGATTACAGGCTGAGCCACCAAGCCCAGCATCCTGGAACATTCTAAGAAGCTCTTTCCTGCTTTGGAATCTTGGCATATGTGGCTCCCTCTGCTAGAACATTCTTCCACACCTCCCCCCAACCCTTTCTGCTCTGGCTCCTTTTCATACCTTATGCTTCAGCTCAAAACTCGCTTTCTTAGACTTTCCCGGATCATCTGTCTACAAAGTAGACAGCCACCCCTACCCCCAAGTAACTCTATCCTCATCTGCTTGTTTATTTCCATCATAGCACCACAATTTGCAATTATTTCAGTATTGATTACCATATTGTGGCTTTTCTCCCTCTCACCAAAACATAAGCACTATGAGGGCAAGAACAGCACATGTCCAATTAACTGCATTATCCTCAGCTTCTATCACAGTGCCTGGTACATAACAGACGTTCTACAAGGGTCTGTTAAAATGAAGAATGCAAAACCAAATGCAGATGAAATCAACAAGTTTTTTGTCAGTACTGTCCAGTAGTTAAGTAATATGACATGAGTCATTTCAGTAATTTTCAAGTTTTTAGGATTCACATCAAGAAAGTTGTGGGTTTTTTTTATATTTTCCTTTTCTTCTTTTTTCTATTGGCCCTCCTGTAGAAAAGTTGTTGTTGTTGTTGTTGTTGTTTTGAGTCGGAGTTTCACTCTGTCGCCCAGACTGGAGTGCAGAGGCTCTCTCCCGGCCACCACAGCCTGGCCCGCTGGGCTCAGGTGATCCTCCCGCCTCAGCCTTACAAGTAGCTGGAACTACAGGCATGCGCTACTGTGCCCAACTAATTTTTTTATTTGTTGTATTGGCAGGGGTCTCGCCGAGTTGCCCAGGCAGGTCTTGAATCCGCAGGCTTAGGCAATCCACTCGCCTCGGCCTCCCAAAGTGCTGGGATTACAGGCTGAGCCACCCAGCCTGGCCGAAAGGCTTTTTTAAAATATGAAATTTGTCAGACCGGGCTCGGTGGCTCAGCCTGTAATCCCAGCGCTTTGGGAGGCCGAGGTGAGTGGATTGCCTGAGCCTGCGGGTTCAAGACCTGCCTGGGCAACTTGGCGAGACCTCATCTCTATAATAAATCAAAAATTAGCTGGGTGTGGTAGTGCGTGCCTATAGTTCCAGCTACTTGGAAGGCTGAGGCGGAAGGATCGCCGGAGCCCAGCAGGTTGAGGCTGCCGTGGCCGGGAGCGGCCATTGCACTCCAGTCTGGGTAGCAGAGTGAGACTCCAACTCAAAAAAAATAAAAATAAAAAATAAAAAAAAGATGAAATTTGTCTTAATGGTTTGTTTTATTTAACCCAATACTTCCAAAAGATTGTCATCTCAACATGTAAGCAATATAAGAAATAATAGTGAGATTTCATATATTAATTTTTTCCATATTAAATCTTCAAAATCGAGTGTGTACTTAAGGTATGTCTCGATTCAGACTAGCCACATGTGGCCAGTGAGTGCTGTATTGGACAGTTCAGCTCTATGGAGTGATTTTTTGAGGGCTGATACAAATCCATCTCCCCTAGTCAAGGAAATTGAAGCAGCTATGAATGATGGCCCTTATGATTTATGAGAGCACCCTGCCAGTCGCCAGCACTTCTTTCCAGTGGTTTCAGTCTCTTCCTCCCCACTCCAGCTGACAAAGGAGAAGGGGTGGGTGGGCATCCGAGCTAGGTTAGGCCCATGAGAAATGTTGTATACCATGTAGTTGGTGGGCAGCTTGCGCCCTAGATGAGAAGGCAGAATTACCTGTCTGAGTTTCAGTTATCATCTCTGAGTGTCCTTCCCTTAGTCCTCACTCCTTCTGCCAGAGAAAGCATATAGCGTCAAGGCACGTTAGATCCGGCTTAAATATGTATATAATTTTAGATATATTAGATATAATAATATACACTTAATATGTATTATATATTGAAATATAATAAATAAATAGATAAAAGGAGCCAAGTGCGGTGACTTTCCTGAGGTTCCAAGGCTCTGCCAAACATCCTCCGTCCACATTCTCAGGCCACTCGTCCCCATCTCCTGCGTCTGGCCAGGACAGCTGAGCCCTGCTCTCCAAATGGCCGGCACTATCTTGGCCCCTTTCTGCCTGTGGCCTCTGCTTGGCACAATACACCTTCCTTGCTTTGCTTCCCCCTTTCCAAATCTCTCCCAATCACCCTGACTCTGCTCCACCTTCTTGAGGAAGGTTCCCGAATATGTACAACCCTAACTCCTCTCACTGAGGTGTCTCCAACTCCCCCATGGCACAGTGTCATGTCCACAACCATTTCCATGGCAACGGCTTCAATAAGTGTGTCTTCTTCCTTCTTATTGACACTTCCACCGCAATTCAAGCCTGCACTGGAGGTTTGCATCACTTCCTCTGTCTGTGGCCGAGTGCTTCTATGTTTTCCTCACACATTCTATTTCACACTCTCAAACACACCATTAGACGATTATTATTAACTCCATTTCATGGATGAGAAAACAGGCCTGGAGAAGTCCAGGAACTGGCCCTCACACCTAGCAGCAGAGTAGAGAACCCAACCTGGACCCACTTCCCTGAATTCAAAAGACTGTGCTCTGAAATACTGTGAGCCTCCCACAGACTAGTGATGCATAAAGGTTGAATTAATATTACTTTTAGGTGAGTGTTAATTGCAACTTTTATACACAAGAAAGTTAAGACTTGAAAGGCAAATCAAGCCGGGCTCGGTGGCTCAGCCTGTAATCCCGCGCCTTTGGGTGGCTGAGGTGAGTGGATTGCCTGAGCCCACGGGTTCCAGACCCGCCTGGGCAGCTTGGAGAGACCTCATCTCTACAATAAAATAAAAAAATTAGCCGGGCGTGGTAGCGCGCGCCTGTGGTTCCAGCTACTTGGAAGGCTGAGGTGGAAGGATCACCGGAGCCCAGTAGGCCGAGGCTGTGGTGGTTGGGAGCAGCCACTGCACTCCAGTCTGCGACAGAGTGAGACTCCAACTCAAAAAAAAAAAAAAAAAAAAAAAAAAAAAAGAAAGGCAAATCAGTTGTCCTCGTTCACATACTTGAAGTTTGGATTTACACACATTTTTTCTGAACTCAAGATTCTCTACCTGGTTTTCTACTCTTTATTTTTTTGAGTTGGGTCTCACTCTGTCACTCAAGCTGAAATGCAGCGGCATGATCACAGCTACCGCAGCCTTGACCTCCTGGACTCAAGTGATCCTTCTGCCTCAGCCTCCCGAGTAGCAGGGACTGTAAGCGTGTGCCACCACACTTAGTTTATGTTTTGGGGTTTGTTTTTTGTTGTTGTTGTTTTGTATAAGAGTTCTCACTGTGTTGTCCAGGCTGGTCTCAAATTCCCACTTTCTCCTCCCCAAGTGTTAGGATTACAGGCTGAGCCACTGCATCTGGTCCCCTTCTGTTTCAAAGCTGAATAATGCCTTGCTGTACATACCACATTTTGCTTATCCATTCATCTGCTGATGGACACTCATGCTGTTTTACCTTTTTTTTTTTTTTGAGTTGAAGTCTCACTTGGTCGCCCAGACTGGAGTGCAGTGGCTGCTCCCAGCCACCGCTGCCTCGACTTGATGGGCTCCGGCGATCCTTCCGCCTCAGCCTTCCAAGTAGCCGGAATTACAGGCATACGCTACCACGCCCGGCTGATTTTTGACTTATTGTAGAGACGAGGTCTCACTGCCCAGGCGGGTCTCGAACCCGCGGGCTCAGGCAATCCACTCACCTCAGCCTCCCAAAGGCTGGGATTACAGGCTGAGCCACCAAGCCCGGCTTTGTTTCACCTTTTGATTGTCATGAAGAACACCACTATCAGCACCAAAGTACAACTGTCTGTTCAAGTCCCTGGCTGTATAGACATTCTTCTGGATATGGAACCAGAATGGGAATTGATGGATCATATGGAAATTCTGTGTGTGTGTGTGTATATATATATATATATATATTTTTTTTTTTTTTTTTTTTTTTTTTCCTTTTTTAAAGTTGGAGTCTCACTCTGTCGCCCAGTCTGGAGTGCAGTGGCACCCTCACAGCCACCACAGCCTCGACCTGCTGGGCTCAGGTAGTCCTTCCACCTCAGTCTTCCAAGTAGCTGGAACTACAGGCGCACGCTACCATGCCCGGTTAATTTTTTTTGCCTTATTGCAGAGACAAGGTCCCGCCAAGTAGCTCGGGTGGGTCTTGAACCCGCAAGCTCAGGCAATCCACTCGCCTTGGCCTCCCAAAATCCTGGGATTACAGGCTGAGCCACCAAACCCGGCCTCTTTTTTTTTTTTTTTTTTTTTTTTTTGAGTTGGAGTCTCACTGTCGCTCAACCCGGAGTGCAGGGTCATGCTCACGATCACCGCAGCCTCCACCCGCTGGGCTCCGGCGATCCTCCCACCTCAGCCTTCCAAGTGGCTGAACCACAGGCATGCGCCACCACGCCCAGCTAATCTTTTGATGTATTGTAGAGAAGTGTCGCCAAGTGGTCCAGGCCGGTCTCGAAACCGTGGGCTCAGGCCATCCTCTCGCCGCGGCCTCGCAGATGGCTGGGATGACAGGCGTGAGCCACCGCGCCCGCCGGAAGCACCATACTATTTGCATCAGCAGCGCACAAGGGTTCCGTGAAATCACTTTTTTTATATCTAACATCTTTCCTGATCACAGTACATGCTCACCGCAGAACGCCCAGAAAACTCAAGGAAAATGCAGAAAACCAAAGTTCCCTCTTTTCTGGGTGCTGGCGCAAGCGCCTTTTATTCCCAGCAACACGCGTCCCTGCGACAATTCCGTCGCGCAGTGCGGAGGCCGGTCCGGCGGGGCCTCGGTGGCCCCCACGCAGAGCGTCGGTCAAGTTCAGGCAGTGACACCTGGAGGTTCCGGGAGCGTCACAGGCGCTCGTGGAGTAGTCACACTCTCGGCTGGCATGTGTCCGCACCCAAAAGCCACCTCGGGGTGGGCAGAGCAGAACGTAAACGGTCTGGAGAGTCGCGTCCTGCAAGCGCACTCCCACGTCTTGACCAAGGACGCCGGCGCCACCTCGCCAGACACGCACCCGGGAGGGCGGAGCAAAAGAAAGGCCGGCGACCCGCCCACAGCTGGCGAGGCGGGAAGTGTCCGCCCCTTTCACTCGTCCAAGGCCCATTGGCTAGTTGCTGAGCCCCGCGTGCGGACGTCTCCGCCGTCCGCCTATCGCCGCGGCCGCTCGGCCCCCGGCTCGCGTTTCCCATTGGCCCTCCCCGCAGTCGCTCCGCGGTGCCGCTCAGCCACTGGGAGCGCCGGCGCGGGTTTTGAAAGATGCCGGCGAAGGCGGCGGCGCGGGTGGTGTGAGCGCGAGGCGGCGAGGTGGCGAGGCGGCGGCCGACGCGCGTCCTCCGAGGCTTGCCGCCGGCTCCCCGCGGGGCCGGAAGTCGGAGCAGCGCCTGGAGCCGCGCAGCCCGCCATGGGCCCGCGCCGCAAGCCCGAGGCCCGGAGGAGGCGCGTCGCCAGCCCGGCCCCGGCCCCGACCCCTGGCCCCTCTCGGCGGGGCGCCTCCCCAGGTAACCGCCCCGGCATCCCCCCCGGAGCCAGCCCCCGCGGCCGGCCCGCAGGCCGCGCGTCCCCGCCTCGCCGAGGGAGGCCGGGTGGGCAGGCTCGAGCCGCCCTCCGCCGTCGGCCTCCGCGCGCGGGGCTCAGCTGCGACTCCGAAGCGGGCGCGGATGGGCCGGGGCTTCAGACGTCCGCGTCTGGGCCTCTCCGCGTCGCGACTGCGCGGGCTGCTGCCCGTGACGACCTCACGCCACGCCGGCCCTTGGGGGTGTCCTCCAGGGCCCGTGCCTTCGGCGAGCGGCTGCGCCGGACCCCGAACCGGCGGCCGCTCGCCCGCCCCCTTCTCCCCCGCGGCGCTCGGCCCGGCCCCCGTGCCCCCTGGCGGGCGGCGGGCGGGAGGCCCGGGGCGGAGGGCGCAGCAGCCGCCGCCCTTCTCTTGTACCTCGCAGCCGGACGAGGAGCGGGCGGAGAAGGCGGGGCAGGTCGCTTCGGGCGGTGTTGTGGCCGGGGTTTTCTTTCCCGGCGTGGTTAGCCTTCGCATGCAGCCCGCTGGCCGAGCGCTGACCCTGCCTGGTGGTCTCTTCGCTGCTTCAGCTTGGAATCGCGAAGCGCGCCGTTCTGGCACCTGCGGATGACAACTTCCGAGCCTTTCTCTCCCGTTTCCGCGCACGTTGTTCTTTCTGCGCGGGGTCCGTGAGGCCCCGAGACGAGTGTTGCCAGAGCCAGCTTTGTCTTGCTGGTAGTTTTGCCGGAGTGTGCTCGCCGGTGCTCCCGATGTGGCCGCATCCCTCTGTTCCCGGTGGCTTGGAAGGTTTTCTGTCTGGCGGGCGCCCCGCGCCTGTTGACGGCGCTGTCGCCTCGTCCGGGGTCTGCTTTCCGTCTCCCGCGACCGTTTCGTGCCTTTTCCTCCCCAGCTTCCCGTCTCTCCGTTCTCCCCGCTCGCTCCTGCCGGTGGTGGCCGCGACAGGTGACCCTTTCCGGTCGAAAGCTGCTTCTCTTCTGGGCTCCCAGGCATGCCCTTCCTTCGCCTCCGCGGAGTCAAATGGAGACGCCTCGCGTCGGAACTGGCGGATGCGCTCTGGGGAACTGCTCCCGTCAGGGCCGCCGACTGCTGAAGCCAACAGGCAGGCCTGTGTCCTCTCCATGCTCCTCAAAAGTGTTGGACCCAGTGGGCCACTTATCTTGCTCTCGGTTCCACCAGCTTCCGTGGCACCCCGCACTCTGGCAGCTCCTGCTTGGTGTGCTTTGTGGTCTGTGCTGCCTCTCTCCAGACCCTCGTTGTCAGGCTTCCTTGGCGTCCTCTTCCACCCCCCACCCCAGGTGGTCTTAGCCATCCCTGTGACTTTAAGTGCCACTTATACATGGACAGCTCTCAAATTTATGTCTTCCCAGATCTTTCCTCTGACCCCAGGCACCTGTATCCGACTTCCTTTCTACGCGAATATTCTTGGTTATGTCAAATTTAACACACCCGAAACTGAACTTTATTATTATTTTTTTTTTGAGACAGGGTATTGCTATGTTGCCCAGCTGGTCTCAGACTCCTGGGCTCTAGTGATTCTCCCGTCTCAGCCTTCCAGAATGCCAGAATTACAGGCACGAGCCACTCACCCTGCCAAAACCAAACTACTGATTTCTTTCCCCCAGTCTCTTCCCCCAGGACAACTACCCACCCAGTTTTTTAAGCCTGACTTGGGAGACGTTCTTTTTTTGCCCCCATCTCCAATCCAAATGCAAGTCCAAGCAATTCCATCTCCAAACTGCATCCCTAATCACCCTGCTTGTTGCCATCTCTGCTCCCACCAGCCTCACTCAAGCCGACGCACCTCAAGAGCACCCGCACAAGCCCCCACCAGCCACCTTCATACCTTTCCACCTGGATGACCTTTCACATCTCTGACCTGCTTGAAACTCTCTCTTGGCGTCCCATTACTTGGGAGTAAACATTTTAAGACCCAACTGTCGAATTGTTAGTCCTAGCTCTCTTCCGTGATTTCTGATTGGTTACTTTTCATAGCCGCTTTTTTTCTGGGTCATGGATTTCATATTTCGTACCTTTCTGAGATTATTTTTCATATTTCTTTTTTTTTTCTGAGTCATGGTCTCACTCTGTCACCCAGGCTGCAGTGCAGCGTCCTGCTCGTGGCTTACTACAGCCTCAACCTCATGGGCTCAGACGATCCTCCCATCTCAGCCTCTCAAATGTCTGGGACCTCAGGCATGCATCACTATGCCTAGCTGATTTTTAATTTTGTGTAGAGAAGAAATCTCACTTTGCTGCCCAGGCTGGTCTCAAACTCTGGGCTCAAGCAATTCTCCTGCTTCAGCCTCCCAAGGCGCTAGGATTATAGGCGTGAGCCACCACGCTCAGCCATTATCCATATTTCTCTCAGAATTTTTCATTTCTCTGTTAGTTCAGTTTCCGCTGGTATCGGATGTTAGTTGACTTTGGTTCCCCTTTCATGGTGTTGGTCCTAAGTTGTGTGATCTTTAGTTGTGTTTATCTTTACGTTTTCTGTGCTGCGATATCTGTTATTGAAGTCCACCTCCAGTGACTGGGTGGCTACCTGGTGGTCGGGAGGGAGGTGTATGCAGCTGGTCTCCCGAGTGGGTCTTCCTCTTTCTCTCATGTTCACTAGTCCGCTAGACACTGCCCTGTTTCTTTGGCCCATGTGCCTCACACAGGGTAGTCTGCTGGCCGCTGCCTTGCACACCCATCTCTGACTTGCCTCGCCTCCCCAGGGCTTCTCTTAGGGCTCTTCTAACGCTTTGTACTTAGTTCTCTGGATTAAATGCTACTATTGAACTTCTGGGTGTGGATTCTCTTTTCTTTTTCTTTTTTTTTTGAGTTGGAGTCTCACTCTGTCGCCCAGACTGGAGTGCAGTGGCTGCTCCCGGCCAACACAGCCCCGACCTGCTAGGCTCCGGCGATCCTTCCGCCTCAGCCTTCCAAGTAGCTGGACCTACAGGCACACGCTGCCACACCCGGCTAATTTTTTATTTATTGTAGAGATGAGGTCTCACCAAGTTGCCCCGGGCGGGTCGTGAACCCGCGGGCTCAGGCAATCCACTCACCTCGGCCTTCCAAAGGTGCGGAATTACAGGCTGAGCCACTGAGCCCAGTGATTCTCTTTTCTTGACTGGACCTTGAATACAATTTCTGAAGCTAATGTTATCCTTCAAAATGTTATTTTGTGTTTCTTTGAATCTATGTCATTTGTCGAAAATGTTATTTTTGTATGTGTTTTTTAAAAATTTCAAAAATTCAGTTTATCAGAGCTTCATTCATTTTTATTGGTCCTTGGTTGTAATGATCAAGCAACTGTACTTTTTTTGTTTAACTTTCATTTTCACTATTTTATTATCTTTAACATTCCTTTTGCTCTATCTTGTTTTGCTTGATCATTTGGTGTATTTATCATTTATTTTTGAGTTGGAGTTTCACTCTGTTGCCCAGACTAGAGTGCAGTTGCCGCTCCCAGCCACCGCAGCCTCGACCTGCTGGGCTCCGCAATCCTTCCGCCTCAGCCTTTCAAGTAGCTGGAACTACAGGCGTGCGCTACCACGCCCAGCTAGTTTTTGATTTATTGTAGAGATGAGGTCTTGCCAAGTTGCCCGGGCGGGTCTCCAACCCGTGGGCTCAGGCAGTCCACTCACCTCAGCCTCCCAAAGAGCTTGGGATTACGGGCTGAGCCACCGAGCCCGGCTTCAACTATCTTTTAATGTTCTTTTTTTCTAATAGGTATGTTTTAAGAAATGTGCTTTTCTCTAGTACTATTTTGGCTTTATCTCATAAGTTTTGGATGTGGACTTTTTATTGTTATTCATTTTTAATGTCTAATTCCTTTTTTTTTGAGTTGGAGCCTCACTTCGTTACCCAGGCTGGAGTGCAGTGGCACACTCATGGCCACCCCAGCATCAACCTCCTGGGCTCTGGCTATCCTTCCACCTCAGCCTTCCAAGAAACCAGAGCCACAGGCATGTGCTACCACACCCGGCTAATTTTTGATTTGCTGTGGAGACAAGGTCTTACCAATTTGCCCAGACTGGTCTCGAACCCACGGGCTCAGGAAATCCACTCGCCTCAGCCTCCCAAAGTGCTGGGATTACAGGCTGAGCGGACCGAGCCCGGCCAATAGTTTAATTTCAATTAAGTTTTCTCTTCAACACAGGGTTAGTTAGAAGAAATTTTCTTTGTATTAGTGTGTTTTAAATTTCTGATTAGATAATTTGGCTTTTTTGAGTTCTACTTTGGAGAATGTTTTAAAGATTCTTTTTTTGTTTTTGGAACCAGGATTTGAGCCAAAGCTCTAACTCCACAGCCTAAGTGCCTGATGCCACTGAGTTAGGCCACACCTGAGGTCTCAACTTGGCCAGTAATGAGCTCTGGCCAACCGTCCTCACCTCTCTGGACCTCGGGATAACCAAGACAAGGATATTGTACTACCTAATCTCTCACATTCCTTCCAGCTGTAGGGGAAGAAAAGGTCTAAAATAAGATATCTGAATTTCCAGTTTGGTGGGAAATACATAAGAGATGTCCAAAGTCCTGCAGGACCCAGGGGAGGTTGGTGACCCATCTGACTGGAAGGCATCAGGCTTCAGGAAAGGCTTTGTGAAAGAGTCAGCATTTAAAATTAGCCTCAAAGGGTCACCCATTTATTCATTTGACAAATATTTATTTAGTACCTATCTGTTGTTTTCTAGTTGCTGAAAATAACAGCAAGATAACAGTGAATAAAATAGAGGGGAAAAAATCTCTGCTCTGTGATTTGACAACTGCGTGACTCAGCCAGGCTGCGAGGGACCATCTCTTTTCCACTGTACTTTCCCTTCATGGCCCAAATCTTTGTGCAGGCACTTCCCCCCGTCAGCGTGGTCGGCGGAAACATGCTTGGATAAAGGAGATCCGAAATCTTCAGAAAAGCACACATCTCTTGTTACGGAAGGCCCCCTTCAGCCGCCTGGTGAGCTCCAGGGAGCTTCCCACCAACCCCTAGGCCACCCTCCTTTCTCTGTGTTTCCCAGGCATTAGAGACCCTACTGACTCTTACCAACATGACTGAGGGACCTCGTGTCTAACCTAGTAGAGGTCTCTTCATCTTCTGAAAATGTCAGCCCTCCAAAGGCACCTTGTAATTCTTTATGGCATTAATTTCTAACCCTACTACCTTTACAGCTGCATTTTTTTGTTTTGTTTTGGTTTGGTTTTTTTGAGTTGGAGTCTCACTCTGTCGCCCAGACTGGAGTGCAGTGGCTGCTCCCGGCCACCACAGCCTCCACCTGCTGGGCTCCAGCAATCCTTCCACCTCAGTCTTCCAAGTAGCTGGAACTATAGCCGCGTGCTACCACGCCCGGCTAATTTTTTGATTTATTGTAGAGATGAGGTCTCGCTTGCCCGGGCTCAGGCAATCCACTCATCTCAGCCTCCCAAAGTGCGGGATTACAGACTGAGCCACTGAGCCCGGCTCCGGCTAGTTTTTTGATTTATTGTAGAGGTCTCGCCAAGTTGCCCAGGCGGGTCTCAAACCCGTGGGCTCAGGCAATCCACTCACCTCAGCCTCCCAAGGCGCGGGATTACAGGCTGAGCCACCGAGCCCAGCTTTACAGCTGCATTTTTTGACTGTACAAATAGGGACCCTCTTATTCATCCAACTTTGATTCCTTTTCCTACCCTGGGAGTGTTCCTCATCTCCGCACCACCAATAATAGCCATGCCTGTTCCTAAGCTCCCAGGAGTCAGCACCCACTCCTAATTAGTTCCTGAGATTAAGGGCCAAGAAGGAATAATAGAAATGAAGCTGCACTGGGATTCACGGAGAGTATCACTTCTCTGAATCTCTCTTTCATTACCTCTACCCTCCTTTCTATCTCCCCTTCTTCTCAGGTAAGAGAAATATGTGTTAAATTCACTCGTGGTGTGGACTTCAATTGGCAATCCCAGGCCCTGTTGGCCCTACAAGAGGTAAGAAGGGGCCAAGGTGCAACTTGGTGAGGGCTGAGTGTGGGAGAAAGAGGCAATCTGGAATTCTCCATGACTGACTGAATCTGGCCTCTTGAAAAAGAGCAACAAGGTGACACCCGAGAGTTTTGAAGATGGATTCCATGTGGTGGTTGTCTCATTCTGTGAGTGACCTTCTCTACAGCCTTCGAACTCTCAGAGATTAAGTTTAATAGGGGTTCAGGACAAAGCAGCCCATGCCCTTTGTGTCAATCTTTCTCTTTCGGTTCCCAGGCAGCAGAAGCATTTCTGGTCCATCTCTTTGAGGATGCCTATCTCCTCTCCCTCCATGCCGGCCGAGTTACTCTTTTCCCGAAGGATGTGCAGCTGGCCAGGAGAATCCGAGGCATTCAGGAGGGACTTGGCTGAACACGTGCAGCCAGTGTTTCTGGAAGTCTTTCCTGCTCACCCAGTGTAAGCACACCTTGGGGAGAAAGCACCCAGCTTCTCATCACTGGGAGTGGAATTTTCTGAAGGAATCGCCCTCCATCCTTGGTCTCTTGCTGTCTTTCCTTTCCCTTGTTCTCTAGTAAAGATTCAGCCCAGTGTTAACTAGAGTGCTTAGGACTGTGAGGCTTGTGCCTTTTTGTGCAAGGTTAGATGTTTCTTATTAAGTGATAACCTGCGTTTTGGATAGAGCTAAGCCTCTGCCTTTCATAAGGACTGGAAGATCTCATTCTGATGAAGAGAAAGTGTTCTTTTGGAAGTGCCTTGTTAGTAAATGTGATTCCTACATTTCAGGGTTGTTACCAGGGATGCTCCAGAGCCATGACTGCAAGCAGTGGAGTCTGAGTTGCTGCCTGGACTTTGCTCTGAGCATTGTGTGTATGCTGCTTTGCATAACACATGAGACAATTGACACAGTTCCAAAGGCCTGAAAAGTATTTTCATATAAAGAGACTCCAAGGCTGACTTCAGTTTGTGAGTTACTCTTGTGACTATCTGAGGATTTGAAGACATAAAATGTGCTGTGGTGTGGGAGACAAGGATATTTGCTTATTATTTTAGATTTTTTTATCCTATTGAGATTTTCTTGCCATGTGTACACTTGTACCTTTGTTTTAAACTTAAGGGGAGGCAGAAGAGAAGACCACTTGAATCAGCTGCACGGAAGACCCCGCGCAAGCAGCAGCCAGACCTCTGCCCTCATCGCTGTGGCAGCGGCAAGTGACTGGGTGGGCTATGCTTGTCAACAGATGTACAGCTTTTTAAAAACGTAATTGAGGGTGAAAGAAAATATTTAAGGTTTGATGTCCTGGATCTTTCTAGTAAATTTCTATCAGAGTCATTTGGAACTTCTAACTTGTGGAATTTAACATTATATTCTTACTTGTAAATCATAGAAGATATATCAGTCTGGGATTTTAAAATACTTTTTCGGTTTTTCTCAGGTATTTTTATAACTTCATATGGAGAGATAGTGAAGATAATCATAATTATTTAATCAAAAAATTAAACCAAGTTTACTGCTACAGCATAGAGGTTATACTATATTTTTTGTATGTTAACATTAAGTTCTTTATTTGTACACTGTTTGCAAACAGCCACAATTTAAACAAGAGAATTGAGGGATGTAGTTTTTCCTCAGATACAGTAGATATGAGCTGTTAAAAACTGCCCTTCTGTTGTAACTAAAAGCAATTTAAAAGATTTCCAGAGAAATGAGAAGTACTACCCAAAGATTTGAGATCTGTATGTGGTGAAGATGAGAGGGTGAGATCAGACTATTAATAACGATGTGTCTGTCAGCCAGCTGAGCTCAGAGACAATCTAAAGGGAAGCACCAGGTTCTATTGTTTAATACATCCTAAGCCTTTGGAAAACCTCTTCCTGTTTGTCATCAACTTATATTTATGCAGGTATTCAAATAAAGCTTATCTATCCGCAAATATATTTAATGTTCTTGTCAAAGCATCATTAATTAGAAGAGTATCATCTTCCTCTGGCTTTCTTTAAATTGACACTCCTCTGCTCTCTTGAAATTGTACTAACTAGCTGGGTGCAGTGACTCACGCCTATATAATCCCAACATATTTGGAGGCCGAGATGAGAGGATCTCCTGAGCCCATGGGTTAAAGACCAGCCCAGACAACTTGGTGAAACCTCATCTCTACAGTAAAACAAAAAAATTAGCTGGGCATGGTGGCACACGTCTGTGGTTCCAGCTACTTGGAAGATTGGGGCAGAAAGATTGCCTGAGCCCAGCAGATTGAGGCTGAGGTGACTGTGAGTATGCCACTGCACTCCAACCTGGGCCACAGAGTGAGACTTCACTCAAAAAAAAAAAAATTGTACTAACCAGGCCAGGCACAGTGGCTCAAGCCTATAATCCTAGCACTTTGGGAGGCTGGGGCGAGAGGATTGCCCTGAGTCCAGGGGTTGAGACCAGCCTGGGCAACTTGGTAAGACCTCATCTTAACAATAAATAAAAAAATTAGCTGGACGTGATGACATACACCTGTAGTTCCAACTACTTGGAAGGCTGAGGCAGAAGGATCGACTGAGCCCAGCAGATTGAGGCCGAGGTGGCAGTTAGTGTGCCACTGCACTCCAGCCTGGGCCACAGAGTGAGACTCCGACTCAAAAAAAAGAAAAGAAATTGTGCTAACCAGTACATCACTGCAATACACACACATCAATACTCAGATGTCAGGCAGGGTGTGTGCTCTCAGCACTACATAGTATTTGCATGATAACATGAGAACAAGTAATTTACATTATGATAATGTTATATAATATTACAATTTGCTGTAAGTTTTGAGCCCTTATGATATTGGGTTTTTGTTTTATTTATTTTTAAACTTTATTATCTTTTTTTTATTAATGAGGTTTTGCTCTGTGGCTCAGGCTGTGGAGTACAGTGGTGTGATCATGCCTCACTGTAGCCTTAAACTCCTGAGCTCAAGTGATCCTCCTGCCTTTGCCTCCTGAGTAGCTAGGACAACACCACCATGCCTTTATTTTATTTTTTAATTTTGTTTTTCTCTGCTTTCAAGGTGTGCATCAACATTCTCTTCTAACCTTTCCATTGAACTTTTTGTTTCGCCTTCACATTGTTAATACCTAGGAACATCTTATTTTTAAAAAAAATTTAACAGTATTCCATCAGTCAGTGTTCACTACAACCAAACAGAAACAACTCTAGATACTGCAAACAAAGAGGGACTCGGTGGAAGGGATTGGCTGTAGCAACATTGGGAGGGCTAGGAAAGCAAAAGGGAAGAGAGATGCTGCCTGAAGATCAGGGAGCTGCCTGTTTCTGTGGCCCACCCCCACTGCTGCTGGCTGAAACACAGTCCCTGCCACTGTGTGTTAAACTGTTGGCTGGGTGCAGTGGCTCAAGCCTGTCATCCCAGCACCTTGGGAGGTGGAGGCGAGAGGATTACCTGGGCTCAGGGGTTCAAGACCAGCCTGAGCAACAGGGTGAGACCTTGTCTCTACAATAAATAAAATCAGTCCAGCATGGTGGTGCATGCCTGTGGTTCCAGCTCCTTTTAAGGCTGAGGTGGAAGGATCATCTGAGCCCAGCCGGTCGAGGATGCGGTGGCCATGAGTGTGCCGTTGCACCCCAGCCTAGGCGACAGAGTGAGACTGACTCAAAAAAACACAAAAAACCTTACCGTTGCTGCTGAGCAGGACGTCAAGCCCCTGCACAGACCACCGTCACTGAAACTACTGCTGTCACTGCTGCTTCTACTGCCAAAGCAGGAAAGAAAAGTCTTTTTTTCCTGCCACCTTCCAGGACCCACCAGCATCTCCACGGGCAGAAGCAGCTGGAATGTAATTGGCTATCTGACCCTCCTGTGTTACAGAGAACTTAAAAAGGTGGGAATGGAACTTGGAGCCAATAGGGTCAGTAAACAACACAATCTTGTTTTATACCATTTTAAGGATGTATAGTTTTTTGTTAGGGGTTTTTGTTTTGCTGCATATGCTGTGTTTTTTTATCCCCCATTTGTTCTGGTCTCTTATTGTCGAGATTTTCCTTTGATGTTTAACAATTTTTATGTTTAAGAATGGGGGCAAAAAAGCCAATTGGAATGCCAGTTTTGAGCATGTTGGTGGAACTTGCTGACTTTGTGCTTTACTGCAGAGTACTCATGTGGGCTTTTTGTTGAGGATCCCCCATCCTCTTAGGCTAATCAAATGCCCAGGAGGGGAGTCATCTAATCACCCTCTTGGAGGAACCTGGTTCTAGAAGCTGAGCAGAGAAGGAGAGCTGAAGATACCCATATTCAAACTTCACTATACATCAGCTTTCTTTTTCTATTTTTTCGAGTTGGAGTCTCATTCTGTCTCCTAGGCTGAAGTGTGCAGTGGCACACTCATGGCCACCCCACCGTCGATCTGCTGGGCTCTGGCGATCCTTCCACCTCAGCCTTCCAAGTAGCTGGAACTGCAGGTGCACGCTACCATGCCTAGCTAATTTTTTGATTTATTGGTCTTGCCAAGTTGCCCAGGCTGGTCTCGAATCTCTGGGCTCAGGCAATCCTCTTACCTCGGCCTGCATCAGCCTTCTTAATTTCCCTGGCTTTGGCCTCCTCAAATCCAGAGAACTTCTATCATGTCTTCTCTTGAGAATAAAAGCAGTAATCCAGTGATTAGTAGGAGAGATTCATCTAGGGAATATTGCTTCCTGAAAAGCTTGTAACCAATCCTCTTTATTTTAGCCAACACTCATTCACACCCAGTTGCGAAAGTATTTGATGCTCTTGGTTTCTGAACCTTTTGAAGATGTATCAGTTTCTACTTGTCCGTCTGCTTTCCAGCTTTCAAAAATGTGTTGCTATTTTCTTCTGTTCCTCATCTTTGTAAATTTATGTTGATTTTCTTAACTGTGTAAAGGACTGTGTATTGGCAGTTTTCACATGAAAAAGCTGATATCACTATTTTCTGGGTTCTGTTTTTGATGTTGAGAAGTCAGTCCAACAGTGGCTCCTTTGAAACTAACATTCTCTAAGTTTCTTTTCTTAAAATATTTTTCTTTGCTTGTTGGTGCTCTGCAATATCATTATGATATATCTAAGTGTGAATTTCTTTTCACTTTGCTAGGCATTCATTGGGCTTTTTGAATATGAATTGGTGTCTTTTCATCAGTTCTGGAAAATTCTCGACCATTGTCTCTTCAAATATTGCCTCTTCCCACTCTTTCCTTCCTTCTTGGACTCCAGTGTTTTGTTTTGTTTTTTTGAGTTGGAGTCTCACTGTGTCGCTCAGACGAGTGCAGTGGCCGCTCCCGGCCACCGCAGCCTCGACTGCTGGGCTCTGGCAATCCTTCTGCCTCAGCCTTCCAAGTAGCTAGAACTACAGGTGCACGCTTCCACGCCCGGCTAATTTTTTGATTTATTGTAGAGATGAGGTCTCGCCAAGTTGCCCAGGCAGGTCTCAAACCCGCAGACTCAGGCAATCCACTCACCTCAGCCTCCCAAGGCACGGGATTACAGGCTGAGCCACCAAGCCCGGCTGGCTCCATTGTTTCTTAACCTCTTCTTTTTTCCAACTTTTTGTCTATCAGTGCTGTATTGTATTGTTTTCTCCTGCCATCCTTTGTAATTCATTGATTTTCCCTTCAACTAGCTGTCTAACACACTTTCAAACCTGCCCATTTTCTTACTTTTGATTATTGTTTTTTGTTTTGTTTTGAGATAGGGTCTCACTTGTTGCCCAGGCTGGAGTGCAATGGCATGATCATGGCTCACTGTAGCCTCAACCTCCTGGGCTCAGGCAGTTCTTCCTCCTCAGCCTCCCAAGTGGCTGGGACTATAAGTACATGCCACCATTTCTAGCAAATTTTTTGATTTTTTTGTAGAGACAAGGTCTCACTATGTTGCCCAGGGTCATCCCAAGGTCCTGGTCTTACGTGATTCCTTCCACCGCAGCCTCCCCAAAGTGCTGGAATTACAGATGTGAGCCATGCTCAGCCACATTTTTTAATTCTAGATTTCTATTTGTTTCTTTTCAAAATTTTTATGTTCCTTTTTAATAGTATCATGCTCTCTGCTGAAATTTTCAAATTTGGTCTTTATCTCCTATAACAGAGTAAGCCCAGGTGCTTTACGGACTATGTCTGATGACTTTAATATTTAGAGTCCCTTTGGGTTTTTTTGTTTGTTTTTTGTTTTGACTTGGAGTCTCACTCTGCCACCCAGACTGGAGTGCAGTGGCACGCTCCCGGCCACCGCAGCCTTGACTTACTGGGCTCTGGCGATCCTTCCGCCTCAGCCTTCCAAGGAGCTGGAACTGCAGGCGCGCGCTACCACACCTGGCTGATTTTTTGATTTATGGTAGAGATGAGGTCTCGCCTACCCAGGCGGGTCTCGAACCCGCGGGCTCAGGCAATCCACTCACCTCAGCCTCCCAAGGCGCGGGATTACAGGCTGAGCCACCGAGGCCGGCTTGATGTATCTCCTGATTTTCTTTTACTCATCAGTACTTTATTTTTTTTATTTAATGTTTTTGAGTTGGAGTCTCACTCTGTCACCCAGACTGGAGTGCAGTGACCGCTCCCGGCCACCGCAGCCTCGACCTGCTGGACTCCGGCGATCCTTCTGCCTCAGCCTTCCAAGTAGCTGGAACTATAGGCACGCGCTACCACACCCGGCTCATTTTGATTTATTGTAGAGATGAGGTCTTGTCAAGTTGCCCAGGCGGATCTCGAACCCACGGGCTCAGGCAATCCACTCACCTCAGCCTCCCAAAGTGCTGGGATTACAGGCTGAGCCACCGAGCCCGGCCCATCAGTACTTTAGTATATACTTATAACCATTAAGATAAAGCAAAAATAATTTAAATTTGTTTACTTTCAAACATAACATGTGCCATCATATGTGACAAGACTCTCAGTTGCAACATTCAAACTGACTTAGGAGAAGGTTCATGTTACTGAAGAGACCAGAGGTATTTCTTGTTTAGCCACAGCCAGATCCAAGGGCTCTAACAAAATCATCAAGATTTGGTCTCTTCACCCTTTGCTACTTCTGTTAATGTCAATTTTAGGTAGGCCTTCAGAACCTGTTAATTTGTTATCTGGTAAAAGAGAATTAAGAGTGCTAATCAAATGACATTAAAACAGGGAGAATTATCCCAGACTGAATGGACCTAGTGTATCACAAGTGCCATTAAAAGTGGAAGACAGTCGGGCTCGGTGGCTCAGCCTGTAATCCCGCGCCTTTGGGAGGCTGAGGTGAGCGGATTGCCTGAGCCCGCGGGTTCGAGACCCGCCTGGGCAGCGAGACCTCATCTCTACAATAAATCAAAAAATCAGCCGGGTGTGGTAGCGCGTGCCTGTAATTCCAGCTACTCGGAAGGCTGAGGCGGAAGGATCGCTGGAGCCCAGCAGGCGAGGCTGTGGTGGCCGGGAGCGGCCACTGCACTCCAGTCTGGGCGACTGAGTGAGACTCCAACTCAAAAAAAAAAAAAAAGTGGAAGACAGAGACAAGAAGAGAGTCAGAGAGATGTGACATTGCTGCCTTTGAAAATCGAGGGAGGAGGGAGTCACACGCCAAGGAATCTACGTGGCCCCGAGCAGCTAAAAAAGGCAAGGAGACAGATTTTCCTCTAGTACTTCCAGAAGGAAACAGGCCTGTTGACACCTTGATTTTTAGCCCAGTGAAGTTTGTACCCGAATTCTAACCCACAGAGCTGTAAGAATAAATGTGTGTTGTATTAATATAAACTTTAAGCCACTAAGTTTTTGGTAATTTGTTGTAACAGCAATGGGAAACTAATACAAGTGGTTTCACAAGGAAATGCGAGGCATTCTTCACAGGCAGATATGTAGATAGGTAGATACGTAGAGAGGGCAGGCAAAAATAACAGGTGTCTCTTAAGAATGTTAAGCGCTAGGTCAAAATCACAAATTTTTAAGTTTAAGTCACCTACATTTTCATCGTACTATCCTTTTGAGCAGCATTTGAGTTTTCTATTTATACACTTTGAATTTACCTTAATGTCATTTCTTAACAGGAATTGAGAAATTCTATTCTGTTTTAAAATTAGGATTTTAAAATTAGGTATAGGCCAGGCTCGGTGGCTCAGTCTGTAATCCCAGCACTTTGGGAGGCTGAGGTGGGTGAATTGCCTGAGCCCGCGGGTTCGAGACCTGCCTGGGCAACTTCGTCTCTATAATAAATAAACCTCGTCTCTATAATAAATAAAAAATGAGCCTGCTGTAGTAGCACGCATCTATAGTTCTGGCTACTTGGAAGGCTGAGGTGGAAAGATCACCTGAGCCCAGCAGGTTGAGGCTGCAGTGGCCGTGAGAATGCTACTGCACTCCAGTCTAGGCAACAAAGTGAGACTCTGACTAAAAAATTAAATAAATTAATTAATTAAATTAAATTAGGTATAAATATTATACATACCAAAAAGTACACATCACAGTTTTATAGCCCAATTTTCACAAACTGAAACCAGTGCATCCCAGAAGCCTGCCTATGCCCTATTTTGGTCAATATTTAACCTTGCCAAGGGTAGTTACTATTCTCGTTTGGGTTTTTTTTTATTTTTTTTATTCAGGGTCTCACTCTGTCGCCCAGGCTAGAGTGCAGTGGCACATTCACAGCCACTGCAGTCTCGACCTACTGAGCTCAGGTGATCCTTTCACCTCAGCCTTCCAAGTGACTGGAACTACAGGCGCATGCCACTACGCCCAGCTTAATTTTTTGATTTATTGTAGAGACAAGGTTTTGCCGTGTTGCCCAGGCCGGTCTCAAACCTGTGGGCTCAGGCAGTCTTCTTGCCTCTGCCTCCCAAAGTCCTGGGATTACAGGCATGAGCTACTGCTTCCAGTTCTGACCCTTAATGTTGTGTATTAGTTTTGACTCGTATTACATTGAATCAGGGTATATATTGTTTTGTGTCTTTCACGCAACACGCTTATGAGATTTATACATATTTTTTCAGCCTAATGCTCTCCCAGCTGAGGTATTTTGGTTTCTTAAAATTAATATTTTCTCAAGCCGGGCTCGGTGGCTCAGCCTGTACTCCCGCGCCTTTGGGAGGCTGAGGTGAGTGAATTACCTGAGCCCGCGGGTTCGAGACCCGCCTGGGTAACTTGGCGAGGCCTCATCTCTACAATAAATCAAAATGAGCCAGGCGTGGTAGCACACGCCTGTAGTTCCAGCTACTTGGAAGGCTGAGGTGGAAGGATCGCCAGAGCCCATCAGGTCGAGGCTGCGGTGGCCGGGAGCGGCCACTGCACTCCAGTTTGGGCGACAGAGTGAGACTCCAACTCAAAAAAAAAAAAAAATTAATATTTTCTCGTGGTTATAAGTGTTAATTCTCACTGCTGTACAGGAAGGGATCCAAGAAAACCAGAATAATGTTTGGGAGGGCAGACCCCTTACAGTATAGGTTTCTGTCCAGTAGGTAAGTGTTCTAGGAACCCATCGGCATCACTGTTATGAGAGACTGTGTTCGGCTTCAGTAAATTCTTTTTTTTTTGGAGATTCTGTGAATGCATTAGCCCATTTCATAATGGGTGGTTTACAAGCGCACCTGCCCACACTTCACTGAGTGTTCAGAAGTTTTTGACCGAAAACGGCATGATCCCCTACCCTACCTTCCCTGTTCACCCAGTCTCACCCTGAGCAACTTTTTTTGTTTCTCTGGGTGAAAAAAGTCCCCAGAGAGAAATATTTTGCCAATGTGAAATAAAAAACAGCAGAATCACTAAAAGACATAAAATTGACAAGTTAAAAAACTTGAACAATGGAAAAATTGTCTCGATAGGTGTATTGCATCAAACAGAGAGTACTTTGAAGGTAACTGAAGTTTAAACATATGAGAATAAATACACAATTTTTTATAAATAAATTCCAGGTCTTTTTGGACCCCTTATATAGTGTTCTATTATGTGGATATATCTAACTTTATATGTTTTCTTTTTTTGTTTGTTTTTTTGTTTTTGAGTTGGAGTCTCACTCTGTCGCCCAGACTGGAGTGCAGTGGCCGCTCCCGGCCACCGCAGCCTCGACTTGCTGGGCTCCAGCGATCCTTCCGCCTCAGCCTTCCGAGTAGCCGGAATTACAGGTGCGCGCTACCACGCCTGGCTAATTTTTTTTTTATTTATTGTAGAGATGAGGTCTCGCCTGCCCAGGCGGGTCTCGAACCCGCGGGCTCATGCAATCCACTCACCTCAGCCTCCCAAAGGTGCGGGATTACAGGCTGAGCCACTGAGCCCGGCTTATGTTTTCATTTTATTGGACATTTGGGTAGTTTCAAGTTTGGGGCTGTTACAAATATTGGCCATTGATTTTTGCACACACAAAAGGATTAGGCTTAGAGATGCAATTCTTTAAAGTTTTTGTAAGTATTCTGAATATGTGAAGGAAGTCACTTTCCTCTGTGTGTGTGTGTGTGTGTGTGTGTGTGTAAAATGCTGTGTAATTCCTCGAATATGTATTTTGTGCACTTTTCTGAGAAGAAGTGACTCAGGTTCACTACCCATCCTTATGAAACCTCATTCCAGAATTATATGAGTTATTTTGCTTCTAATCTCACATTAATATTCTCAGCCTATTGCGATTTTTTTTTTCTTTTTCGCCATAAACAAGGCAGTAGGAAGTGACAGGAGACACTGAGGCATAGCGTTCTAGGAGAAAAATCTAATGAAATGGCAACTTTCTCCATTATCTGAAGAATTCCTCATGGCAAGTAAGCTAGGAGTTAAACAATAAGAATTGAAACTTGATAGCTTGTAGTACACCACATACCCCATGTAGCTCACAGATCTTAGCTTAGAAAATAGGTTGCTTGCCAGGCTCGGTGGCTCAGCCTGTAATCCCGTGCTTTGGGAGGCTGAGGTGAGTGGATTGCCTGAACCCACGGATTCGAGACCCGCCTGGGCAACTTGGCAAGACCTCATCTCTACAATAAATCAAAAATCACCGGGCATGGTAGCGCGTGCCTATAATTCTGGCTACTCAGAAGGCTGAGGCAGAAGGCTCGCCGGAGCCCAGTGGGTCAAGGCTGCGATGACTGGGAGCAGTCACTGCACTCCAGTCTAGGTGACAGAGTGAGACTCCAACTCAAAAAAAAAAGAAGTTGCTTAATCATCATTTTGGATAATGCCTAGAACTCTCTACTAACAGTAAACCCTAAGGCAACTTCATTCTCTCTACAATGTGTCTTTTCTCTCTAATAAACTTTGCGTTAAAATATAAAAAAAGAAAGAAACCAAAAAGCAAAGGAAAGATGTAAAAAGGTTGATGTAAAAGTGTGTTTTGGTAAAAAAAAATTAAAATAAGGAAAAAAAAAGTTTTGTCTAGGAAAGGAAATTGTATGGTGGATTTTTGTCCTATAATGGAGTGAATGGTTGTCTAAAAATAGAAAAGTACAGCACAAAAATGGAGGGTTCAAACATGTCGAAGAATGGTATAAGCATATCAAAGATGGTATGTGGAGGGTTTGTAAAAAGAAATGTGTGAAAGGAATTCTGTAAACAATCTAGTTTGCAAAAAATATATCTATTTTATATATACCATTAATATCAATCACTGATGTTATGTCAAAATGCCATTATATCAAAGTAACAGTCTTTTTTAAACATGAATTTGTCAATCCTTAGTAAGTAATGTTAGAAATTGGTAAAATAGAATGCTTTCATTTTGTCCGAGTCTATTGGTCTATTGGTTAAATATCATTTACACCAAAAAATTTAAAGTATAAAGCCTTGCTTCTGTAATACTCTGTAATTAAATTGTCAGCAAACTTATGTCTTTAAATTCAAACTGTTGGCTGGGCGTGGTGGCTCAAGCCTATAATCCCAGCGCTTTGGCAGGCCGAGGTGAGAGGATTGCCTGAGTCCGCGCGTTCGATACTAGCCTGGACAACATGGTGAGACCTTGTCTCTACAATAAATCAAAAAACTAGCTGGGCATGGTAGCGCGCACCTGTAGTTCCAGCTACTTTGAAGGCTGAGGCAGAAGGATTGGCGGAGCCCAGCAGGTTGTTGCTGTGGTGGCTGGGAGCGTGCCACTGCCCTCCAGCCTGGGCAACCGAGTGAGACTCCAACTCAGATAATAAATTAATTAAATTCAAACTGTTAAAGGTTTATGTCAGATTAGTCACATATATGGTCACGTTAATGAAAATCTAAAAGATGTCATTCAATGCAAATTGCTAACAACTTTAAAATCTTCCAAAACTCTTATTAAAAACCTGTGTGCTCAGCTGGGCTCGGTGGCTCAGCCTGTAATCCCACGCTCTGGGAGGCTGAGGTGAGTGAATTGTCTGAGCCTGCGGGTTCGAGACCTGCCTGGGCAACTTGGCGAGACCTCATCTCTACAATAAATCAAAAAATTAGTTGGGTGTGGTAGTGCGCGCCTGTAGTTCCAACTACTTGGAATGCTGAGATGGAAGGATTGCCAGAGCCCAGCAGGTCGAGGTTGCGGTGGCCGAGAGTGGCCACTGCACTCCAGTCTGGGTGACAGAGTGAGACTCCAATTCAAAAAAAAAAAAACCTGTGTGCTCATGAGAATTGCTAATTCAATATGACTGCTAACAAAACAAGGATTAATGGCATAAACTGAGTTAATAAAAAGCAAATAATTTTATAACTTCTTTAAAGTATTGCCAATTATTGTTACATTTTTATAGTCAAAAAACATATTTTTCTTGGAGCAATTTATAGGTTATTTTTTTTCCACAAATACATATGATTTTGTGCATAAGCTCAATGAGTTTTCTTTTGTAACACTAGATATTTTACCAAGGATCTAACTAAAAAAATACCTTAAAGCAGACTGCTTTAAAAAGTTAAGATTAAAGTTTAAGTTAATCTGAGATTCTGTATAGGAGAAAGCTCCAACAAAAGCTAATTTCTTTTTTTTTTTAGTTGGAGTCTCACTCCTTTGCCCAGGCTTGAGTGCAGTGGTACGCATGCTCATGGACAACCCAATGTCAACCTGCTGGGCTCCGGCGATCATTCCGCCTCAGCCTTCCAAGTAGCCAGAACTACAGACACACGCTACCACGCCTGTTTTTTTATTTTATTTTATTGTAGAGACAAGGTCTCACCAACTTTCCCGGGCTGGTCTCGAACCCGCAGGCTCAGTCAATCCACTCACCTCAGCCACCCAAAGTGCTGGCATGACATGCTGAGCCACTGAGCCTGGCCCAAAAGCTAATTTTAAAAGGGCCTCTGTACAGGCAGGTGGTACAATTCAACATGTCAAAAATCATTGCTTGGAAGTGTTTGCTGTAGCACATTAAAACCAATAATGACCCTGCTTATAGTAGTAAAGCTTTTACAAAATTTTGTCAAATATGGGACATTTGACATATAACTGGCATTCCATACAACCCTCGGGGACAGGCAATAATGGAGTACACTCATCATAAACTAAAGCTTCAACTTCAAAAACATAAGGGGGAACAGAAGGCTTTTTCCTCTCCCTCTAGACTTCTCAAAGAAGCCCTACTTTTAAATTTTTTCACATGCAGTGATCAGGGGATGACTCCAATGGAGCGTCCTTATGGCCAACGCACACCTGGTAACTCCACTGGCATACTGGAAGACATCAGAAAAGGGAAGATGGAAAGATCCTGATCCCTTAATAACCGGGGGGAGAGGATTTGCTTGTGTCTTTCCAGAAACCAGCTGTATCCTTTTGGGTTCCTGGCAGGTATGTAAACAGTGGCATGGAAGAAGACTAGCTGATTCACGACTTTCAGCAGGTAACCCTGGGAGCGGACGGAGTGTGGAGAACCCAGGTTGCCTGCCGAGAATGCCAACAAGGGGAACTTGAGAGGCCAAGCCGATAACCTGGGACCAGTAAAGAAATACTCAATATGGCGGCTGCCCTACACAAACTGACCTTTTGGAAAGCAAGTTATACTCATACTAATAATGATGGTACTAAAATGAGTATTGTTCACAACAGAACCAGTTGGGTCCAAGCTTGTGTATTTGCTCCCTATGTGCTTATGGTATGTATTGATATTCATATCCAACTCAATCCCACTACTCAGCTATATCATATTGAGTGTGTAAATTGTTATTTATATCATTGTATTAATCAGGATAACAAAAATCAATGAGTTATGCTTATATATCAGCCTACTGCATTATGGATACCTGTAAATCTTACTGAACAATGGGAACAAACACCCACTTTACAGATTCAGCACTTTATATTTCAAAAGGTGTTACATAGAGGAAAACAGGCAATAGGCTTAATTATTAGTGTTATTTTCACTATTGTTGGAATAATTACATCTGTGGCCACATCAGCTGTGGCCTTGTCCCAAGAAGTTCAAACTTGAACTTTTATAAATAATCTTGTTCAGAACTCTTCTCAGTTATGGCATGTTCAACATATTATAGATTTGACTTTTCAAAATGAATTAGATAGTCTGAAAAATGCAGGGTTTTGGGTGGGTAAAGAATTAGAGAACGTCCATACCCAAATGGAACTTCCTTGTCATTATAGTATTACCACCTATGGTATTACACCCCTGAAGTATAACAGTAGCAACTATGATTGGAGTAAAATTAAGGCCCAAGACTTAGGAGCATGGGGACAACATAATGCAACTTTAGACATTCTTGCTTTACAAAAGGATATACAACAACTGAGCTCTGTGCAATTAGATACTTCTAATGACCAAATCATTGAAAGTATAGTTACTGGATTTCAAGCTTTTAATCCTTGAACATAGCTCAAAAATCAAAACATTATTTTTGTTGCTTCTCTTAGAGTGGCTGTGACTGTGTTCTTTCTTTTCTGTGCAGTCTACAGAACCAGATTAACCAATAGAAATCAAATAAAGGTTCTTCAACCAAAAATTACTATGGCTGCCCTTATGCAGCAGTTAAATAAAAAGGGGGAGATGTTGGAGACCACTCACTGCCCTGCTTGAACTCTGCTCAAAACCTACTTGGTGTATGTACAAAGTCACAGCCAGCCAAAAATGCCTATAACAGCAAAGCTAGATAGGCATGTATGCGAGGCAAGTTCTAAAAGTGCACTGTCTGTTGGGTCGGGTTAGATAAAAAGTTAAACATGGTCTTGCAAGCAGCTGCACTATATTTTGTGAACAGTCATGCTTTATCATAAAAGCTTTTTAAGATCAAAACAGTTTTCTTTGCACTGTCTGTACTTTGTCCTTGAAGGGTTACGTCATTTTGTACTAATAAAAATCAGATGGGTAAGAAACTCAGGACTTTGTCCTATGAGGCAAAGTGCTCCCGGCTCCCCCACCTTCTAGTTCTAAAAGTGTCTTATGAATTGTGTTATACCATGCCATTTCTCTTTCAGGATCCTTTACCACCCAGCCACGCAGGACACAGCAATTATCCTTGGCTACAAGGTTCAAATACAAGGGTAAGGCCAGTCCGGGGTTGGACAGTCAGTTACAGGGCAGATGTCCTTGAAGAAGTATTTTTCTTCTGTAACTTTACAATAGTCTTTCTGCAAGGCTGTGGTTTTTGTAGACTCTTGTGATAGTTTTTGTTATTAGGCATTTATGCCTAACCCTCCATGGCCTTCCTGGCTGTTTTTATCAGGATTTTTTTTTTAGAAAAAACACAAGTGACTCTATTTTGATCTGACAACTTTCAAACCTTCCACAGGCTGGTCATCCTACTTTTTTCAATTGTTCTCTTTCTCACCCGGTTGGGGGCCTCTGCAGGCTACAGCTTGACTCATCATTATCCTTCTTAAAGTAGATGCTGTAGAGGAAATGCATTGAAAGGAGCGTAGGATTTATAGTTAAAGTCCTGCTCCCAAGTCTGTGTACTTACCTTCAAAAAAGGAATATCGCCTTACTTTCTAGAGTTGATGTGGGGATTAAGATACGTGCACCTTCTGTAAACTAATAAGAGATCACAAATACTTTTCCTGGGAGCAAGCAGAGGTGGGGCTTCCACTTGAAACTGTGGTGGCATCTAATGGTGATTTACTCACACCCATTTGTGGTAACTGCTACTGAACAATGAAGTTTTGCTTCTAGAATTGAACAATATCCACTCAAAACTTTTGGCAATTCATAATTCCTTGGCATATGTTTGGGAAAAGAAATCTGAGCATTCTACCTGAACTGCTCCGCCGGCTGGTGACAGCTCTGGACAGCCGTGACCCTCAGTCCCTATCTTGGACTTTCCTCCGTCCGCCCAGTGGGACAGAGCTCAAGGACAGGCATGCCTGGCACAATGGGTGGTTAAAAGCATTACCCTCTAGGGTGGCTGCCTAGGGTTCACTCTAAGAAGCGTCCAGGTGAGAGCCCCCAAGAAGAAGGTAGAAGGGGAACAGAAGCCACGAGGCAGGCAGTGGAGACCGATCACAGGAGCTTAGAGGGCCATACCCAGGTCCCAACAGCCTCTCCTTTATTCCTAGCACAAAGGCTGTGCCCTCTGTCTCTCCATTCAAGACTTGCCCCGCCTCCTGAATCACCTTCCTGGAGCCTTGAACTGAATAGCTGGGCACCACCTACCCATGGGTGAATGCCAAGCTGGGCACTGGGGAGGAGAAGAACAAATCAGTCGCCTCCAAACACCTGGTGCTTGATGGGACAGGGCACAATGCAGTGACCAAAAGGGACTGGCATGACCCTGGAGGCGCACAGTATCTGTATGTTCATGAGCCAAGATCTGGGGGACCTGGTAAAATCCATAGTATCATTGATTGGGAGAGTTGTGATTACAAAGGAAAACTTCTTTACAATTGAACATTTGTATGCATTTTTAACTGTTACACATAAACATGATTTGTTCAATTTTTATTTTTTTAGAGACAGGGTCTTACTCTGTCACCTACACTGGAGTGCAGTGGCATGTTCATAGCTCACTGCAGCCTTGAACACCTGTGCTCAAGCAATCCTTCCATGTCAGCCTCCAAAGTAGCTAGGACTACAAACATACACCACCACACCGGCTAATTAAAAAAAATATTAGAGATAAGGTTCTCGCTATGTTCCTCAAGCTGGTATTGAATATTTTTATAATAAAACTTGAAAAGATCATGTGACTATACTCACAGCTAAAAATGTAAATGTGGCCAGGCGCAGTGGCTCACACTTGTAATACTAGCACTTTGGGGGCCAAGGTGGGAGGATTGCTTGAGCCCAGGCTTTCAAGACCAGCCTGGACAACAAAGCAAGACCTGTGTCTACAAAAGATTTATAAGCTGGGCATAGTGGTGCACACCCATCGTCCCAGCTACTCAGGAGGCTGAGGCGGGAGGATCACCAGAGCCCAGAAGGTCAAGGCTGCACACTGGACATTCTCCCCCTTCTGCATTACATGGCTCCCAGGAAGCCTCAGCAGAGCCACGGCCAGGCTCTGGAGCATGCATCACAGACACAAAGCATGCAGTGACTCTGAGGTTCACTCAGCACTCGTTGAATATCCACTGTGTGCCAAGTTCTGAGCCAGGTTATGAGAGCTTGAGCATCACAAGGGCACATTCTGTGTTCCAGATAGCTCCTGACTGGGCTTAGGGAGTCAGACATGGAAAAGGGTCTTTTTAGTCCAGTGGGATGAGGACTGTGAAAGAGGGATGTCTTCGGTGTTCAGAGAAGAGAGGCAGGTCCTCCCCTGAAGCAGAATGAACAGGAAATGACGCCCAACCTGTGAGGAGGTCCTGCCTCCAAGGAGCTGTCAACACCACCCGTGTGTCTGGTTTTGGTGTCCATGAACTCCCCAGTGTCAGGAGCGGCAGGCAAGCCCCCATGCTTCCCAGGTCAACGGGCATTGGTCCCTGTGCACTGAGAGCCAAGGGCCAGGTGGCACTTGCAGGGGGTCAGGCCCGGGATGAGTCCTAGGTTCTGGCACAGTATTAATCCCTAGGGGTAAACAGGCCACCGTTTCACATTCCCTGCCACTTGACAGTCATGCATGATAAAAATCGCCCATGAGCCAAGAGCTCCCGTGTTGCCAGAACTCCAAGCCTCCCCCAGCAGAGGACACCACATGTCTGAGGAGACCTGGGGCAGGAGCCCGGCTGTGGGGAGTGGGCTGGGACAGCAGACGGGGCGTGGCTGTGGCTCACGGACGAACACTGACTGCCCCCTCTCAGTGGCTGTGAAGGGCCCCAGGAGGAGGCTGGGCACCTTCCTGTACTCATGGTCCCAGTATGGAGCCAGGTACAATTACCTAAGGGACCACGTTTCCCACTCTGCTCCTAAAAGAACTAGATAACAACTGCACTGGAGAGTCTAAATTCAGTAAATGCAGGATTTTAGAATCTTAATAATCAGGCCTGCTTGTTAAAGATGAGGAAGCTGAGTCCCAGAGAGAGGGGCGTGGGTCAGTGAACAGGCCAGCTGGACTCTGAGCTCCTGTCATACTTGTCCCTGAATTCTCAATTCTTAGCCCAGTTCCTGGCTTAGAATAAACACTAACTGAATGCACAAATGAATGAATGAGTGAGCGTTGTTACTGGAAACCTATATTATCCTGAAGACATTAGAGGTTTTGAGATACTATATGTCTGGGCTTCTGTCAGCCTTTGGAACCCCTTCTTAGTCCAAGAGGTTTGAGTTTGGCAGGCTTGCTTCAAAATCAGAATATCTAGAACAATACAGTACAAGGGACACAACATTCCACCCCAGATAACCCAGGAAGAGGATCCCGGGGCCTCTGAGGTCCTGAGCCAGCACCTGCATGCCAGGCCTTCCCTTAAACAAAGGGCTCCTAGCAAGCATGGTTCCCTGTCCTGGACACGTCTCCAGCAAGAAGGGTGTCTGGGAAGGAGGCCATTCCAATCCTGGGCCAAAATGGAATTGCACTGTCTCTGTTGGTCTGCAACTCGCCTTCTTCGCTTAACACCGTGTGGTTGGATATTCTGAAGTTCGTCAGTCACACAAAGGCAAACAACATTGGCGAAACCCTGGGCAGTCTGAGCATGGAAATACCCGAGTGGAAATGCAGTGGAGCAGGTGCTGACGGCGTTGAGGGAGGAAGCCCTCGCCTGGCCCAGCGCTGCTGCTCCGTGTCTGCCGTGGTGGCGTTTCACCTCCTCCTCGCTCCCCCCCCCCACTTTCTCTGTTGTGGGCCTGTGCCCATTTCTTTGGTCATGCCTTGCTCGGCTCCCTGTGGATGCAGCGAGATGTGGGCGTAGATGAGGCTGTGTTCCTTTGCTAGGGCTGCCAAGACAAAGTACCACAGACTGGGTGACTGGAGCCACATGTTTATTTTTGCAGCTCCGGAGGCTGAAAGTCTGAGGTCAAGGTGTTGCAGGGCTGGCTTGACCTCTCTCCTGGGCTTCAGATGGGCGTCTTCGCCCTGTCTTCACAGGGTCTTCCCTTTATTCCTATGTGTCCAAACTTCCTCTTCCAATGAGGACACAAACCAGATTGGATTAGGGCCTGCCCTAGTGACTTCATTTTACCTTCATCACCTCTTCAAAGATGGTCTCCAGATATAGCCATATCTGAAGTACTGGGAGTAGGGCTTCCACATAGGAATTTTTTTTTATTTGAGTCGGAGTCGCACTCTGTTGCCCAGGTTGGAGTGCAGTGGCACGCTCATGGCCACCGCAGCCTTCCGTTTCAGCCTTCCAAGTAACTGTACCCACAGGCGCACGCTACCATGCCCGGCTAATTTTTTTGTTTATTGTAGAGATGAGGTCTCGCCAAGTTGCCCAGGTCAGTCTCGAACCTGTGGGCTCGGGCGATCCTCTCGCCTCGGCCTACCAAAGTGCTGGGATTATGAGCATGAGCCACCACGCCTGGCCTACATATGAATTTTTAGGGGACAAAATTCAGTCTATAACAAGGGCCAAGGGGGTCTTCCAGAGGGTCTCCAGAGATGGAATCCTGCACAGGTGAGGGCAGTGGCATCAGGGAGGGAGTGGGTGGGAGAGATCCTCAGTGTTCCCCTCCATGTCCTGTGGCACCTGCCTTTGGTGGTTACTACGGCTTCAGAAAGGCAGGGGCTGAAGCCAGAGGAGCTGGACGCTGCTTGGGTGAGGTTGGGTTTGAGGAGCACCAGGGCCCTGGGACCCAAGGACCCTGAGATCCTGGGGTGGCTTGAGGCTGGGTTGCACCTCTGTCTGAGGCTGTCTTCTTCTCTGGGCTGCTCCTTTTTGTGATTTTGAAGATGTGGGGTGCAGTTCAGAGCTAGGTCTACAGATGCTCATTATGTCATGCAGTTGCCCTTGGGGATGAGGTGTGCCGGGCTGCTTCTTTCCCCGCCAGGGTCTCCCTGGCTGGTTGGTCCCACTGCAGGGGCAAGATGAAGGAAGAGTCATTCCCCGTGCTCTCACCCCTGCAATGTCGCAAGCCCATCAGGGGAGCTTTGCCCAAGAGTCCATGCACCCTCTCTGGGCCTCCACTTCTGTGGCTATGGAATAGGGTTCGTAGCCCTGGGAGGCTGGGAGGAGATCTCTTGGGTTATTGCAGGGCCATAATATCCTGATGGGTCCAGGCTCAGGGAGAGGATGAGAGGTGCCAGGCCACCACAAACAGCCCCTCGGGCTGGATGTGCAGACCCACTGGAGCTGCTGCACCTTCCCCCAATCTGCCACCAGAATCGTGAGCCAAACACACCACTTTATGAATTACCAAGCCTCAGGTATTTTGTTCCAGCAACACCAGATGGACTAAGACAGCTCAGGCCCACACACGGGAATATGCCCAGTAGGAGGCATGGGCCCTGAGCCCCTGTGTGCGTGGAAGTCAGTCCCAGACTCTCACTTGGGGTCGTTCCCGCTGGAATCCCCGGAAAACTCCAGCAGGGAGAAGAGTCGTGGCGCGCACAGTGGGAAGAGACATCTGCAATCCACTGCCCAGCTCCAGCTTCCATGGTGGCGAGCACAGCAGGCCAAGAGCCCGGAAAGACACTGGGAGGAGAAGAAACCCAGTCTGATCTTCACACTGGCAGCGTCTGTGCAGGCATTTAAATTAGAAGATATTTACAGGCCAGGCTCAGTGGCTCAGCCTGTAATCCCAGCACTTTGGGAGACAGGTGAGTAGATTGCCCTAACTGGTGGGTTTGAGACCCGTCCGGGCAACTTGTCGAGGCTTCGTCTCTCCAATAAATCAAAACTTAGCTGGGCATGCTAGTGCATGCCTGTAATTCCGGCTACTTGGAAAGCTGAGGTGGAAGGATCTCCTGAGCCCAGCAGATCGAGGTTGCAGTGGCTGTGACCATGCCACTGCACTCCAACTTGGGCGGCAGAGTGAGACTTCAACTAAAAAAAAAAAGAAGAAGAAGATATTTACAGAAGGAATGGGAGACGGAACTTACCGACTACGAACCTTCTATGGTCCTGGGACTTCCACATGGGCTTGCCTGTTCCTCATGACAGCCCTGTGAGGCGAGCAGGCTCCCTGTCTTCCACAGGAGGAATAACAGTAACAGAGTGGGAGGAACACAGGCCAGGCATGGGACAGCCCCAGGTCTGACCCCGTCTCTGACACGAGCTCAGTAACCAAGGCAAGGCACACATTCTCTCTAAGCTTCAGCTACCTGGTCTGGAAGATGGGGTGGGAGGATCCCTCGCTCAGGTCTTGCGAGCACTGGACTTAGCAATGTTGGGAAACACGAGCACCCAAGACACGGTAACTGTGCTGGAGGGGAAGAACAGCCATGGGGCAGAGCACAGCCAGCAGACCCCAGCCATGGGGATCACCTGCAGGAACGGACACCCAGGCACCAAGCAAGGAGTATGGAGACATAAACAGGGTATCGACCCTCGACTCGCCGACACAGGGAGCTCTCGGCCCTGTTTCAGGGTCCTATGTGAGTAAGGATGGCTCAGGGGGAAGCAGAAACAACAAGTGGGCTAATCTCAGGGGCCAGGACTTGATGGGGTTTTAGGCAATTCCCAAAGGTTGTCAGCAGCTATTGAACAAGATTGGTCACCCTCATTTCCAAAGCAGTAGGACTAATGTGCTGTGACGACTTGAATTTCATCGGTGCCTTTCTGCCAAGGAGATCAAAGCACTTCACAATAATCTCCTGCACACTTTTCTGAGAAGCCAGTGAGAAAAACTCGTTTCATCTATGAGCTATGCATGGTATCAGTCACGATCTCTGAGTTTGTATTACTCTTTCTGGTTTACAAAAGGCCTTGGTATGCCTCCTCAGAGGGAGATATTGACCCGTTTTGCAGACCGGTAAATAGGAGTCCAGGGAGCCTGAGAACCTTTCCCGAGTGGAGACTTGCCCATCAAAGATCACCTCCCCACATTGGCATCTCCACGGCCCAGGGTCAAACTCCCATGGGGTCCCCGCAGGGCCAGGTTCCTAGAAGGCCAGGATGTGGCTGGGCTTTGAATCAAGCAGTTCAAGACCGCTACAAACGCCTCCCTCTCCAAACCCCAAGGGGGGGATCCCTGAGTCCTCTGGAAGCGGCCCAGGGACCTCTGAAGCCTGATCTACAGGCCAGCCCCACCAGCAAGTCTCACACTGGGAAGCGTCCTCCCTACCTCGCCATGTCTGCCATTTTCCCCTTCCGGGGGCAGCCCCACGTTCCCCCTGCGCTCCCAATCCCTTCCTCGCTCCCTCACCCCCAGGACTCACCTTCAATCTCCCACAGGCCTGTCTCTCCTCTGCACATGGCTTCTCGCAAAGATGGATCTCCTCGGCCACAAACGTGGGCACGTCCTCCTTCCTGAGAGAACCTAGCCTCGTCCCTGTTGCCCTCTCCTAGCCGCGGCCCCCGCCCCTACCCTTTCCCCTCCTGCCAAGCTGTCCCCAGATCCATCTGCAGTGGTGGCTTCTGTGTTTTCACACATACTCTGAGCCCTCCAAATGGGCATTTGTCTTTATGCCACTGCTCACCAGTCATACCAGGAGCACTACCATTCCCTCCCGTGACAGTGCCACATACTGAGGGTCTGCCTCCGGACGTGCCACGCCATCCACCTTAAAATGACCTTGCGAGGTGGGTGCTGTCAGCCTCGGTCACAGTCAAGAGGCTCACAGGAAGTGTCTGGGCGATGCTCACAGTTGTCCAAGTCTTGAGCCGGGGTTTTTCGACAAGGCCTTGGCCTCCTTGTGCGTGTGAGCACCTTCACCGGGTGGGCCTTCTCTCCCCTTCCTCCGGCATTTCCCAAGCCTTCTCCTTTGTCCTTCTCCCCCGGCTTCAGCTGGAACCTTTCTGCAGACGATCGCCTCCCACTCTCCCTCAGGCTGCCCCTCCCAGCTCTGGAGCTTCATCTCCAAATCCATGAGGTCCCCGTCCCTTGGCTGCTCAGCATCCTGGGACCTGCCAGCGTGATGCTCTCGAGTCCAGACACTTTGTCTTCTCCTCAGAGCAGCCTCCATCTCGCAGCTTTTCCAAGAAGCTTCTTTCTTGGCTCCTCCAGGGATTCTGGATTTCCCAGCCATCCTGGGTTTTTCTTTTTCTTTTTTTTGAGTTGGAGTCTCACTCTGTCGCCCAGACTGGAGTGCAGTGGCCGCTCCTGGCCACCACAGCCTTGACCTGCTGGGCTCCGGCAATCCTTCCGCCTCAGCCTTCCAAGTAGCCGGAACAATAGGCGTGTGCTACCTCGCCCAGCTAATTTTTTATGGGGGGCCAGCCCCCAAAAAGAGATTTATAGGGTCCCTGGAAGGTGGGGCAGCGTCGGCGAATATTCTGGAGAAATAAGGAGAAAGAAAGAGACTGGACTCTGTCTAGAGCAGAAGCCGATTCTGTAGTAGGGATAGATATTGAAAGAAAGATGGAGGGATAGATATAAAGAGAAAGAAAGAAAGTGGACAACTGTTCAGTGAAATGAGCAGAAGCCGCTTATTGGGACCAACCGTGAGTCTTTTATCCCAAACTTTCACATGTTAAATCACAAGACTTTCACGTGAACACAAAGCCAGGTAGGTGGGGGGCGTCCCCCACCCACCAGGCGTTTCCTTAAGCATGAGGAAGGACAATCCCAATCAAATCACAAGACTTTCACGTGAACACAAAGCCAGGTGGGTGGAGGGCGTCCTCACCCACCAGGCGTTTTCCTTAGCATGCGAAAGGACAATCTTAATCAAATCACAAGAGTTTTACATGAACACAAAGCCAGTGGGGGGGACGTCCCTGCCCACCAGTCGTTTTCCCCAAGCATGAGGAAGGATAATCCCAAAATTATCTCACTGTTCCTTATGCTTGGTTTATGTTCCTCAAAAGCAATACAACAGTTTTAATATCATAAAATCCTAATAATCAATAACTTCTAAAACTTATGCATACCCAACACCTAATGACTGACTTAAATCCTAATACCTTTCTATTCTGTGCTAACTTACCTGTACTATAAAAAACTCTTAATTATAGGTCAGACCAGTTCCTAAAGAATGTGGCCCAGTCCAAAGATCACGCTGGGCCATTTCCAGGGACAATTGATTATGATCTCTTAACAAAATGGCTATTCTAAAATCCTATGTATCTATCTTAATTTCTATAAAAGTTTCTAATTCCTAATCCTGATATATAAAGCTGATCATCAGCAATAAAGCTCTAAAATAAAACCCAAATACAAACTGTAATTTTACTAAAGCCAAGATCACAATTAGTAGAAAGTGGGAACAATGAAATTTCAAGTTAGCTATATTCTTATAAAACCTTAAAGTATCATGTTTGATCATGCTTGGACTAACATAATTCCCTGACGTAGCATGACCTATTCTAAAATACTTTCTATGAATAAAATAAGTTCAGTTTCTATTATAAGTAGAAAAAATTTACACTAATTGTAACTAAAGAACCGTATTAAAAGAATGCCGCCCAGCCCAAAATGGACACTGGGCCCTTAGGAATGTGGCCCAGCCCAAAGTTCGTGCTGGGCCATTTCTGGTAACCCTAGATAACCATCTAAAGCTGGAAACAGCTCTCTAAATGTATATACTAATCCTACAAATATATTTTTAAGTCTTATAAAGAAGCTTGTGTCACGTATAAGGCTCCCAAATGTGATCTGAGTTTGACCTGTGTTAAGTTTAAAGCCGAAACCACAGTCTGTGAGAAGCGGGAACAATGGATCCCTAGAGTCAGCCTTGCCTGTCATATTCTCAGAACTTCATGCTTAGATCATCAAAATCCCTGCCAGTGGGTAATGCTAAACAACAAAGAAAGGAGGAGGGAATGGGCCTTCAGCTCCTGAACCAGCCTGGTGGTCTCAAGGTCCGCAGCCCGCCTGGATCCCTAATGCTCAGGCAGGCCTCCACGGCCGGCTCCCAACAATTTTTGATTTATTGTAGACATGAGGTCTCACCAAGTTGCCCGGGCGGGTCTCGAACTCACGGCTCAGGCCATCCACATGCCTCGGCCTCCCAAAGTACTGGGATGACAGGCTGAGCCACCGAGCCCGGCCTCCTGGGCTTTTCTATAAGCCTGGCCTTCCCACACTCAGGCTGGTCACAAAGCACGATGGTTCCTATTTCTCTCAAAACCCTTGCTTCCCTCCTCACCTCCTCTCCTTGCAACTGACCTAGTGATGTCTTCCCGTCAGCCGTGCCTGCCCCTGGGAGGCCCCTGGCCCTGGGCCCCATGTATCCTGCACAGACCCTGAGATTCACCCTCCTGGAGGTGGGCCAAAGGAACCCACTCCTCAGCCCTGGCCTCTGGACGTACCCCCACCTCCACAACACCCACCAAGCCCATCTACAGGTCATATCACAGGAAACGGCTGTCTTCCTTGGACTGGCCTCCACCTCCAGTTTCTGAATGTGCTTCTCCTGAGGCCACTGGCCTCGCCCTCCGTGGCTGGCTAGGGCTCCCGTGTCTGGAAGCATCAGCTTGAAGGGAAGAGCTGGAACTCACTGATTCGCCTCTACAGCAAACAGTGGCTGGGTACCTGCATGTGGCAGAGGCTGCCTGAGGACAGCCGCCAGGTTCCGTAGGAGCCTGCAGGAAGAGTGTCTCACCTGAGCCCGGGAGGTCGAGGCCGCGGTTGCTGTGAGCATGCCACTGCACCCCAGCCTGGACCACAGAGTGAGCCTCCGACTCAGAACAGACAACCAAAAAGCTGAAGTAAAGGCGGAGATGACAACGGACGTCTAAAGACAGGTCTAAATTAGGAGCCAGGGAGAAATACAAGGATCTAGTAAAGAAAACAGAAGTGTTGCAAATGAAAATGAAACGGGAGAGTGTCTGAGAAGCCCTATGAGGAGAGAAGCTATACTGTTACAGCAAGCATGAACATTATTCTCTATCATTTTCCTTTTGGTCTGACAGGTACCTCAACTTTTCCCTAATCAAAAACTATGGGCTAGGTGGACTCGGTGGCTCAGCCTGTAATCCCAGCACTTTGGGAGGCCGAGGTGAGTGGATTGTCCGAGCCCATGGGTTCGAGACCAACCCGGGCAACTTGGTGGGAACTTGTCTCTACAATAAAATAAAATTTAAAACATTGGTCGGGCGTGGTAGTGCATGCCTGTAGTTCCAGTTACTTGGAAGGCAGAGGTGGAAGGATCGCCAGAGTCCGGCAGGTCGCCGCTATGGTGGCCGTGAATGTGCCACGGCAGCCCAGACTGGGTGACGGAGTGGGACTCCAACTCCAAAAAAAAAAAACTGTGGGCTGGACAGAACCAGCAACCCAGCAACTCATTCATACTCAAGCGTAGCTGACTAATTATACTTTTTTTCATCTTTATTTTAGATTGGGGGGTAAATATGTGTGTTCATTTCATGGACATATTGTGTAACCATGGGGAATTGGGTCCCAAGTGGCCCATTCTCTGGATAATGAACATTGTACTCCATAGGTGGTTATATTTACTAAAATGCTAGTTTGAGGGGTGGTTAACAGGAGTCAAAAACTTGGGCCTAAGGTGCTTGTTTTGCGTTGGTCATCAGTCGGTACCTGGGGAGGGAAAAGGGAATCTTCTCAAGTGTTTGGAAACCACCCTGGTGTACATAATGAGACCAATCAGAAAAGGGCCAAGTAAAACTGGAGATGATGGTATGTCAGGAAGTCTTGAACTTCCCAGGACAAACTGAAAGACAGGATGGTGATCTGCTCAGTCCCTTAACCTGCTCCAAAATCCAAAAAACAGTGTTGTAGGAACTGAACTGCTTCCTGAGATGACTTTGGGGTTTAAAGTCAGGCGAACGTCAATCTGAAACCCGACTCCCCCTCATTGGTTGTGTGATTATTTTTCTTTTCTTTTTAGATTATTTTTATTTTAAAGATGTGAGCTACAATTCAGGGTTAGGTACATAAGTGGTCATTGTACAGGTAAAGTTTGGGTACCCTTATTGATGCTATATGCCCGCCTCCTGTTGTGAGATCTTTAGGCTGGTTAACCTCTCTGAGCCTCAACGCGCTCACCTGAAAATTTAATCAGCTGTTAAAAAGATTAAATTAATATTTGTCAACCACTTAGCATACTGCCTGGAAGCTCACTCAATAAGCGGTGGCTGCTATGTCTGCTGGAGACCAAAGCATGCTCCAGTCCTGCCTACTCCCATAGCCCACAGCCCCCTCCCCACCTCAAATTTGGTGACCCCTCTGCTGCAGGAAGGGCAGAGAGGTCCTCTCAGGAGTCATCTTCAAGGGGCGTGTGTGTGACAACCGTGAAAACCATACGGCGCCAAGGGGAGATGGAGAATTGCTTGAGAGGCGACAGCCAGGACCAGCACAAGCAGCCAAGCCTTCATCCTGGGAGCAGAGAAGGCCCACTGCCACCCCAGGGCTGTGGGTTGGGCTAGCCCCCACCTCCCCCTCCCCCGCCACCCTGCTTTATGCCAGGTGGAGAACCTGCAGCTCCTCCCGTGGTGGGAGCTGGGATCCCCCTTGCCTGGTCCCCAGGTTCCCACCCCTCTCACCTTCTGCTCTGCTGGGGGTCTGTACTCCCGCCGGGACCTTGCTCCCCCGTGCCCAATGCCATGGCCGAACTCTGACCCACAGGTCACGGGATGGAGAAGTATGCTTTGCAAACTGTTTTTTCTGTATCTGGGGATTCAGGAGTCATCATAGACAGGTACTGAACAGGGCCTTCTTTGAATGAGTCCTTGGCAACTGTGGCCAATGCATACAGTTCCCCTGGACATGAGGATGAAGCAGGACTCGCCCTGGCCAAGGTCGTTCTGAGGTTTCTTCATGACTTGCTTTCTTGTGCCCATTTCATGCTCCAATTTAATGATGTTATTTTAGTGGATTTGAGTTAGGAATAGCTAAAAACTGCACAATGAAGAGTACTCTGTTTCAATAACAATTACTGGTACACACACAAGCCCACAAAACATAAGCCTTATTAAGATGCATTCTGGAATAATACAAAAGCTAAAGGAGACAGGCCCAGCCAATCCAATATTTTCTATAACAAAATTCTTGCCAGGACAGTGGCTTACACCTGTAATCCCAGCACTTTGGGAGGCAGAGCCAGGAGGATTGCCTGAGCCCAGGGGTTCAAAACCAGCCTGGGCAACTTGGTGCGACCTCGTCTCTATAATAAATACAAAAATTAGCCAGGCATGGTGGCACACACCTGTAATTCTGACTACCTGGACACCTGAGGTGGAAAGATCACCTGAGCCCAGCAGGTCAAGGCTGTGGTGGCCATGAGCGTGCCACCATGCTCCAGCCTGAATGACAGAGTAAGACTTGGACGCAACAAAACAAAACTTCAAAAATGTGAGAATCCAACAATTCTGTCATTAGGCTTCCCTTAGTGAAATAGGCAGACAAAGTCAACCCCTTGGGTACCCTCCCACTATAGGAGCTTTTCTGTCTTCTCAATAAGTCCTACTTTCAAAAAAAAAAAGAAAGAAAGAAAGAGGCAGACAAGAATTCCTTTCCCTGCTCTTCTCTGCCCACGCCTGGAGCCTTTCTCTGGCCCCTGAGCATGGAGACCTGCTCAGACATGCATATTCTTCCAAATCTATTGATTATGCCCAAGTTCTTCCTGCTTTCGCGAGGGCTAGACTTTGGGAACCCAAAAGGCAGGAAGGAACCCCTTTTTCTCTGTTTTCTGAGAGTGTCATCCCAGCTACGAACAGGGAAAGAACGGAGGAAATGTAGAACAGATGTTTCAGATGGTCTCTCTTGACATTCTGTACCTACTGACAATTTTTTCAGAAAGGGAAAATCATGACTCATACCAATCTAGAATGAATACATGTTAAATATTTTATTTAACTCATTAATTACTGAGAGAGCCCATAAGACATAAAAACTGTTTCCAGGGAGAATGCAACCCAGACCAAACTCATTCTGCTCGCTGCACAGCAGCCAACACATCAGGAGACAAGGAGTTGGAGCAAGAACGGCGATTTTATTTTGGGCCACCAGCAAGGCGAGGAGGCATTGGGCTAATATCCTAAGGAACCATCTTAAGTCAGTATGAATCTTAGGCTCTTTGTGTCAAGGACAGGGGAAGAAGAGGGGGCTGGGATCAGGAGACGACCCATGCTCGCTCATCTGGGTGCCAGCGAGGTCTAAGGAGGCTGGAAATCTTCTTTGTCCTTGGTCAAGTCACAGTGTTCCTATAAGTCTTCAACAAAACTGAAGTGAGCTGTTAACTTGGTTGTTCACTGTTACAATTCCCCACCATCAAAGGCTTATTCCACAAAATCTTATATGATAAGGGAAAATGGGATGTCATCTTTCATTTGACTATAGTTTCTTGTACAGGGTCGATGTGGGACGACTGTGAAATGAAATCGTTTGACTTGGCACCAAGTTGGTGTTTAGGTGTTTTTTTTTCCAAGTCTTTAGGAGAACCTGATCTCTCAGTTGAAAAGGATGGAGGGCATATTTGTGGGATGAGTGGTCTTGGTAGACACAACTTCATAAACAAAAGTTAGTATAGCATTTAGAGTCCTATATATTTGGTGATTATTTTTAAAGTGTGGCTTATATTGTCAGTTTTGTTGTTGTTGATTGTGGTCTCTAAGATACCAATTTAAAAGCTGTAGGAAAGGGTAAGTCACAACTTGTTTTGACACTTTTGTAATTATCATGAGCTTTTTTCAAATCAGGGGATAGACAGATGTTAAAACAGATGTTAGCTATAGAATGTATGGCCACCATATAAATTGGCCTTTTACTGTCATTTGTATCACGGACTTTTGTGGAGATACAGTAGCAAGTTGGAGATATTATATATACATAAATAAAGTAGGTTATGGGAGGAACTATGACTATTTATGAAAGTGGCCTTGACACGTGTATTGAACAAACAAACATGCATGTACTATATGACCCATGTTTACTTTGGGGTAGAGATTTAACCTTGCCTGGCATGGCCTTACATCTGCCTTATAAATTGGCACCGGCTGGGCTCGATGGCTCAGCCTATAATCCCAGCACTTTGGGAGGCCGAGGTGAATGGATTGCCTGAGCCCACGGGTTCGAGACCCACCTGGGCAACTTGGTGAGACCTCGTCTCTACAATCAATCAAAAAAAAATTAGCTGGGTGTGGAAGTGCATGCCTGTAATTCCGTCTACTCAGAAGGCTGAGGCGGAAGGATCGCCGGAGCCCAGCATGTCGAGGCTGTGGCGGCTGGGAGCGGCCACTGCACTCCAGTCTGGGTGACAGAGTGAGACTCCAACTCAAAAAAATAAAAAATAAAAATAAAATAAATAAATTGGCACCTTGTCGTCACAAAGAGTCTGCTTTGTCAGTCTTATAATTCTGATTTTAACATTAATGTTGGCCCATTGTTGTGTCTAAATCACAAAAGGGAGGGGCATAACGAGGAGTGTCTGACCTTCTATCTCATCATGGCCGAGGATTAAGCTTTTAAGGCTTATCTGTGTAGCCGTTTACCATAGAATTTTCTTTACACCTATACTGCATCCCATGCCCTTGTTTTCTCTTACACTACTTGCCTGTGTCCTCCACAAGATCTTAAGTTCCCTGGGGTCAAGAACAGCCTTAATAATTTTTATATTTTACATGGCACTTAATGTAAAACTTGGAACTTAGTGAGGCCTCAATAAATGTTTATTTGACTGAACAGAATAGAGAAGAATTCTCCCTATATCAAATCTATATTTGCTGGAGAAAAAAAAATCACAGAATGATTATGAAAAAATATGTATGATGAGGATTATATTCAATTTTAAAGAGTTTACATTAGGTAGAGGTGGTAGAGATAGGCTGAAGACCTTAATGAAACAAGGCCAAGGACAAAGAAGTATTAAATTTGCCCTTGAGGGCTGCATGACTGGTGCTTCCTGGTTATCACTCTGCTCAGAAGGCTAAATCTTTGGCCATTCAGGAACCAGGCTGAGATAACTGCACAGAGTACAGGGGTTACTCTCCCAGGGTGGCTCTACAGAGCCTAATGTGAATGCGTTTCCTCAAGAGAACAAGTCACAGATGTACTGTATGGTGTGAAAGCCACCTGTCCATACTGGCTGTTGTTTTGTAGGAATCTACCTAAAAAGTTAAATAACATCACAAGACTTGTTAGGTGAATAGAACTCCACACACTAGCTAGGGCTTTTTTCTTGTGAAAGTTGTCAGAATCAAAATGGAGTCACGAGTGTTAAAAATAAAAAACAGTGGCAAATAGAGTTGAGGAAGACCAAGGAGAGAGCATTCTCACACTTGTATGCCTGATAAAAATTATTACAAAATAGCCGGGCTTGGTGGCTCAATCTGTAATCCCGCGCCTTCGGGAGGCTGAGGTGAGTGGATTGCCTTAGCCCACGGGTTCGAGACCTGCCTGGGCAACTTGGTGAGACCTCATCTCTACAATAAATCAAAATGAGCTGGGCAAGCCGGGCTTGGTGGCTCAGCCTGTAATCCCACGCCTTTGGAAGGCTGAGGTGAGTGGATTGCCTGAGCCCACGGGTTCGAGACCCGCCTGGGCAGCGAGACCTCGTCTCTACAATAAATAAAAAAATCAGCCAGGTGTGGTAGCACATGCCTGTAATTCCGGCTACTTGGAAGGCTGAGGCAGAAGGATCGCCGGAGCCCAGCAGGTGGAGGCTGTGGTGTCCGGGAGCGGCCACTGCACTCCAGTCTGGGCGACAGAGTGAGACTCCAACTCAAAAAAAAAAAAAAAAAAATGAGCCGGGCGTGGTAGTGCGCGCCTGTAGTTCCAGCTACTTGGAAGACTGAGGCAGAAGGATCGCCGGAGCCCAGCAGGTCGAGGCTGCAGTGGCCGGGAGCGGCCACTGCATTCCAGTCTGGACGACAGAGTGAGACTCCAACTCAAAAAAATAAATAAATAAGCAAAATAAATTTAAAAAATTATAACAAAAGATGGCAAAATCCACACCCTTGCACAAAGGCCCATCAAAATCTTACACAAAAAATACTTCTACCAGGACGTCTGCACAGCGATTCCATGACAAGCCTTGAACTGTAATTAATCTTTGTAGCCCAGGATAATTCTGTATTGCAAAACAATTATGTAATCCTCCTCATATTTTCTTAAAATCTTTTGTCTTCCTTTACCTCCCTGAATATGAACATAGTTTACTATGGCACGTATATTTCCATTGCAAAACTCTGCTCCTGGACACACCTCTTTTTTTTTTTTTTTTTTTTTTTTTGAGTTGGAGTCTCACTCCATTGCCCAGGCTGGAGTGCAGAAGTACGCTCCCGGCCACCCAGCCTTGACCTGCTGGGCTCAGGCGATCCTTCCGCCTCAGTCTCCCAAGTAGCCGGAACTACAGGCACACACCACCACACCCAGCTAATTTTTTGATTTCTTGTAGAGACAAAGTCTCACCGTGTTGACCAGGCTGGTCTCAAACCTGCAGGCTCAGGAAACCCTCTCGTCTCATCTCCCAAAGTATTGGGATTATAGGCTTGAGCCACCGCACCCAGTCTACATACCTCTTTTACTTTTAAAGAGCCTCTTTCTGTTTGTTATTTGCCTTGAAATTCTCTTCACATCAGAGTAAATTCTAACTTGATTTTCCTCATTTAATGTAAGAACTATACTTAAGTTTCAGCACTAGAGGTTTGGACAGTTCTGTGTCTGTCTTTATTCTCCTTCATCAGGGCTTTCGAGAAAATAGTCAGAGACTCTGGAACTTCCATCTCCACCAGGAGTGGGGCAAAAAGATGACTTGGAGCCCCAGCTACAACGTTATGTACATAATTTTCCTGACCCATTTTCAGGGATTTTGGAGTGGTGCAACCAGGCTTCCTTCCCTCTTAGGGCTTTCCAGGCCATGAAATCACAGAGTTCTGACTTTACTTCTAATCAATGGCCATTTTCTTCCCTACATATTCAAGAGGAAGGGTTCCTACATAAGCCGTGGAACTCCTACATCCTAAATCAGTTTGAAACTTAAATCTTTATTTCCAGACAAAATTATGCCAGTATTTGCCTGGAAGGGTTTTCAATAAACCTCTTGATTATGTACTCATTTATTTTCACCGTTCAAGGTTTACTTGGTGTTTCCTACCAAATTGGGTAGCTGGTTGCATTGTTTGTATGTAGATCTTTCTTTTTGCATTATATGGTAGTTTACACTATGGATACATATAGTACACAAAATAAGATCCCTCAGAACAGTAAACTTCTTGATTCTTTAATTCATCTTGTCTGTACTTGGAGTTCAGAGGAATGACAGACTTCACAAACCACGCTCATCATGTTTCTGTTAATCTAGGTGATGCGTAATTCCAAGGCTAAGGGCTGCTGAGAATTCCCCACACACACAAAAAGAGCAAAACCCGGCGACTCCTTTGGTCTCAAATCAAGCCATCACAATAATATTGATAGTCATATAATGCTTTGTATGCAATTCAGCAAAATGCTGGGCAATTTTTTTTTTTTTTTGAGTTGGAGTATCACTCTGTCGCCCAGACTGGAGTGCAGTGGCCGATCCCAGCCACTGCAGCCTCGACCTGCTGGGCTCCGGCAATCCTTCCGCCTCAGCCTTCCAAGTTGCTGGAACTACAGGCGCATGCTACCACGCCCGGCTAATTTTTGATTTATTGTAGAGATGAGGTCTCACCAAGTTGCCCAGGCGGGTCTTGAACCCGCGGGCTCAGGCAATCCACTCACTTCGGCCTCCCAAAGCACGGGATTATAGGCTGAGCCACCGAGCCTGGCTGCAATTTTTAAATTTTTCTTTTTTTTCTGTCACCCAGGCTGGAGTGCAGTGGCACTATCAAGGCTCATGGAAGCCTCGAACTCCTGGGCTCAGGCAATCCTTCAGTCTCGGCTCCCAAGTAGCTGGGACTATAGGCATGTGTCACCATGCCCGGCAAATTTTTTGTAGAGATGAGGTCTCGCTATGTTGCCCAGGTTGGCTTCAAATTCCTGGTGTCAATCAATCCTTCTGCCTCACCCTCTCAAGGTGCTGGATTACAGGTGTGAGACGCTGCACCCAGTCTAGCCATTTCTTAAAAGTTATCTCATTGGATCAGGTGTCCTAATGCATTGTCTGATTCTCAGACCCTTTGCCAGAACTCAAGTGAGCCAAAAATTTGCCGACACATCTAAAAAAATACCTAAATCATAACTAGCCTGAGCATGAGCTCTCCTCCCCAAGGGAAAAAGCTGGGGTGAGGTGGGAGGATCATGTGTTTGTTCACCTCTGGCTCTGGCACTCCAAGTATATGAAGTAAAATGCCCATTGTTGGGCTAAGACCCATGGTTTCCATCCCCTGATGGTCCCTGGCTATCAGTGGCCTGGGAGTGCGGCGCACTGAATGACAGGCACAACAGCCTTAGCATACAGTGTCCTTGCCAGAAAAGGATGAAAGAGGGAGACAGTGGGGCTCTGTTTTTGGATTCTGAACACACAGAACAAAACATCCAACTACAACTGCTGGGCAGATCTGGCTAAACACCTGGCAAGTTTGGTGGGTCAAGATTCCCAGGCAGGGGATGGCAAGGATCTTGAAGATTATTTTCATTTGGTGTGTGACAAAGCCCAGTAGAATTGTTTTATTTTGAACAGGGTTGTGAGCTGGCGACTATAATTTCACACTCGTGGATGCTTGTTGCACTGAACAGATAATAATAATGACTGATGACAGTTGCCAATGGTTTTTGAGTGCGTAGTGGGGCACATGTGACTTATTAACCCTCTTAATACCTTTAAAGGTGAGCGTGCCACTCTAACGCACACTCCAACTGCACACTGTTTCACACTGTCAATATTTTAACTTGATAATTATAAATCACTGACCGAACACCAAGCACCTCATGTACACAGCCCCTCAGCCCCACAGCACCTCATGGCAGCACCACAGCCCCTCGTGGCAGCACCGAAGAGGAGGACACTGAGACGCAGGGAGGCTGCACAACCTGACAGGTTCCACAGGGAACAACTCAGGCAGGCGTCAAAAGGTGGTTGCTGGCTCCACACTCCGGGCTCTATCCCGCCACTTTGGATCCTGGAAAGAGCAAAACTGGTGATCCCCACCTGACAGTGGGGAATACAGTGCCCCTGGGGGAGGTGACTTCTCCCAGGTCACATGGGCACTTGCTTCACTTGGCCACACTGGCCAAGCTCTCTGGGACACTGGAAGGTTGAACATCTGGCTCCCAGGTGCCTTATAGGCACCCGCACAGGCCTTTTACCTGAAAGTAGGGAGGCAAACTAATCAAACCTGACAAAGTTGCCACACTGGAAGGGCTGGCTGCCACCCCAAAATGTACAATACGAATTCAAAATAACCATAGTAGGTTTGAGAGAAGGTCAAATGCAAACAAAATAATGCTTAATAACAGGCAGTGTGGTCTAAGGGAATAAACATGGAACCTGGAGTGAAACTGGGATTTTGATCTTGACTCTGCTCCTTTGAGCTGTTTGACCTTGGGCAAATCACTTCAAGGTCCTGTTTCCCTCTTCTATAAAGTGAATGTCACGATATCTTTCTTACTGGTGTGCTGTGGGGTTAAATAAATAATGCACATAAAGTATGCAGAAAATGCTCAATAAATATTGGCTTTAACATTTATTGAGATAAGTTCCGATTCATCCAACCAAAAAAGAAAAATTAACTCAACAGGAGGGCTGGCTTCATAAAAGAATATTTTTAAAAATCAGGTAAAAGTAGTAATGGATATTTCTTACTGTCTTATTTCTTTGGATTCATTTTATAAATAAAAACCCAAGTTGAAGGCATGGGTGGGGGGATTCTTTCCAATGTTTTCACACTGGTAGGGGTTTAAGAAAACCCTGTGTTGTGGAATGTGACAGGTGGGGAACAAAAAGATGATTAAAGATCTGGCTCTTAGAGTGACTCTTCTGTTCTCTGAAGGTGGTTGTTTATATTTGTCTTGTGTTTTTTGTTCTCATGATTATTCTTGTGAATACTCTTGGTTTTTTTTTTGTTGTTGTTGTTAAGGGAGAAAAAGACTTAAAACAAAGCCTCATTATCCTCACCTGAATAATGCTGCCATTGTGAGACTATGTGACTTCTAGATTCCTTTGGTTTAAATAATTTCTGCATGTGTTTAAAGTAAATGTAAATTTAAAGTTGTAGATTTCTGCTGTGAGGCCAGGGCAGCTGGAACCATCCAGCAATTCCTCCTTTATGCTGGTTTGCAGACATTTTTGTTCCATGACAAACTTTTCTTTCAAAATTAAACTACGAAATTTAAAAATAAAAGCAGAAAAAATACTTCCCTAGCCAGAAGGAGTAATTTAAATTTCTGGAGCTCTCACCAGGATTTCAAGGGTAGGGAGAAGCTGTTGGAATTTACTTTGATGTTTCAGCTCACGGGTGGCCCCATCCAGCCTCCTCAGACCCCTCCCCTCTGTCTCAGCTGGGTGGCCACAGCTCTGGATCTGAACCTTCCCAGTCTCGTCCCCACTGTCCCTGTTTGTGTATCTGATTACCCCTAGGTCTTTAGATCTTTTTCATGCTTCCCTGATGTCCTGTCTCCCGCTTCCAGTGTCTGTCTTGTTGCCCCCCTTTTTGGCCTCTCTCTGTGGTGCTGTCCTTAACATAAAGGTTTGACTCAATTTTTTTTAATGGCTAAGTATGCTCCACAATGTGTTCCTCACATGAGGGCTGTCATTGAGAAGTATGAGGAGGAGAAAAGGTGAAAGAGAAGGCTGAAGAGGAAAGTTGGTGCAACCCCCCTCAAAATACTGGAGAGCCCCTTTCCCAGGGGGCACTCGGAGGAGCAACAGGTTGCATCAGTGTCTGGGTACCCAGGGCTTGGCACAAGCTGTCCTAGAGGCCACTCATCATCACAGTCTCTGTCTTCACTGGAGAGTCAGCCTTCGGGAGGCCTCAGGGAAGGATGTGCAGGAGCAGGAAAGGTTCCGCTTTGGAGCAGACAGATGTCATTTGGAATCCTGGTGCTGCTGCCTGTAGCAGTGTGACTTTCCAGCACGTTCTTTAGCCTAAGTCTGGAGATCCCCTCTGTAAAAATGAGCAATGCTACCTGTCATGCTTGGTATGAGGATTAGATGATGTGTCGTAAATACTGAATAGACGCTGGCTCATCATAGGATTTCAGCAAGTGTGATTTTTCTTCCCACTTCCTTTTATGGTAGCCTATTTATTTGAGTCGGAATCTCACTGTCGCCCCGGCTGGAGTGCAGTAGCATGCTATGGCTACCACAGCCTCGACCTGCGAGGCTCAAGCGATCCTTCCAACCCAACCATCCAAGTAGTTGGAACTACAGGCACGCAACACCATGCTTGGCTAATTTTTAAAAAATTTTATTGTAGAGAAGAGGTCTCGCCAAGTTGCCCAGGCTGGTCTCGACCTAGGCTCAGGCAATTCTCTCACCTCCGCCTTCCAAAGTGCTAGGATTACAGGTGTCAGCCATCATGCCCAACTTACGGTAGCCCTTAACTTGCCCCTTGTTCTTAATTTGTGAAAGCTCTTTGGAAGCTTTCACACCCAGAACCCAGAACACATTTGCTCATAAAATCCCGTGTCCCTGGGCTTCGTGAGGTCTGCCATAACACCCACAGTCAACAATCCCCTTTCTCTTCGCACCACCCTCACTGGAGGGCTTGACTTTCAAGACATGGTGGGTTCCTCAGTTGTCTTCTAGACACCCCCGGTGTCCTCACCACAAGCTTTTATTCCTTCATCCGGAATCTCAGACCTCTGCCATTCGCAAAATCAGTATCCAGGTGAAATCCAAACTCTGGCCCCTCCACCCCCTGATGACTTCCCCAGAACTGACTTCCCTCTCATATGAATTCCTATTCTACTCTAACTGACCTGGCCATATGATCACAACAGAGAGCCCTTTGTAACTGTTACTGAGGGGAACATCACACATTCCTATATCCCCTACACTGCTCAACAGCCATTTTCTGTCCAAAAAGCGAATGATAGTATTAACTACATCTGAGTGCCTACCATATGCCAGGAAGTGTGTTATGTCCTTTACACGCATTTCCTCATGCACTTAGCACAGCAAGGTTAAAAGAATGTATTATGATCCCATGTTCTGGAGGGAACTAAGGGTCAGACGGAATAAGTCACTTTCCCAAGGTCAAGCAGCCAGAAAGCGCGAGTGTGGGGAGCAGGGATTCCAACCCAGAGATGTGTCAAGCTCCGTACTCTACTTCCCAGGAGAGAGAGCCCAAATTAAAAAACAAAAAACAAACCACCTTCTAAAATTAAGCACTGAGGACATTTGCGACGTCGGGTTTGGGAGAGCCCTCGACCAACGTCCCGGGCGACCCTGGACACAGAGGCAGCCCTCTCCCTCTCAGCCTCGGAGATGTCCCAAGAGAGCAAAGCAGCAAAGCCAAGCCGAGGTCTGCTACAGACGCTGCAGCAAACGTCTGCCGCCACGAGGGGGCTCCCTCTCCCCAAGGCCAAGGGCGCCGCGCCGCCGCGCGAGGAGGCCCGCGCACCTGCCGCCGGAGCCCGCGGGGCGCCCGGCGCCCCCTGCCCGAGGCTGGGCCCGCTTCGCCTAAACCCTGGTCGCGGCAGATCCTGGCCGGCCGGGGGACTCCCCAGGACAGCGCCACATCCCGGCTCCCCTGGGCTGGGCTGCTTGGGTAGGTCCTAGGCTCGTCGGGGGCTCCCTGCACCATCTCTCCAGGAGGAGGGGCGGGAGGGCCCCGGGCGAGGCCCAGGGGAGTCATCCAGAGCCGCGGCCCCACGCGCCAGCCTGGCCTGTCCAGCCCTGAGCCCCGCCGGGAAACGGCGGCAGCGTAAGCGGCTCGCGGAGACGCTCAGGCCCTCGCCGCGGACCCGGCCCCGCGCGGCTTTTGCTGCGATGGGCGGGGGGCCCCGCGGAGGGAAGCGCCGTGCTTTTGAAGGTATCCTGCGGCGAGGTCCACCCCGCGGGACCAGGCCGGCGGAGGCAACCAGGGGACTCCTCGCCCCTCCCGATCGCGGCGAGCCGGGAGGGGAGGGGCGCCTGCAGCCCGCGTGGGGCCCGGGGCACCCAGGACTCGGCAGGAGGCGAGGCCCCGAGGCTGATGGCGGCAGCGCCTCCAACGCCTTTGGGCGACGTTAAGGGAGAAGAGGTGTTTACTATTACAGCTGCGAAAACAGCTCCGCTCTAAGGCGGGGCTCGAGCCGGGATGCGCTGGGGTGGGACGGCGAGGCGGCGAGCGCCTCCCTCTCCTTTTCCAGGTTTGCTGTTTTGGGTAAAGGATGTATATACTTAAAGCGTGAAGAAAAGGGGGAAACGGGTGTAAATTGGGTTATAAAGCATTTGCAGAGGCTTCGCCGTCCCTTTCGAGGAGAGGCCAGAAATAGCTCCGCAGCCTGGTCCTCGCGCTCCGGCAGAGCCGCCCCCGCGCAGCGCGGATGGATGCTCGCGGGGGAGTCGCTCGCCGGCTTCGCGGCTCCGGCGGCGGCGGCTGCAAGCTGGGTGGCCCCTGGGCCGTCCGCCTCGCATGTGAGAACGGTGTTCCCACCACGGCCACCCCGCCCTCCCCACCCCCACCCCGCAGGCCCCGGCGTCGGCCGGGGCTGGGCGCGAACCTGGCGGCCTGAGTCGGCCCGCAGCGAAGGGCAGACCGGGCAGCGGGGAGGGGCGGCCGCGGCATTGTCTCGGCCCCCGGGGGCCCTGCGCGGGAGGGGAGGCGTGTGTCCTCCGGACCCGCCCCGCGGCCCTCCCGGGACCCGGCCGCAGCGAGTCGGGCTTTGTGACGTGTCGCGAGTCGCCATAGAAACCCAAGAGGACCCGGAGGAAGGCGCGAGGGGACGCCGGGCTCTCTGGCCGCGCCCTCCGCGCCCCTCGGACCCGGCCCGCAGCGAGGCCTGCCGGGAGCTGTAGTCCCAGGCGGCGGCGCGGCTAGGATGCGGGGCCCGCTGTTCCCGCCCCCCAACCTGCCGGCGCGAGGGGGGCGCTGGGGAGGGGCCGTGCGCTCGGCGATTGGCGGAGGCCGCTCCCAGCCCCCACCCGCGCCCTCCCCGCCGCCCCTCGGGTCTCGGCGCTGAGCGCGCTCAGGCTGCACCGAGCGAGCGAGCGCGCGTGCAGCCGCCGCCGCCCCGAGACCCGTCGCTCCCGCGCCGCCGCGAGACGCAGAGACGGACCGACCCACGGAGCCCTGCGGCCGCAGCGTCCCGGAGGAGTGGGTGATGGCGGGGGGCTCGGTGGGCTTATCCTCCGGGGCGGGGACGCGCACCTCCCCTTTCTGCTTCCCCGTGAGGCGGACAAAAGGGCGGGGACCGGGTGCGCCTGGGGCCCGGCCGCAGGGGACCGGCGAGAGGTGCGGCTCGGGGTCGGGAGGGGCCATCGGGTTAAGCGGGGGCTCCAGTCGGGTCCTCTGTGCGGAGGTCCTCGCTCACCTTGCTCGCAGTAGGCGTTTAATACGTGCTCGCAGGGCTGCAGAGGAGGCGGCTCGGTTGCAGGGGCTTCGCGCCCTGCCTCGTGCGTCGGGAAGCGCTGAACCGTCGGAAGGCGGGCGGGTCGGCTCTGGCTGCGGACCCGTTCGGCCCGGGTCCCCACTGCCCAGATATGCCCCCTCAGTCCACCCCGCCTCCGGGCACCTGCCGGAGCCACAAAGGCCTCCCGCCGCTGCCCGGCCGGAGCGGGCGCCGCGCCGGGTCCGTCTGCCGGGTCCCTGCTCTGGAGTCCGCCGTAGCACCGAGCTGGGGCGGCGGGGGCGACGCCCCGGGCCCGGGAGGGGGCTGCCGTCTGAACTGGAGAAGCCCGGAGGGCGAGAGGCGGAGGCCGGGGCTTGAGCAGCGAGGGGGGAGGCTGGGGAGCTGGGTGGGGAGCGGTGCCCGGGTCTGGGGGAGGGGAAGGCGGAATGAGGGGCTGGGAGGATCCAGCAGGGGCGAGGCGAGTCAGCGGATCGAGGAAGGAGCGGGGCCGGTGGCGCGGGCGAGGCTGGGGCCGACGGAGCCCGAGGAGGGGAGGAAAGACGCAGGCGGGTGAAGACGCCGGGCCTCGGGGGCAGACGGGAGCGAGGAGCAGACGTGCGCTACGCTGGGGAGGGGTCCCCTGGGGAAGGGGGCTCGGGGGAAGGCGGGGGCAGGCAGCCGAGAGGCGGGCTCGGGCCTGGAGACCCCGGCCTCGAGCGCGGGCCGGCTGCCCAGGTGGCCGGCTGGGCGTGGTCCTCGGACCCGGCGAGGGACCCGGGAGGGCGGACCCGGGCGGGCCGGGCTGGCCGCGAGGAGCTTTGTCTCCTGACCTGAGACAAATCCGTGGGGACTCGCCTGGGATTCTGCGGCCATCGCAGCGCTCCGAACGCCCTTTTCTCGGGGCGCCGAAGCTTCGCCCGCGGCAGGTGTGCCGGGGAGCGGCAAGGGGGCATCTCCCCGCGGCGGGCCGGGAGAACAATAGCCGCCGCCCCGTCCGCCCGCCGACGCGAGGCGCCGTTTCTGGAAGACGCCGGGGGCAGCGCGGGCACGTGCCGCCGCTCCGGGGCTCGCGGTGGGAGTCCCGGGCGGGGGGTGCGCGCCCCGCCCGGCCTCCGGGGCTCCCGCCTGCGCCGCCGCCGCCCGCGCTTGCCCCGCCGCCGAGGAGCGGCCGAGCCCCGGGCCGGAGGCCGCCTCGGGGCAGAGCGGGCCCCCAGCAGCTTTGTCTGCGAGGCGGCGGGCGAGACAGGCGGCTGCGCGCGCGGAGCGGCTGGCGGGGCTGGCGCGGACCGCGGAACGAGGGGGCGCGGGGTGGAGACGCGCGCGAGGGTGAGGCTCTGGATTCCGGAGCCGCTGCCGGGACCGGCGCCTCCCCGGTGCCACGACCACACCCACACCCACGCAGGGCGTCCTCTGCAGACCTCGCCCGTATTGTCTGCTGGCCGAGGGCGGGTGGCTCGGTGATAGGCGGCGGCTGCTCGTCCGTGGGAAAGCAGGCGATCCGAACGGAAACCCAAACTGGGATTCAGCGGCGCTTTCCTCGCGCTCCCAGCCGAACACCTTGCGGGCCACAGCCGAGCGCCTGACGTGAAGTGACAGCGCAAGCCAGAGTTCTGTGTTGCAGGCGTGCCGTGATCATTGTCTAGCTGATGCGTAAAAAGGCGACTCTTTAGTATGAAGTTTATTGTTTTAAAGTGACATTCATTTAAAAAAAAGGCAAGGCAGAAGCTTTTGTGTTGCAAGACTGTATGAGACTTGGCTAAATGGTAGCACATCGTGATGCCACTTACATTTACCGCTACCTGATGAGCCCTTTGCCTCTCTCAATCCGTCTTAAAACCTCAGGCTTTTCTTTCTTAACCTGGTTGGCTGTGGGCGAGGGACTGTGATGTGGCTGTTGGCTCTTGCTCAGGGTGGATGGCAGCTGCCATAGGGAAGGCCGCTTGTCTCTGTGTCCTGACTGGCCACAGGAAGTCAGCAGAAGGCTCTGTCTTGCTAGCTTTGGGATGGTTCTTGGAGTAGGTGCCGCTCAGAATTGATAGCATTTCTGGAAGCACTCACTGGAATCTTGCTCATTGGTTGTTTATAACTATATTTTAACTGTACATATTTTAACTAAATTATGTATATGTATGTATACACACACACACACACACACACACACACACACACACACACACACACTTCCAGAGTACATGAACGCTAGGAATTCTAACATTGGAAAACCAGAAATCTGACAATAAAGAGTTTTCTTGTGAAAGCTCCAATGTGAATCATTTTTTCATGTCATTATCCAAGGGAAAACTTTCAAGAGGTAATGTTTTGTTGGTTTATTGTTTTCATAATAATTTTGTGGACTAAAAAAAGAATGTAACGCTCTTAATGCAGTGTGTGAACATCTGACCCAAAGGCTCCTCACGGTGGGGAGTCCACGATGAGGAATGCTGGCATGACCAGCCTGTTTTGTCAGGAAGATAGAGGGAAAGCATTCCTCGCCCACTTTCTGCTGGTGCAGCTCCAGCAAAAATACCCGGGAGACAGAACCCAGAAGGGGAAGAGGCAGGTGGCTCCAGAGAAGTCCTCAGAATTCCAGGGTGCTGTTCTTAACCACCATCCCCTTGGGCTTGGTAGGTGCACACGAAGGTGTCCATGAGACGTGAAGCCCTTGCCAGCCTCAGCACATCCTCTCTGAGAGGCATATCCAAGCAGGGTGCTTGCACTGTTGCCCGTGTGCTGCCCATTTCCATCGGAGGACAATAGCACGGCAAGTTCACACAGTTGGCCAAAATGAGGTTTGGGGACTTGGTGAGGACCTTGTATGTGGTACCCCCCTCTCCCTTGCAGGGATCTCTGAGAATTTTCCCTGCATTCACTCTGGGGGACTACAGGCCAAAGGACAGCATGACTGTGGGCAAGTCTCTAGGGTACAAGTACATTGTTTTTACATCTTGTTTTCTTTTAAATTAGGGCTTAGAAAAGTATAGAGAATCAGAGAAGCTGGAATTACTAGACAAGAGTACCTGAGACTCAGTCTGTCTTTCTGATGTAAAAATGTTTCAGTTTCTGGTAGAATATGAGCCTGTGTATCCTTTTTGTTTTCTGAGCTATGAGAAAATGCTTCAGGAAAGTCTTCCAAGACTTAGCTCACAGGGTCCTGTGAGGATAGAAATGCAGAACAACTTTGCCAGTGTGAAATCTTATGGGGGAGAAGTTGGTGCACTAGGGGAGCAAATAGGAATAAGTGTGTCTTACCATATTTCAAGTAAGCAGGTGCTTGATTTTATTGCTCTGCTAGTGGGTAAATGAATAATTTCAAAATCGCTTTGCCTTAAACTTTTTAACATAAAGATGAAAAATCAAAGCACCATGGTGTGAGTCTTTTATGAACTTTGGTGTTTATAAATAAAAGTGAGCACAAACTATATATCTCAACAAAAAATCCATGAAGAAACATGGTTTATGATTTGCCGTACTGAAGTCTATGAAACATATTTCGTTGAAAACAAATTGATTTAACCATCGGTTAAACCTGAGCCTGTCCAGTGCTCCTGTCCATCACAGCCCAGTTTTGAGCTTGTTTCCTTGCCTTCCTCCTTCCTCTTCACAATCCAGACTCCAAGGCCGAGTGTCCAGGAGGGAGAGCCTTAGCTCTCAGCAAGAAAGTCTGGGTTCAGATTCCACCCCTGCCACTTTCTGTCTGTTCTTAGAGGAGCTACTTGTCTCTCCAGGACTCAGTTTCTTTCTCTGCGGTGAGGTTGGTTGTGGTATCTACTTCCAGGGTTGTTCTGAGGTTTCTATGCGTCAATGCAAGTATTGCACAGAGAGCAGTGTCTGGCATCCAATACGTGCACAACAAATGTTAGTTACCATCACCATCATCATTGGTATCATATTCTCCCCCCAGAATGTTTGTCCACAAAAACAACATTCTGATTCCCCGTTTAATCTCAAAGGGCCAGGGCAGGCTGCCCTAGGTGATCAACCGTAGAAAGAGGGGGAATGATGGAACTCCTTCCTGGAACTTGGACCCTTGCAAACAGTAGGAATAGCTCTTGGCTGGGATTGTTGCCCAGCCACCTCTTTAAGCTCAGCTGTTTTTAGCAGCTGAGAACTTGGAGAGGTAAGAATGTTCTGGAGATGCTCTGACCTCTGCTTTGCTGAATCATCCCTACATGGGGGGTTAGCCTGATATCTCACTGGGCTCCACGCCATCTAAGGAGCAGTTGGGCACCTGTGCCTGGTGAGGACCTGTTGTTCCAAAGCTGTTCTGATCTTGGTGTGGAAACAGTGACTTTATTTGATTGACGGCAAGTTGTTGGGCATAAAGACGCCTCAAGTTTTCCTGCTAGGAAATGCAGAATTGTTCACAACTTGACCCCACAGAATGGTTTCTTTGACAGATACTTCCTTTTTTTTTTTTTTTTTTTTTTTTGAGTTGGAGTCTCACTCTGTCACCCAGACTGGAGTGCAGTGGCACGCTCCCAGCCACCGCATCCTTGACCTGCTGAGCTCCGGCGATCCTTCCGCCTTAGCCTTCCAAGTAGCTGGAATTACAGGCATGCGCTACCATGCCTGGCTAATTATTTTTTGTTTATTGTAGAGATGAGGTCTCGTCAAGTTGCCCGGGCAGGTCTCAAACCCATGGGCTCAGACAATCCACTCACCTCGGCCTCCCAAAACGCTGGTATTACAGGCTGAGCCACTGAACCTGGCGACAGATACTTTCAAAGCACTCTCTGCCAGGGTGGTTCTGGTTCCTGTGAGTTAGATGCTACTAGGATTCTCGCTTCACAAATGAGGCAGCGTAGGTCCCAAGATCACCCAGATAGGGAAGTGGCAGAGCCAGCCTTGCGCCAAGGGGTGTGATTAGGGTCTGCACCAGTCGGCTTCTCCAGAAAAAACAGAACCAAAGGATCAGTTCATGCAATTGTTGGGGCTGGCAAGTCCCGCATCTGCTAGGGTTAGGGTTGGGGCCGGAAACCCTCAGGTACTCTTTTTGGGGGGGGGTTGGAGTTCACTCTGTCGCCCAGGCTGGAGCGCTGTGGCACGCTACGGCCACCGCAGCCTTCACCTGCTGGGCTCAGGCAATATTTCTGCTTCAGCCTTCCAAGTAGCCAGAACTACAGGAGCAAGCCACCACACCCGGCTGACTCTCAGGCACTCTTAAGCTAGAATTTCTTCTATCTCAGGAAAGCCTTAAGTTGTTCTCTTAAGGGCTTTTAATTGATCCTATGAGGCCCACCTACATTATCGAAGAAAATTTCCTTTAGAGTCAACTATTTGTAGATGTCAACCACATCTACAAAAGATCTTCACAGCAACATTTAGATGAGTCTTTGAACAACTGGGTAGTACTGTATCTAGCAAAGTTGACACAAAAAACTAACCATCAAGGGATCTGTGCTTTTAAACACTACCCCAAGTCAAGAAACTTATGAGATGGGTGTAAGGCTAACAGTAAACTAAAGAATTTAGCAGGTCCAGTGCAGTGGCTCACGCCTGTAATCCCAGCACTTTGAGTGGCCAAGGCCGGAGGATTGCTTGAACCCAGGAGTTCAAGACCAGCCTAGGCAACATAGCAAGACCTCATCTCTACAAGAAGTTAACCAGGTGTGGTGGTATAGGCTTGTAGTTCCAGCTACTCCAGAGGCTGAGATGGAGGGATCGCCTGAGCCAAGAAGATTGGGACTGTGATGAGCTATGATTGTGCCACTGCCTTCTAGCCTGAGTGGCAGAGTGAGACCCCAACTCAAAAAATAATAGTAATAGTAATAGTAATAATTTAGCAGTGGGTTATCCCATTACTAAATGTTGCACATCTCTGTTTAAAGTAGAATTTGGATCTCTTCTTTTCGTCCACATAGCTTCTGGTACAAAACACTGTTCAGAGTAAACATTCAACAGATGTTATAGTAGAAAGAACGACTGCCTGAATGATTTTAGATTACAGTTTATAGGATTTTCATGTCCCTGAGTCCTCTGGCTCCCTATTTAAGTTTAAGATCATCTGGCGCAAGTAAGATTGAGATTGAGTGAATGATTAAATTCTCTTGAAAAAGAAAATGAGAATTCTGCATTCTGAGTTGAGTGTGGGTCACTTTCAGCCACTTGGCATCTGTCCACTTTCACTGGCTGGGCAAAGTGTTTTGGGTCTGTGACCGCCCAGACCCAGTCTGGACGTGTGTCTCCCACGCACTGGCAGTGCCCTGGACTGAATCACCGCACCTTCATGGCACGGCAGTGTCCATTTCTAAGCCGCCCTTTATTGGCTCCCGATCCACCGTGGCTGGCCCGGACTTCTCAGGCCTGGGTCTTTGTCCTCCCTTCTCGTGTCTGGTCCTGGCTTTCCCTTTGTCCTCCCCTGTGGATGCCCAAGCCACCTCCCTTCTCATTTTTTACCGCTTCAAGCAGATTTCTGTTCGGATGGGTTGATACATTTGTTCTGTGATAAAATTAAAAAACAACCCCTGATTTTTTCATTAAATGTCTTTTCGCTCCTGTTACCCACACGTGTGAGAGCCCTTCAATCTTCATGAAGTTATTTGGATTGTTTTAAGTGGAACATGTTGCCAAGTGGCACTGCACACACATAAAATGGCGACTTTTGGGAATGTAGAGTGGCTGAGGGTGTGTCTTTCTTTTAACTTTTTAGCGAAGGGTAGCAGATACACAGAGAAGTACACAAACCTTGAGTGTATAACTTGATGAATCTTCGCAACAAACATCCCCATGCGGTCAGCACCAACTCGAGAAACAGGTTGCCTGCACCCAGGAGCCCCCTTGTGCCCTTCTAGTCGTCACTTGCTTTTCCTCTGTGGCCTGACTCCTTACTGTGTAGATCAGCTATGCCCGTTTTTGAGCCTTTTACAAATGAAATCATACAGTAGACACTCTTTTGTGAGTGCCTTCTTTTGCTCACAGTCGTATTTACTTATTTACTTTTACTTATTTAATTTGTTTTTTGTTTTGTTTTGTTTTGAGTTGGAGTCTCACTCTGTCGCCCAGACTGGAGTGCAGTGGCACACTCCCAGCCACTGCAGCCTCGATCTGCTGGGCTCAGGCGACCCTTCCGCCTCAGCCTTCCAAGTAGCTGGAACTACAGGCACGCACTACCATGCCCGGCTAATTTTTGATTTTTTTCTAGAGATGCAGTCTCGCCAAGTTGCCTGGGCAGGTCTCAAACCCACGGGCTCAGGCAATCCAAGTGTTGGGATGACAGGCTGAGCCACCGAGCCTGGCCTGTTTAATTTGTTAACTTTTATTTCTATATTGCATTCCATTGTATAAAGATACCAAATGTATCAGCTACGTTGTTAATGGGTATCTGAGTAGTTTGCAGTTTGGGGTTTTCATGAACAGTGCTAGGAGCATTCTGTTTTGTCTGTTTTTTGTTTTTGAGTTGGATTCTCACTCTATTGCCCAGTCTGGAGTGCAGTGGCAGGCTCCTGACCACTGTAGCCTCGACCTGCTGGGCTCAGACGATCCTTCTGCCTCAGCCTTCCAAGTAGCCAGAACTACAGACGTGCACTACCATACCCAGTTAAAGTACTAGGAGCATTCTAGTGGGTTAGGTGCCTTGGTGAACATAAGTATATTTCTGTTGGGCTATACCTAGGAGTGGAATTACTGGGTCAAGGGCACGATATGTTCTGTTTTGCAGATTGTGTCAAATAGCAAGATTCATGGTGAAATTAAAAAGAAAATACTCCAAGGCATGCAGTGCTGTGTTTAAACTGTTGTAGAAATTCCGAGGACTGACATGATTTTATGGCTTGATTGGAGGTTGGTTTTAGACTCTTACTCTTCAGCAAAAAGTAGAGCCTTAAGTTGTGTCTCTGACTTCACAGTAGCCTATCAGTTAAAGATGTATATATTTATTAGACCATTTTTCAGGAAGTGTTCCTAAAGCAACCAGTTGGCTTTGCTGAAACAAGCACTTGTAAGCTAAACAGCGTGCATCAACTTTAGTCTTGCTGCAGCCATTTTCTTAACTCTTGCTTCTTATGGAAAAGAGAATCAGATTATAATTGCAGCATTGGTCCAAATTTCATTCCAGACTTGTCCTGACAGCCTTGGTTAAGATTAACCAATGATTTTTATTGTTAACTTTTGTATTTCTTGTATTGCGTCGAATATAAATTTTGAGTTGTGTGATTTCTGTGGCTCAAAAATGTCAGCTTGGAATCACAGTTCAGGTTTTTAATTTGGGAATAGAATTATAACATATATCCCATTTTGGGGGGGTTTTTGAGAAGACTTAAACTGGACGTGATTTTTTTACGATTGAATTATAATGCAAGAACCTCTGCAATTAATGAAAAACAGTAAATATGAGGCACAAAAACATGAGCAATAACCATCAGACTTGGGAACATAAGGCATGCAAGAATAATTTTTTTATTCTTTTTGTAGAGACGAGGTCTCGCTGTGTTACCCAGGCTGGTCTCAAACTCCTGGGCGCAGGCAAGCCTCTTGCCTCAGCCTTCCAAGGTGTTAGGACTATAGGATGAGCCACCACGTCTGACTGGAATATACTATATTCAATTTAAATATTTACTTATTGATTAACAATAAGGTTATGTCCCAGTTTTTAATTATTAGATAGTACAACTGTGAAAGTCTTTGTTTATACCTTTGTGAACATCACATACATAATTTTAATACCTAGCTGATAATAAATTTTTGGAAATAGAGATAGTCTTTTTTAAAAAATTGATTTTGGGTGGGGGTACAATTTAACCACAGTGCCTGATAGTTTTCACATAAAGAGAAGTACATAAATACATGCAAATTCCTTGACTTGAGAACCAACTTCACAGTTTCCTAATCAGAGAATGCTTTCTAATCAGCCGTGGTTTGGCAAGTTGGTCAACAAAGAATTTGTGTAAGTAGTAATAAAATTTGCTGAGATAATCAGTCATTGATAGAACTTTCAATGATAACTTGGAAGGCAAGAGATTCCAAGTAAAGTCAATTTTTTTTTTTTTTTGAGTTGGAGTCTCACTCTGTCACCCAGACTGGATGGAGTGCAGTGGCCGCTCCCGGCCACCGCAGCCTCGACCTGCTGGGCTCCGGTGATCCTTCCGCCTCAGCCTTCCAAGTAGCTGGAACTACAGGCGTGCGCTACCACGCCCAGGTAATTTTTGATTTATTGTAGAGATGAGGTCTCGCCAAGTTGCCCAGGCGGATCTCGAACCCGTGGGCTCAGGCAATCCACTCACCTCAGCCTCCCAAAGGTGCGGGATTACAGGCTGAGCCACCGAGCCCAGCTTAAGGTCAATTTTTATCAGTCAATTCTTTTTTTTTTTTGAGTCAGAGTCTCACTCTGTCGCCCAGGCTGGAATGCAGCGGCACGCTCATGGCCACTGCAGTCTTGACCTGCTGGGCTCAGGTGTTCCTTCTGCCTCAGCCTCCCAAGCAGCTGGAACTACAGGCACGTGCCACCATGCCTGGCTAATTTTTTGATTTATTGTAGAGACGAGGTCTCACCAAGTTGCCCAGGCAGGTCTTGAACCCCTGGGTTCAGGCAATCCTCTCGCCTCCGCCTCCCAAAGTGCTGGGTTGACAATTCTGTAAAATTGTGCTGTCTCCTAGAAGCAGTAGCACCTGAAATCAACCCTTGAGAAAGAAGCTAAATGATCTGTGTTGTGGAGAGTTGTAGCAATTGTGAGGAGCAACCAAGGTGTGATTTCTAGGAAGGAGCTTGCGTGGGCGAGAGGTGGCACTCGAATCCTCACTGCATCTTTCCAGGTGCAAGAGACCTCGGGCAAAGTCATCTCATCTCCCCGAGCTGTTTCCTTGAGAATTCAAGGGATGTTCGTTTCATCCGCACAGTCTTCTCGGAGCACGAGTGGGATAGCATGCACTGAGTCTGGCAGGCGTGTGGGAAGCACTTAGCACTTGGAGCTGATGGTATTGTCTGGGTGCTTTGAGATGCATAAAGGCGTGTAAAAGCCACCAGAGGCACATGGCTGTCCAGTGGAAGAGGCCAGACAGTGTGATCATCGGTGCTGAGTTCATAGGAAGCACATAAGGAGAAGCTGGTCCAAACGCCTCCCGGAATCCCCTCCTCTTTAACAGGGAGACATAGACAGACATGATGCCATCTGATGGCTTTAGAGCTCTGCCACAGGCACCCTGTGTTGCTGCTGAACTATCACAATTCCTCGTTGGCGAAACCGTCCGCTAAGCAGTTTGGCACTGTCTGTCAGAATTAAAACTGCATGTCTCTTTTAACCCAGCAATGCCACTTCTAGAAACTTGTCCTAAAGCCATGCAAGCACACGTACACGATGAAAACTGGGAAGAGCTATTCTTTTTTTTTTTTTTTTTGAGTTGGAGTCTCACTCTGTTGCCCAGGCTGGAGGGCAGTGGCACGCTCCCAGCCACCGCAGCCTCGACCTGCTGGGCTCCGGCGATCCTTCTGCCTCAGCCTTCCAAGTAGCTGGAACTACAGGTGCACGCTACCACACCCGGCTAATTTTTTGATTTATTGTAGAGATGAGGTCTCGCCAAGTTGCCCAGGCAGGTCTCGAACCCGTGGGCTCAGGCAATCCACTCACCTCAGCCTCCCAAAGGCGTGGGATTACAGGCTGAGCCACCAAGCCCGGCTGGGAAGGGCTATTCTTGCAGCATCTTTTGTACTAGCAAAAAATTAGACCCAAATGCCCACCATTGGAGAACAAACTAAATGCATTATGATGCGTCCTTATACAGGAGTGCAACGCGCCACTAAGTAGAATAAGGCAAACACTTCTGTTCTGATGTAGAACCATCTCCAGCACTTGCCACCAAATGCGAGGAAAACAGTACAGACAATATTTAATAGCGCTACCCTTTGTGCACTATGTTATGTCATACAAAATATATGCATCTATGCTTAAGTATGCAAGACTACCCTTGGGAGGAAACACAGCAGAACATGCTTGTCTCTACAGGTGCTGGGATGACAGAGCACACCCCTCCTCCACCATTTCCATCTCTCCCTGGCCTTTGTCCTTAGGGTCTGAGTATCGAAGACAGCACAAGGCCTCTGGACCAAAATGGGGCCGGGGGACGGGGAAGGGAGAGACCCTGCCTTGCATCAGTTTACACAGACCCCTCATTATCCTGAGCCTCCAGACCAATTTGGAGGAAGTTCGAATTTCCTCAGCAATTATTCTTCTAATTAAAATCAGTGACAGCCGGGCATGATGGCTCACACCTGTAATCCCAGTACTTTGGGAGGCAGAGGTGAGAAGACTGCCTGAGCCCAGGGGTTCAAGACCAGTCTGGACAACTTGGTAGAGACCTTGTCTCTACAATAAATCAAAAAATTAGCCAAGCATGGTGGCACACACCTATAGTTCCATCTATTTGGAAGGCTGAGGTGGAAGAATCACTTGAGCCCAGCAGGTCGAGGCTGCAGTGACCATGAGTATGCCACTGCACTCCAACCTGGGCAACAGAGTGAGACAAAACTCAAAAAAAAAAAAAAAACCCAAAAAACACTGGACCGGGCGTGGTGGCCCACGTCTATAATCCCAGCACTTTGGGAGGCTGAGGCAAGTGGATTGCCTGAGCCCAGGGTTCAAGATCAGTCTGGGCAATTTGGCGAGACCTTGTCTCTACAATAAACCAAAAAATTAGCTGGGCGTGATGGTGTGCACCTGTAGTTCTGGCTGCTTGGGAAGCTGAGGCAGAAGGTCTGCCTGAGTCCAGGAAGTCGAGGCTGTGATGGCCGTGAGCATGCCACTGCACTCCAGCCTGGGAGACAGAGTATATAAATTAATTAATTAATTAAATAAATAAAATCAGTGACAAGATGATGACAAGTTTTGAAAATATATTTAGTTTGGTGTCTGTGTGTATTTTAAGTAAGAGAATTGTGTGCATAAATGCAACATGGGTTTTTTTCTCCCTTTAAACTTGTGGTAAAAGAACATCTTTTGTTCCCCTTTTCTTTGAGAACCTTTGTTCACATCCTTTATGCTCCAGATAGCCAACAAATAGCCCAGAAAATATGTTTTTCCTCCTCACTGTAGAGTTATCTGTTCTCAGTTAAGATTGGAGATAGGTTTTTGTGTTTATTACTAAGTTTATGGTGAGCTTGGAGTAATCAGAACATATTTTATTGTATAAAAATTTTAGCATAATGGGGATGGTCCGTGAGAAAGACATTTTAGGTGACGAGAGAGTCAAAGCCTGGAAAACATAGCTTGTGGTGTTATTTGTGTGTGCTTCAGACGCCTCAGTGTTAGTCAGTGAATTGAACATGTGCCGAGATCTGTGCGAAATATCAACACAGATGTGATCACAGAGACATCTGCAATCCAATTTCCCCTCCCCCAATTACAGGCAAAAGTGCTAAGAGGGATGATATTCTTGAGGGCAGGGATTCTGTGATGCCGTCGGGGTGTGAGGCACCTGGTGGGTGTCCACATGCAGGTGCGTGAAGGGACACGTGGGTTTGCCCAATAAAGGATGAATGCCCTGTAAACAGCATCCCTAAGTGAGAGTGCTGTGCAGAGGCAGGAAAGAGAATACAGGAGTTGAGCCTGGTTGAGACCTTGCCTTTCCACACTTGCTGATAATCTGTGTGATATCAAGCAAGTTGCCTAAACTTTCAGAACCCCATTGGCCTCATTGACTGCAGTGCTGCTGTGAGGATTCGGAGAAAAGTATATGACATCTAGTGCTGTGCATGGCACATAATAGGGGCTCAGTAAATCTGACCAGCTGAAAAGTTGAGTAGATGGTTTTTGCCTCTGTAAAAATGATTTTTTGCCTTTCTCCCTGATTTTATTGACAACATATTCACGGCGAAAAATATCATAAGGGAGAAAATGAAAGTTACCTGAAGTCCCACAGCCTGGCAATGCCATCATCTGCAGTTTGGTGACCCCTGTCATGCATCTCCTGCAGACACACACATGCCACATCCATTCGTTGCTTTAATTGTTGGTGCTTTTCTTCTTCTTTTTTTAATGAGGACTTTTCCTCTTCATTTTTAACTGAATACCACCTCTTCACCCTCAAGTAACCAATGTAAGCTGGGGTGTTTTCACCCATAGTTTATTCCACATACATGCCAATGTATGTAAATTACTGGTATAAGGGTAGATCCTTGTTCTTTTACCAAAATGAGATCCTGTTACATTTATGATTTATGTGTGGGTGTCACTGATGCATGATAGGATTTCCATTTTCATAAAAATGTGTCCTCTCTGCCACTTGGTTTATTACATATCTTGGAAGAAGCTGCCGGCCAACTGATACAGACCTGACTTTTAAAAATTGTGTAAGCCGGGCTCAGTGGCTCAGCCTGTAATCCCGCTCCTTTGGGAGGCTGAGGTAAGTGGATTGACTGAGCCCACAGGTTCGAGACCCACCTGGGCAACTTGGCAAGACCTCATCTCTACAACAAATCAAAAATTAGCCGGGTGTGGTAGCACGCGCCTGTAGTTCAGCTACTTGGAAGGCTGAGGCGGAAGGATCGCCAGAGCCCAGCAGGTCGAGGCTGCAGTGGCACTGCACTCCAGTCTGGGTGACAGACTGAGACTCCAGCTCAAAAAAAAAATTGTATATTTATTGGCACTGATAATGCCACAGTTTAGTCAACCTTTCTTCACTGATGGGCATTTAATGTCTTTTGAGTTGTTTGCTTTTTGCTTGACCAGCAGTGCTGCAATGGGCATCTCTGTACCTGCCTCCTTGTGTTCTATTGCTTTTATTTCTATGGGTAGAGTCCTAGGAGTGAGTTGCTAAGCCAGCAGTCCTTTTAAAATTTTACACAGGTCTTTTCAGACTTTCCCAGAGGCCTGTAGCAATTCACGTTTCCATCAGCCGCATATGGACTGCCCTCACAGCCTCCCCCAACCCACATCCCTCCTCCTCCAGGCCTGACAGTGGCAGGTATCACATCTGATGGATGCAAAGTGATATACCTCATTGTTACTTTCACTTCCATTTCCTCGACTATTACAGAGTCTGAACATTTTTCTGTATGTTACTGGACATTTAGATTTGCTCTTCTGTGTGTCAGTGATAGTCTGTGCCCGTCTTTCTCTTGGTTGTTTGTGATTTTCCAATCAACGTGTAAGTGTCCTAGCTGTCATATGCACTGCACATGTTTTCCGAGTCTATTTATTATTTATCTGTTGACTTTTTTTCTATGGCATCTTTTGCTTGACTAAATTTTAAAATTTTTATAAAGTCAGAAGTATGTCTTCTCTCTTTTTTTTTAAGATGTGGGGTACAAATCAGTATTGGGTACATAAGTGGTTTATGCGCAGGTGAAGTTTGGGCTTCCCATTGGACTTCACTTTGCCTGGATGAGGACCAGGCACCCTTATTGATGTGATGTGCCCCACTTCCCTCCCCTGACAGAGTCCTGCTACTGCCAATCCCTTTCTTATAGTATCACGCTAGATGTTCAGGGTCCACTTATGAATGAGAACATGTGGTACTCAGTTCTCTGTTTCTGGGACAGATCATTGAGTATGATAGACTCTTAAGTTCATCCAAGTTGCTGCAAAGTCCATAATTTTGTCCTTCTTTATGGCTACATAATATTCCATTGTGTATATGTACCACCTTTTTTTTTTATCCAGTCCACTTTGTTGGGCTGCAAGGTTGGTTCCATGTTTTTGCTATTGTGAATGGTGCTACAATAAACATGCGTACACAGGTATCTTTTTTGTACAATGCTTTGAGTTCCTCTGGATATATTCCCAGAAGGGAAACTGCTGGCTCATATGGAAGGTCAATTTCTAGTTCTTTTAGAAATTGCCACACTGTTTTTCATGGAGGTTGAATTAGTTTTCACTCCCATCAACAATGTAGAAGTGTTCCCTTTTCTCCACAACCTCGCCAGCATCTGTTGTTGTTTGTTTTATTAATGATGGCCATACTTAACTGGAGTTAAGTGGTATCTCAATGCGGTTTTGATTTACATTTCTCTGATGATTAGTGAGGCTCAGCATTTTTTCATGTGTCTGTTGGCTGTTCATATGTCTTCTTTTGAGAAGTGTCTATTTGTGTCTTTTGCCCGCTTTTTAAATGGAACTGTTTGTTTTTTTATTTTTGGCATATTTGAGTTCCTTGTAGATTGTGGATGTTAGGCCTTTGTCAGATATACTGTTGGCAAATACTTTTTCCCATTCTGTGTGCTGTCTCCCCACATTCTTGGTGGTTTCTTTTGCTTTGCAGAAGCTTTTCAGTTTAATGAGGTCTCACTTGTCTATCTTATCTCTTATGGCATATGGACACCTGGGGTTTTGATCAGGAATTGGTTGCCTGCTCTGATTTCTATAAGGGTGTTGCCTGCATTTTCTAAGATTCCTATAGTTTGAGGTTTTATGTTTAGAGCTTTGAACCATTTAGAGTTGATTTTTGTGTATGGTGATAGGTAGGGGTTGTCTGTCTTCTCTTTATGGCTTCTGGGTTTCTAGACTGAATTAAAAGGTCTCCCCTACTCTTTGATTGTGCATGTAGTTTCCCAAGTTGTCTTCCAGTATTTTTATTATTTTGATGTTTTACATGTAATAAATTCCAAATAGATTACAGATTTTGGTATATGCTGTAAGGTAGGGAGCTATTCTAATTTTCTTCCGGACGAATAGCCAGTTGTACTGATTTGTTGCATGAATAATTTTTTACCATTGAATCGAAGTTTCACTTTTGTTGAACTTAATTGAAATCTGCCACCAACACTCTACTCAACTCATCAATTTGTCTAATTGTGTGTTGATACTATACAGTTTTAACTACAACAATTTCACACAGCATATTTTACTAAGGAAGTTCTCTACCTACCCCAAACTACTAGTCTGCCCATGATTTTCTTGACTCTTCTCAATTCCATTGTTATCCATATCAAAAGAGGAAACATATTGGAAAATCTAGTAGAAATTGCTTTTAATTATATATTAGTTTGGGGCAAATTAATGTTTTATGATATTAGGTCTTCCCATCTAAGAATATATTCCATTTTGTTTGGATCCTATGTTTTAGAAAAGTTCTGCAGGAATTTGTGCCTTTCTTAGTTTTACTTTTTTGAAAAGCCATATTGAGATATAATTTGCATACCATAACATTCACCCATTTAAAATGTATAGTTTACTGATGACTAGATACAGAGTTGTGTGGCCATCATACAATCACCCCAAAAAGAAACCTAGAGCACATTTACAGTCACTCCGTCCTCCCACCCCCAGCCCTAGGTAACCACTACTCAAAATAGATCAAAATAGAGAAAATGTATATAGATTTGCCTTTTCTTAGTGTTTTATTCTTTATGCTTAAGTGTTTTACAGTGTTTTTCACTATTGTGAATATAGCATTTTTTCCTGTTTATTTCTTACTAGCTGTTTACTAGTATAAAAAATACTGATTTTATTATATTTTTTGTCTAATCCATTAACTTACCATCTTCCTTAGGTTTTCTTGTACAATCATAATGTATCTCTTTTTTCATTGTTTATCATAGGCATTTAATTTTTTAATTTTTCTTATTTTATTTTACTGCATTTTCTAGTAACATGTAAACATTGCTTAATAATAGAGACCAGAAAGTCTCTGGGTATAAAATAAATGTGCAAAAGACAGTCAAATTCCTATATGCCAATAAAAACAAACAGAGACCTAAATAAAAAGCACAGCCCCATTCACAATAGCCACCAAAAAAAAAATGAAATACATGGCATTTTCCTAACCAGAGACATGAAAGACCTTACAATGAAAACTACAAAACACTGCTCAAAGAAATCAAAGATGAGACAAACAAAAGGAAAAATATTCCATGCTCATGGATTGGAAGAATCAACATTATTAAGATGTCCATCCTACCCAAGGCCATCTACAGATTTAGCGCAATGCCCATTAAATTACCAACAGCATTCCGCTCAGACAGTGCTGGAATAAAACAATACAGGAATTCATATGAAAACATATATGACCATGAATAGCCAAAATAATCCTCAGGGAAAAAAAAAAAGCGGGAGGTATCACACTCCCAGACTTTAAACTTTACTATAAAGCTACAATAATCAAAACAGCCTGGTATTGGTACAAGAACAGGCATATAAACCAATGGAACAGGATGGAGATTCTGGAAGCAAAACCTCAATTTCTCAAACCAACTCATCTATGACAAATCCTTCACCATCAACCACGGGGAAGAGGAGAACCTGTTCAGTAAGTGGTGCTGAGAAAACTGGCTAACCACATGCAGAAGGTTGAGACAGGACTCCTACCTAACCCCATACACAAAAATCAACTCTAAATGGATCAAAGACCCAAACCTCAAACTATATGAACTTTAGAAATTGCAGGAGACACCCTGATGGAAATTGGAACTGGCAACCAATTCCTGATCAAGTGCCCATGCCATAAGAGATAAGATAGACAAGTGGGACCTCGTCAAACTGACAAGCGTCTGCAAAGCCAAAGGAACCATCAAGAGAGCAGGGAGACAGCCCACAGACTGGGAAAAAATATTTGCCAACTGTATATCTGACAAAAGCCTAACATATAGGATCTGTAATCCCGTGCTTTGGGAGGCTGAGGTGAGTGGATTGCCTGAGCCCGTGGGTTCGAGACCTACCTGGGCAACTTGGTAAGACCTCATCTTTACAATAAATCAAAAATCAGCCGGGCGTGGTAGCGCGTGCCTGTAATTCCAGCTACTCAGAAGGCTGAGGCAGAAGGATCGCTGGAGTCCAGCAGGTCGAGGCTGTAGTGGCCGGGAGCGGCCACTGCACTCCAGTCTGGGTGACAGAGTGAGACTTCAACTCAAAAAAAAAAAAGAAACAAGAAAAGTCAAAACAACAAGGTTGAGAGAGCATGTTTGTCTTTCAAGCTAGGAATACAACAGTTAATATAGCTTCTAAATTATGGGCTAGAGCTGCTCTGTACATTGCCTTAACCAGTAGCCACATGCAGCTATTTAAGTTTAAATTAAAATTAAATTTAAAATTCAGGTCCTCAGCCATGTTAGCCACCTCCAGGTGCTCAGTGGCCACGGTGGCTAGTGTCTGCAGCATTGGATGGTGGGCCTCTGGGGTGGGGTCAGCAAACCAGTCTGTAGAGTTTTTGTTCAGGCCAATGGGTTAAGAATGGTTTTTGCAAGTTTAAGGATTTCCTTAAAAGGAAAAAGAATATGTGACAGAGCCTCTGAGTGTGGGCCACAGGCTTAAAATACTTGCTTCTGGGCTTTTGCTGAAAAAGTCCGAAGCTCCCTGGCCTCGAACGCCGTCTACTGATGTGTCTTCATGGGGCTCCCATCCTTTCTCATAAAGGAGTACCATGTATGGGATGGCTTACTTAGAACTCCCTCTGAATAGATTTACCCTTCTTAAAATTTTTAAATGAATGATGTATTGAACACCATAAATGGGAATACTTGCTGTAGGTAAGTAACTAGAGAAATAAACACAAAGTCAACACTGCTATTAAGTTCCAACTACAAGCTAGACCTTGCTCTTCCCTTTGCTAAAGCCAGAAAGTAGCGAGTTCTTGGTGTTAGGAGACAAACGCCCGCCAGCTGAGATGGTTTTCTCCGTGTAAGCAGACACGGGGAAAGAGCTGAAGAGTGGCCTGCCTCCTCACCCATGATTCAATGTCGCTTAGGTCCAGGCACGTGCACCTCCTGAAATCGCCTGTACGTGTGTTCCTCGGTTTTGGAATCCTGTACTGAGAGGAGAGCGGGTGCACGAGTCTGGTTAATACATACTTTAACCGTTGTCAGTTCAAGTATGTATGAGACATGATTTGCATGACCTTTGTCATAAAAGTTAGAGCACCAGATGAAAATTTATAATTGGGCTATATCATTCCTCAGAACACCACAAAAGTGTAAAAAATGTAATTGCAATTCTTCAGTTTTTATTGATGTTTGTTCTATATTAAAAATGGCCAGCCGGGCTCGGTGGCTCAGCCTGTAATCCCGTGCCTTTGGGAGGCTGAGGTGAGTGGATTGCCTGAGCCCGCGGGTTCGAGACCCGCCTGGGCAGCGAGACCTCATCTCTACAATAAATCAAAAAATCAGCCGGGCATGGTAGCGCATGCCTGTAATTCCTGCTACTGGGAAGGCTGAGGCGGAAGGATCGCTGGAGCCCAGCAGGCGAGGCTGCAGTGGCCGGGAGCGGCCACTGCACTCCAGTCTGGGCGACTGAGTGAGACTCCAACTCAAAAAAAAAAAAAAAAATATGGCCGTTGGGAAAATATTTCTGCACCTTCTTCAAAACTGCAGTCATTTATATGTTTATTTTTCTTAAAGAATAATTCAATAAATTATTTCTAGAATTTTTATCTACATATAAAGCCGACTTGCTTTCTCTAAAATATTCTGACTGAAACCCCTTTTGACGTTTCTTATGGGTGAATCAGAGCTTCCCTCTAATCTAATAGTAACAAGGGTTTCCCTTTCCCGAACGATTTCCCCCTTTGCTTGAGCTGCCAGGAAGCTTGGTGATACGTGTAATTCCTACACATTATCTTTCTTTGTTTTCTGATTTCCCTGCAGCAATCCCCTTTTAAATTGCTTTTGTTTTTCAATCAACATTATTGAGGTATACTTTATATACAAGAACCACAACCACTTTCAGTATCTATTTCAGAGTTTTGTCATGTTTCTGTGCCTAAGTAATCACAACCACAGTCACAATGTGGAACATTTCTGTTGCCCTCAGTGCCTGTTTTTAGTCAAATCCCTTCCTTTCCACCATCACCTTCCACATCCCTTCCCCACCCCAGGCAACCAGTGATCTGTGTCACTATAGATCAGTGCCCCTCAGGGGACGTGTGGCATTGTCTGGAGGCAGAAGGATCACCTGAGTCCAACAGGTCGAGGCAGTGGTGGCTGTGAGCATGCTCCTATACTCTAACCTGGGTGACAGAGTGAGAATCTGACTCAAAAAAAAAAGGACTTATATCCAGAGTATAAAGAGAATCCTTACAACTCAGTAAGACAATGCATTTAAAAATGAGCCAAAGGTTTAAGGAGATACTTCCTAAGTTACAAATGGCAAATAAGCACATAAAAAAATTGTTAAAAATCATTGGTCATTGGGGAAGCACAAATTAAAATCATAATAAAATACCACTCTATGCCCATTAGAATGGTGTGATGACACTATTAAAGTTTTTGGACAGTTAATTATTTGTTCTGGGGAACTGTCCTGGGCTTTGGAAGATGTTTAGCAGTATTCCTCACCTCTATCTACTACATGCCCTGGCTGGTCTCAAACCCCTGAGTTCAGGCATTTCTTTCGCCTTGGCCTCCCAAAGAGCTGGAATTACAGGCATGAGCCACTGTGCCCGGCTGGATATAAGTCCTTTGCCAGATATGTGTTTTACAAATATTTTGTCCCAGTCTAGGGCTGGCTTTTTCATTTTCTTGATAGTACCTTTGAAGGACAAAAGTTTTAAATTTTGTTAAGTTCAATTTACCAGTTTTTTCTTTTAGGGTTCAGTCTTTTTTTCTCCTAACCCAAGATCCCGAAGACTTTCTCCTTGGCTTTCTTCTAGAGGTTCACAGCTTAGCATCTATGACTAGGTCTGCGATCCATTTTGAGTTCGTTTTTTTCCTATGTGCTATCCATCTGTTCCAGCATCATTTGTTGAAAAGATCGCTCTTACTGAGAAACAAAGAAGTGAGTATCACATGTTCTCACTCATAAGCAGAACTTGAACTATCGTAGTACTATAAGAAAGGAATTGTTAGTAGTGGGAAACTGCTGGGGGTGGGGGCACACCTCATCAACAAGGGTACCTGCATAATGAATATTTGTATACCTAACTTTGAATTGTACCCCACATCTTTACAATTAAAATTTTTTTAAGAAAAGAAATTAAAGAGAGGATTAAAAAAAAGACTACGATTTTCTCCATTGAATTACCTTCGCATGTTTGTTAAGAATCAATTGGTCATATATATATCTGTTTCTGGACTCTCTATTCTGTCCCTTCCATATGTTTGTCTGTTCTTACACCAATACCACACTTTCTTGATTACCGCAGTCCTACAGTAAGTCTTGAAACCAGGTTAAAAACAAATAAAAATTAAAAAAACCAAGAAGTGCCTGACTCCATGTGGCACCTTCCAGGTGTCTCAAGAGACCCGGCCACTGCAGGGAGACCTGAGTTCTGAAAGGTGATAAAAGGTGCGGCTGCTGATCTCTGGGCTTGATCCCAACTTTGTTCTTTTTCATAATTGGTTTGCCTATTGTAGGTTCTGTGCATTTTGATGTTCATTGATAATCAGCTTATCAATATCTAAAGTAAGTCCAGCCTGCCATCTCAGCACTTTGGGAGGCCGAGGCAAGTGGATTGCCGGAGCCCGTGGGTTCGAGACCAGCCTGGGCAACTTGGCAAGATCTTATCTCTACAACAAAACAGAAAATTAGCCAAGTGTGGTAGTAATGCGCTCCTGAAGTTCCAGCTACTTGGAAGGTTGAGGCCGAAGGATCGCCAGAGCCCAGCAGGTTGACACTGGGGTGTGGCTGTGAGCATGCCACTGCACTCCAGACTGGGCAATGGAGTGCCCAACTCAAAAAATAAAAAAAAGTTCCATCAGGATTTGGACTGAGTTTGTGTTGAATTTGTAGACCAAGTGGGGAAGAGCTGACACTGTAACAATATCGAGTCTTCCCATCCATGAGCATGTATATTTCATTTATCCAGTTCTTCTCTAGTTTCTCTCAACAGTGTTGTGTCGTTTCCATTGTACAGGTTTCGCACACATTTTGTTAGAGCTGTGCTGTTTTTTGATGCCATCATAAATGAGATAAGTATATTCTAATATTGCAAGCTGCCTCATTCTTCCGGTTCTCAGAAAAGCAGTGGATCACTTGACCTAAGTGCAACAGAATGCGGTGGATTGGGAAGGGCTAGGACTGCAGTGGGGGTTGGGGGTGAGAGGACTGCTCGCCGCAGATGCTAGAGCACCTTCATTCCTCTGAGCAAAACTCCCATGACGGCAGAGACAGCAGCCGGTGGGTAGCCCAGGCAGGCATTCGGCATGAAATTAGGCAGGAAGAGCACAGTGCCAGGACAGCAGAAACTGTATACAGGGCAGGCAGCTGGGGGCAGGAGAGTGTGCCAGTGAGGGCACAGAGGGGCAGGCCTCAGCTCCTTGGAGAAGGCAACGGGTGACACGAAGGGTGTGCCAGCCTGTGGGAAGAATGTATGAGGTCTATCACAAACAGTGGGCTTGGTGTGGAGTTGGGGTCCAACCCTCAGCCACAGAAGAGTTGGAACACACAGTCAGGGCTGGCCAATGCCGGGTCTCCCAACCTGGAATCTCAGTGTCTTGGACTCTAAACTTGCCTCCCAGGTTGGGTCCTTGAATGATCAGGGGGTGGGAACAAGGCTACCAGGACCCAAGAGGCTCTGGCCAGTCTTTCTGGGAGTAGAAGGGGGATAAATTATAAGTATTTATTAAAATAATTTGGTGTCTGGCATTTGTTCCAATTCAACCTCTCCTAGCAGAAGTGGAAACAAGAAAAAGAGGCACTGCAGGCATTTGGGGCGAATTAGATGGGCAGGCAACCAGATTCCTATTACTGCCATTTACTTGCTTTCAGGAGATGCAGACTTATTCATCTCTTTTCTTGGTAGGCACGCAGCAGGTACTCTGCAGCTCAGTATCCATCTCAAAGGAAAGGCTTCCTCTTTTTGTTTAAGTGAATGGACCTGTCTGTACCTTTTCAGACTCAACCACCAGGAAAAGCCTTTTGCATTGTTTTCTACTATGAACTTGTGAACTTCTTGCGAGTCGGTATCTGGCACTCCGGGGCCACGTGGTAGGTGCCAACTCCCCCTCTGTGATCAGATGTGCATCTTAGCAAGCTCAATCTGCTAGCAGTGTGGAGGCCGGAGACCAAGCAGAAGTATCCATGAAGCAGTGTGGTCACAGTCCGGTAGATGGTAAAGGCCTGCCGGAGGTGGCAGCTTTGGAGAAAGAGATGAGGAAGCAGAGCCAGTGGTGCTTGAGTGCAGTGTTTTGTTTGAGATGTTTCCTAAACGTTCGACACGACAAAAATGTTAACCCATTGGCACAGGTCAGACCTTGGGATTCCTGCACTATTTGGTGTTGGAATTACCCTTGCCTCTCACCTTTCTGTGGGACTGTGTGACCTTGCCTGGGCACCACCTCCATGGTCGTCATTGCCAAGGGAAGTCCGCACATCCTCCGAGGCCAGCTGTGTGGTGTTCCATACCGTGCCCTCCTGGCTTGGATACACGTGGTCCTCAGCACGTGCTGAGTCCCTGCTCCAGTCTACCCCCTACCTGCTTAGCCCTTGACCAAACCCTCCCGTCCCCACCACCACACAGAGCTCCTCTGAGCCCCTTCCTTTCACCTAGACCCTCCCGTCTCCACCACCACACAGAGCTCCTCTGAGCCCCTTCCTTCCACCTAAGGCACTTTCACCGTCATCTCCTGGCTCCTCCCAGCTTCCCCAGTGCAAGCCTGCCTTCCACCAGCATTTAGTGAAGGCCCTGCATGTGCCGAGCCTCAGGACAAGGAAGGCCTGACTTTCAAGAACTGTGGTCTAGCAGGTGTGAATTCCAGCGCACAGGTTCCTCAGCCATAAAGCGAGGATAGTAACTCTTTGTCACCACATAGGGCTGCTGGGAGATTTATAGGAAACCACGTGTGAGCTCAAGAGTGATGACTTGGTGCTGGTGGTGTTGGTGCCCCTTGGCAGCTGGCAAGGAGGCTGGGAGTAATGAGGGAGCCAGGCGCTGGGAGTGGTGAGGACGCCCAGGGTCCTACAGCCCAGGTGCACTGGCAACGCCCCGGGTCCCACAGCCTCGGGAGCGGTGTGGACCCCCGGGGTCCTGGCACAGCCAAGGCCGCTGCTTCCCACCGACCACCCCATGACCCACCATTTCCTCCTTACAGCCCCTCTGAGCCTTTTCATTCTCCCTCCCTCCCATCCATGTCTCTCTAGAACCGGGCCCTGAAATCCAGACAGGATCTACCTGGTGGCATCACTGCCCAGCAGAGGGGAAGCTGGTCAATGTCACCCCGGGCCGGTCTCTAAGCCTCCCAAGAGCCTCTGGCCTTCACTCTGGGCAGGCGGCGCTTCTGGCATCCACCAGTCTCAGGATCGAGCTCCCTTGCCCCCTCGTTGCTGCTCCTGTCACTGCGGTTCCCTTGGTCACGGACTTCCACGGGCTGATGAGCTGTGCTCCTCAGGCTCAGGAGTTCTGAATTGGGGTAAAAATGTCCATGTGGGTGATGAAGGTGAGTCGGTCCTGAGAAGGCAGCCAGCAGACACAGGCGGGGAGGAGGGCGTCTTGTCGGGGCAGAAGCATAGTTGGCCTAAGTCAAAGGCAGGTGCAAGCAGCTCCATTGGGAAGAGAATTGGAAACACATTTCAAGCACAAAATGAAACAGCTGGTACCTCTTTGGAGGACATTTCAGAGGAGGAAAGGGAATGGCTTGTGCCCTTGTGAAATCTATCTAACTTCAAGAGTTGAGGTAAAGGAGACTGATTGGTTTGCCCTAAAGCCTGGCCGTTTTGGGAAATCTTCTGGAAGGTGGCACAATGAGAACAGGGCTTACTGAAGAGAAGAGGGAACGTTTTTCACCTTGTTTCCATTGCTTTCTAACAATATAAAAATACTTGCATGATTTTAAAGCACAATATTTGCTTTTAATTAAACAGCAATGTGACAGAAAGTGTGGGATATTAGAGGGGGAATCACCTATCACTGCACAATATATAAACTGTTGTTTATCCTCTTCTTATCTGTTTTTGTGTGCCTATTTTGGTTGTAATAATACCTGACCTATATTTGTGTCCAGGCATGCCATCTTTCTAAGTTATTTTTTTAATTTTTAAATGTTTGATGAGATACATGCAGAAGAGTGCCAAAAATATACATGGAGTTTACAGAAAATTCAAAGTGAATGCCTGTGTCCCTGCCACTAGGCAAAAGCCTGGAGCGTCTGCAGCCTCAGAAGCTCCCCCACCAGCGGCCCCTCCCTCCCTGCCAGAAATAATCACTGTCAGGGTTTTTCTGGTCAACATTTCCTTGGTTTTTCTCCTTGGATTTAGCATCAGATGCCTAAACGCTGTGATTCGGTCTTGCCCGTTTTTGCGTGTTGTTGAGTGGAGTCATCCCATAGATACTCCTTTATGTCCACTCTTTTCCCTCCGTTATTGTTTGCAAGATGTTGTAGACGGCTGAAGTCCACTCATACTCATTTTCAGTTTAAAAAAGGAAAACATGGACACTTGATATTCTCACTCAGTTTCTATCCAAACTCTAGTCCAGTTTGTGATGCTTCCACAGTTAGGAAAAGGCGTCTTTCCTCCTGCTTGTGCCTTTCCCCAGCCCCCACCTGAGGTCTTCCACTGGGAAGAGTCCTTTGCCCACCTGCTTTGTTTCCCAACAGTGGGCGTTGGTCCTTGTCCACCCTTTGGCCTGTGTTCTCAGAAGCAGCCCTCAGGGGCCTCTGGAGGTCTTGTGCTGCAGCTGCCATCCTTCCAAGGGAGCTGACAGAATTATTTCTGGGGCTGGAGACAGCCGGCAAGAGTGTGGAAAGCACAGCAGGGCTGAGGAATCTGCCAGGGGTCAGCTTGGGTGGGGCGTGCAGGGCTGGAGAGGCAGTGGTGATGGTGATTCCCTGGTAATGAACGCTTGGTCTTCCCTGATCTGAGCCCCAGTCAGGAGTCTGGAACCCTTGTCTCCCCTGTGTGCACACCTCCATCTCCCCTTCTTCCAGGGCCTCGAGGAGCTGGGCTCCTGGGAGTGAGATTTACTCAGACTTAACTGCGCCGGTTCTCGGCCTCCCTGAACCTCAGCTGAAGAAGCCTCCTGGCCTCTGGGAGTCAGGGTGCACTTACAAGGAGCCAGGTGTTGGCCCAAATGCCCAAGACACGCTGTGCACACGTGGGCCAGGAGGCACACATGGGCACACTCGTGCATCAACACACAGCTAAGCCTGTCCTGTCCCAACAACACACACACCCACACATACTCAGTTCTGGCTTCTGACAACCGCCCCGCTTCTCTCCTGCACCCGGGGGCTAATCTCGTTGAACAAGTGGTCCGCGGCTCCATTTCTCACCACCCTCTCACAGCTAATCCTCTGGAATTCAGCTTTTGCTCTCTGCACTCTGAGGCTGCTTGCTCACCAAGTCCAGCCATGCTGGGTCAGGCCAACTCGAATGAACCCCGGGGGATTAGAACCTCTTACTTGATCTTAGCCTGTTAAGGATTTGACTCTTCGGATTTACAGTCACCTTCCCAGAGCTGTTTGTTTCATTCCACTCTCTCCCGGCTTGGGCCCAAGAGATGGGTGCCTCCTGATCTGCATTCTTCTTGAAAACGTTCTCAGGGACAAGCCCTTGTTCACCGTATTCACACCCCTTACGCTGGCAGATTATGATCATGTTTCCCTTCCTTTTCCCCCTGCTGCTCTGAAGAGGCTGTTCTGGTGCTGGGCTGTCACCTCCCTGCCTGCTTGGTCCCATTTGACCTGCTTGGTCCTACCGACCTTCTCTACAGGGCAGTGACAGTGGTGGTGGCAGTCTTCCAAATGCAGACGCTTCATAGACCCCAATCACGAACACCCCAGCCAGTCCTCCCTCAAAATGACACCTGCCATCCTTAGGTTTGAGCCTGCCAGCCCCTAGCTTGATGGGACAGACCCTGGCAGGACTTCGGGAGGCCTCCTTGCCAGCCAGTTAGCACAGAAACACGTCTATGGCTATGGACAAGGGGTCAAGGTGTCCCAGGGTGGGTCCAAGCAATGGACACAGACTTTCTCTAGCTTCCATAACATGCTGTCTTCTGTCTGACTGGCCCTTTTTCCCATGCAGGTTCCTAGTGTCCAGGTCCACACCAGCCCTAGCAGATGCCTGAACCCTAGATGGGAGAAGGGGGGCCTGCTCTTTCACTCTTCCCAGGTCCTCTCCCCAGGGCACCTGCTTCCAGAATGCTTAAAACATTTTGCAAGAGACCAAAATTAGGCCCACCACTCAGAAGCCCTCCTGGACACTGGCACTGGCCCGGACTGGGCAGGAATCTAGGAAGAGTCCCAGGTTTCTGCATGGGGTGATGGGAGGGTAGCCTCGGTTTCAGACAGGCTGAGGCTGTGCTGCCTGGAACATCCCAGTGGAATGGTCCAGTGGGCATTCGATTGACGTTAAAAATGCCCCCACTCTCACTGGATAGGATAGGTTTTCAGATTCTGCTTACTTAGGAAAACAGAACTGGAGGTCCCGACGAACTCATCACGGGGCAGGGAGTGTGACTATGGGCCCTGGGAGAGGTGGTCAGGGCAAGAGCTGTGACTTTTTAGTTTGTCCCCTAATGGTTGCTAGTCATTAGTTCATACAAGTGGATTTGGAAAGTAGTTAGCTTTGGGGAGGATGTGGGGTCACACTGAGTCACAGGTTTCTGCGTCATTCTGTAAACTCTACATGTATGTCATAAATAATGTTTCAAATCTACTCAATAGTTGATCAAAGCAATTAAAAATTAACCACAAAATTATTAATAAGCATTATTTATTATTTACTGATTAGAAAGTGCTTTGCTTTTTAAAAGTTAAACTTATTAACTTAAGCCCTCAGCATTTCCTGTTCACTTCACACTTCCCTTTGGCTTTTGTCTTCTGTTGAAGCTTTGACTTGTGACATTTCGAGAGTCCCTTCCCTGAGTGACACCAGGGTGCTGCACCCTGCCCTGGCCCAGTTAGGAGTGGCTCTCCCACTGAGAAGACTGTGAAGTGCCAGTCTACTGTTTCTCTTTCCTTTGTGCTGATCAGAAGGAAAATAGCTGCAGGTTTTTGTTTTCCCTTCCGCACAGCTACCGTATGTTGCCTTTTGAGACTTTGGCAAACGTCATCTGCTTGGAGCAAGGGAACAGCTGTGCCACCCCCCCCAGCTGTGCCACCCCCCTGCCCCCGAGGCACCACCCAGGTTGCCATTAAGGTTGACCCAGATGCCACAGACCTTCATGTTGCAGGGAAGCTGTGTAGGTCTCCTCTTGCCCGTTTTGGGTGTCACCATGACAGACTGCCTGTAAAATCACACGTTTTTCTGTGGCTTCTACCCAGTGAGGAAATGTGAGTACTAACCCTGTTAAGAAGAGGAAACAAGCTGGGCTCGGTGGTTCAGCCTGTAATCCCGCGCCTTTGGGAGGCTGAGGTGAGTGGATTGCCTGAGCCCGCGGGTTCGAGACCCGCCTGGGCAACTTGGTGAGACCTCATCTACAATAAATCAAAAAAATAGCCAGGCTCGGTGGCTCAGCCTGTAATCCCGCGCCTTTGGGAGGCTGAGGTGAGTGGATTGCCTGAGCCCGTGGGTTCGAGACCCGCCCGGGCAGCAAGACCTCATCTCTACAATAAATCAAAAAATTAGCCGGGCATGGTAGTGTGCACCTGTAGTTCCAGCTACTTGGAAGGCGGAGGCGGAAGGATCGCCAGAGCCCAGCAGGTCGAGGCTGCGGTGGACGGGAGCAGCCACTGCCCTCCAGTATGGACAACAGAGTGAAACTCCAACTCAAAAAAAAAAAAAAAAAAAGGAAGAGGAAATACATGTCTTAGATCAACACCCGCAAAGTTTGTTTCAAGGCCTTCGAGCAGGAAGAGACCCTTTGCCCCACCCTGGCCCACCTGTCTGTACCCAGCCTCAGAGGCCCCAGCATGCTGCAGCTGAGCTTCTATCAGGGGCAGCTGTGTGGGACAGCCTGTGCAGCGCTCCTGTCTGGCACCTCCCTGCAGGCTCGGGGAGCTGGGGAAGGTGATGACAGGAGCGGCAATTCCAAAGCACAGCATTGGGTTTGGCATTTTTTTGGCAGGACCGAAACTGTGCGCCTTCTAGGAGTGGAGGGTGTGTGCATTTCAACAAAAAGCGGCCACTGCAGCTCTGCATTGGAACTACTCAGTAGCAGCAGGAAGAAATGGGGGGCGGATATTTGTGTTTTCTGGCAAGACAGTTGTTGGAGAGCCCTCATGCTGCTATTTTAAGCAGAAAGAGGTTTTCTCGTGAAAGACGGCACTCCCTGGTGGTAGTGTCACCTCCCTCCCCCGTCCACCCAGCAGTCCCACGTTGCCTCAGCTCCGACCCAGAAATGACTCAGGAACATAAGGAGCCCATGCCACAGAACGGGGCAGCACAGGGGACAAGCTGTGCATAATTGGATAAATCTTGGCATGTCAAAACTACCCACCATCTTGCTGTCAAAGGCATCATTAATTCCCGGAATAAATTGTAAACTCCATAATATCCCTATACTTGCAGTGTAATCCTCCCCCATTAGTCCTGGACTGGTTCTCTTCAACTCAAGTTCACTGCTGATAATGTCCAGGGACCAGAGGGAAAGTTGGAATAAACTTGATAATCCGTGCGCTCTGTGATTCCATACTTCTGATTTATTCTTTCTAATAGCATCTGGCTATCTGGAGTTTTTTCCATTTCTGCCTGAGAGGACAGACATATGTTTTGAATTCTTTCGTTTGCCTAGATAGAATAGTTGAATGATCAAGGTTCTCGGTGAAACATATAGGCAGGCATGTAGGATATAGCCAGAAGTCTCAGGGAGGTGACATTTATTTTAGGACCCGGTTGTTACTTAATGATAATTATACAGCTCATTTCTGTCTAGTTGTAATGTCTTGGTCAGCTCAGGCAACTACAACAAAAGTACCATAGACTGGTGGCTTAAACAACAGAGATATATTCCTCACAGTTCTGAAGACTGGAAAGTCCAAGATCAGGTACGGGCTGATTTGGTTTCTGGTGAGGGCCCCTTCCTGGCTTACAGACAGATGCCTTCTTGCTGTGTCCTCACATGGCGGAAAGAGAGATCTCTCTCAAGTGTCTCTCATCAAGGCACTAATCCCAGTCACGAAGCTCCACCCTCATGACCTAATTACCTCCCAAAGACCCCACCTCCAAGTACCATCACATTGGGAATTAGGCTTCGATGTATGACAGGGACACAAATATTCTACAGGCAGCATGCAGGAAGCCAATGGGCCAGGCATTGGCCCCGCTATACAGTTACTGTGTTTTGGAATAAACTGGGTGACCTGAACAATCATGGACATGGGTGTATTCCTTTGTCTGACCACAACCTCTGATGAGAACACTCTCTGGATATGCTGCCTCATCCAAAGCAGAGGGCAAGAGAGTCACAGCTAGTGGCATTCATGGCACTGAAGAGCCCACGTTACAATTGCCCTCAAGTCTCTTCCCTTTTGAGGGGGCCTTTCCTAAGAGGTCCAGGGCATCCATCCCACGTGCTAGCCTCCTGACTCCGTTGTGTCCACACACCTGCGCATGTGGACAGCAGGCACTCTGCAGAGAGAGAGGCCAGCAACATCTTTCCTTTGCGTACGTTAGCAAAGACTTTCTTTCTTTTTTTTTTTTAGTTGGAGTGTCACTCTGTCACCCAGACTGGAGTGCAGTGGCCGCTCCCAGCTACCACAGCCTCAACCTGCTGGGCTCTGGCAATCCTTCCGCCTCAGCCTTTCAAGTAGCTGGAACTACAGGCGCGCTACCACACCCGTCTACTTTTTTGATTTATTGTAGAGATGAGGTCTCACCAAGTTGCCCAGGCGGGTCTCGAACCCGTGGGCTCAGGTAATCCACTCACCTCAACCTCCGAAGGTATGGGATTACAGGCTGAGCAAAGCCTGAACTGCAGGAACAAGAAGCTAATGAGGTTGCGGGTGGGGGGGGGAGATGAGTGTGGATAGTCGACAGGGAGGAGGGTTGGAAGGGATTAGGCTCCTTGGTGACTTGCACCACTTGCAAAGGCAGAAGTTTGGGGGTGGGCATGGCTGTGACAGGCTCCCTACATCACCATGCAGCTGGTCTCACCCATTCCAGCTAGCACTGGTCTCCAGTAGACAGGGAAGGGCACACAGATAGGGAGAGAAAATGTAACAGCCTTCAAGTTACTTTTCTCGGCCTCTAGGCAAGAATGTGTCGGCTTTATTTGCACTTTAGTCACTTAGTAAAGCAATTGTTTGTGTCTCTCTTGTCTGCTAGACTGGGATTCTTGCGAACAGGGCCTCAACTTTTTCAGAGTTGTCTCCAACGGAAAGGAGACATTAGAGAATGTTTTAGTGCACATGAATGTTCATTTTTAAAAGAAATCTCCAAGAGCACCCTGGCAGGGAGTGTTCAGCAACCGTCGATATCAGTGCAGGCCTAGAGCACCAGGGCTCCAGGAACCCCCGAGAGGCTCAAGCCCTGCAGACACTTGTGATGACAGCAGCTCACACAGCAGCAGGCCAAAAACTGTTCTGCCAGAGGTTGGGATGGCTCCCACCTTGGGCTAAATCAAGCTCAAGGCCGAGCCATCATTACACTGTGGTGGCTCCCTGAGCAGCTTCAGATCTGGGGTCTAGCTCACCCCCTTCTGTACTGGCAGATGGCTCGAGGCTAAGGGTGTAGGTGCTAGTGTAGTCTGCCCGAGCTGCCATGTCAAAATGCCACAGACTGGGTGGCATAAGCAATGGAAATCACTTTCTCACAGTCCAGGAGACTGGAAGTCCAAGATCAGGATACCAGCATGACTGGAGTCTGGTGAGGGCTCTCCTCCTGACTGATAGACTGCTGTCCTCTCACTCATCTTCAGGACCTTCTCATGCATACAGAGAGAAAACAGGAAGCCCTCTGGTGTCTCTTCTTTCAAGGGCACTCATGACCTACCCCTGTGAACCCTAAAGACCTTCTTAGAGGCCCTGTCTGCTATTATAGCCATACTGGTGGTCAGGGCTTCAGCATATACATTTGGGGGGTGAGTAGACAACTAATCCATCATAACTCTAAAGACAGACTGGCTTTCAGTCTCTACTCTGTTACAAGCTAGCTGTGTGACCTTGAGGAAGTTCCTTTAACTTTTATAAGCCTCAGCTTCCTCTTAGTAAAAATGGAGGCCATAATGGTACCTATCTCAGGGCATTGTAAGAATTAAATAACATGTATGACGGGCCGGGCTCGGTGGCTCAGCCTGTAATCCCAGCACTTGGGAGGCTGAGGTGGGTGAATTGCCTGAACCCGCAGGTTCTAGACCCACCTAGGCAACTTGGCAAGACCTCATCTCCACAATAAATCAAAAACTAGCCAGGTGTGGTAGCGTGCGCCTGTAGTTCCAGCTACTTGGAAGGCTGAGGTGGAAGCATCGCCGGAGCCCAGCAGATTGAGCGGCCACTGCACTCCAGTCTGGGTGACAGAGTGAGACTCCAACTACAAAAAAAAGTATGACAGGCTTATGGAAGGGCCCGGTATAGAGTAGGTATCCAGAAATTGTTAGTTAACACCACTAACAGGTCCCTCTAAATTCTGAGAATGAGTTTCCTCTTCGATGGTCCAAGGAATACCATCTAGCCTGGGTTTCCAGGACTAGCCCAGGCCTATGGGATCCCAGACTGGAGAGGTGCTAGGACACCCCGCCCCCGTGTTCTTTGGGGGAGTCAAGCAACTTCAGAGCCAATTAGGCTTCAGGGATTTCCACCAGGAAGTGGGAAAGGCGGGTTGCCTGGAGGTGGCAGCCTGAGGGTTCTGGACAAGGAGAGTAAGTGCCAGAGCCCGCGGTGCGGCTCTGCTGCCCACTCCCTTGCCCATCTCCTCCCAGAAAGGGTGGCAGAAGGAGGAGCTGTGCCGGCGGTGCCCAAACGCAGGGTCCCATGCACTCCTGCTCTCAAGAAAAGCTTTGTGTCACATGTTTTCAGCTGATAAAAGCACAATTGGCTGTATGAAATCTGCAGAATAGAAAAAACCGTGAGGAATGTAATAACCGCCTGTAACTCTTCTATGCAAAGCTAGCCTTAACCACCTTTCCTTTCACCCAGACCGACAGGGTCTGAGGCAGCCCTCTCCCTGGAGTTGTGTGACCCTTGATGGGCTGCTTGTCATGCCCCAAACCCCCGCTTCCTCCTTGAACTGTCTTTGTGTGGCTTTGGTATCAGGCTAGCACTGGCTGCACAACATGGGTTGGGAAGGGTTTTCGTCTCTTCTGCTTTCTGGATGAGCTTGGTATTAATTCTTCCTTAAATGTATGGTAGAGTTCTCCAGTTTCTGAAGACTATGAATGCCGGGACCCAGTATGGACTTCATAAATCCAGATCTCTGAGGGCGGGGCTTGGGCATGGGCGCTTTCCCGAAGCTCCTCAGGTGAGCTTAACGCGCAGCCAGCCGTGGCGCTCCGCTGTGGGGCGTGGACTCTGGAGGCCAACACCAGGCTGCGACGCAACAGAATCCACCAGGAGCGTGTCATGGCTGAAACGGCCATGAGGTTTGGAGAACAGGCTGTCGGAGAACACCCGGGAGCCTCTGGTGTCTTCAGGACACCGTGTGGTATTGTGGAACTGTTGCTCACACAAGATGTGGGTTTGGCTCCACTCCTTGTTAGCCATAAAGTCTTAACAGTTTCAGCTTTCTCGTCTGTAAAATGCAACCCCTCAGTTTTGTCTGGGAATAAAGCGGAATAGTAGATGTGAAAATGCTTTGAAACTCACACAGCATGCTAGGAGAGTAGAAAAATGCTGTTTCTGTGGGCCTCCGCATCCCCTCACAGCCACTCTGTCCTGATTCCCAGGAAGCCCCTCTGGGAGGCCAGCTTGGGCCCAGCTTGGCTGTAGGACTGGTTTCGTCAGGCTGTGGAGAAACGTCCTCCCCTCTGCTCTCACTTGCCCTGGCCGTGAAGTTTGGGCTCTGGCAGGAAGGGTCACAGTGAGACGGGACTTTGGCCTTGACCGTGCCCCTCTCACCTTCCCGCAGGAACATGCTTGCCAATTCAGCCAGCGTGCGGATCCTCATCAAGGGAGGCAAGGTGGTAAACGATGACTGCACCCACGAGGCCGATGTCTACATCGAGAATGGCATCATCCAGCAGGTGGGCCGTGAGCTCATGATCCCTGGTGGGGCCAAGGTGATTGACGCCACCGGGAAGCTGGTGATCCCTGGAGGCATTGACACCAGCACCCACTTCCACCAGACCTTCATGAACGCCACGTGCGTGGACGACTTCTACCATGGGACCAAGGTAACGCTGCTGTGTGCCACGAGGGGCGTCCTCTGGCTTCTTCATTCTGCTCCTGGGCTGTTCTGGACTAGGCCCAGTGAACTAGGTGTTCCTGTGACCTTGCAAACAGGCAGATATCTCACAGGCCCCTGTGGCCGCCATGGTGGGGATTTCCGGCTTAACATCACAGGTTTCCGTGGCTCTGCAAAAGGTGGCACTTGGGCCTGTTTTGCTGGTCAGAGCACGTGCTTGTGTACCCAGGCTAGGAGCTGGTTTTATTCTGATATTTGTCTGTCATGTGATGCAAACCTAGAGGAAGAGGTGACTAAGTTGGTGTTGATTACTGTGCAGGGGAGGGTTTGACCTGATGACTTCATTTACACACGATACAGGGAATTAAATCCTCAAAGACTAATGTGCCACTTGCAGATGACTAGCTAGCTTCTATGATCTCCCTAGCCTGTGCGTTATTTTTAAAAACAGCTTGAAAAGTTCTGGTGGGGGGTTCTTTTTTCAGAATGAGTTATCATGGGCAATAGTTAACAGTTGCCAAGCGGGACCCAAGCTACTGAATGTTCCTGAATGCAAATACAAAAATTCAGACACTTGAAGCAAATGGGTTCAGAGGAAACTACATTTTGGACGAAGGGGTTCTTTTACCTCTCCTATGAGCTCCAGAAACCTCTGTCATCGCTGTCATTTCTCTTCCTTGTCATTATCTGTCAAATACAAGGTCCCTGAGGGCAAGGCCTGGCCATATTCCATGGCTTTCCCGGAGCCAGGCACAGCCGGGACTGAGTACCTGTTCTGTCATCTGCAGGCAGAGCCTGGGTCTGGGGATACAGCTCTGTGGGCCGATGGCTCCTAAGGCCTCCTTCCCAGTCTGGGGAGGCCGCACCGTGAGGGGCCACAATAGCCTTGCCCAACCCACGCTGAGGCCAGAGTGGTCCCTGGCCTAACTCTCTGGCATCTAAGCCATCCTGCCCTTTTCAGCTGAGCCCAGGGCAGAGGTGCTGGGCAGACCCCCCTTAATTTTTCTCTGAGCATTTCCCCAGACCCTTTGAGTGATAATGGAATGGAAAACCCGGTCCTCATAAACTCAGGGTAGCCTGGGGGCAGCCGGGATCTTCTGAAGTGAGTGAGCAGAGATCACCGCCCTGTGCACCAGGCCAGGCCAGGCCAGGCTGTGACTGTCTGTGACTGTTGTTGTCATTCTTATTGAAGTACAGCATGTATTTAATGTACACGTTGTACGTGTCACCACAGGACACACTTGTGTCACCAGCTTCCAAGTCAAGAAACCAAACACACCAGCTCCCAGAAGCTCCCCCAGTCCCTGGTCCCCACCAAGGACAACCACGATCCTGACTTCTAATAGGTCATTAAAAATAACAGCTAGTTGAGATAAAATTCACACACCATGCAACTTACCTATTTGAAACATATGAGTGACTGATTTTCAGTGTGATATCATAGGTTGGTTTCAGCCGCTTCTTTATGTAAATGAAGTCAAGCAGTGTGCACCCTCTTCTGCTCAAAAATCCATTCTTGTTGCATGTTGTTGTAATTCATTCACTGTCACTGTTTTTTAGAGTATTCCATTGTGTGATACACCACATAGAGCTTTTCTAGCTATCATTGGGTGTTTGGGTTGTGAACAAGCTGGGGCTATTACAAGCCCTGTCATAGGAACATGTTCTTATGTGTGTCTTTTGGCAAACATGTCTGCATACATTTCATTGGGCATATTCCCGGGGTGGGACTGCTGGGTCACAGGTCCGTGTATGTTCAGCTTTAATAGATGATGCCACAAAGTTCTCCAGACTGGTTGTAACAACTTACAGCCTGGCAGTGGTGTTGGAGGCCACAGAACTTGACACTGACATAGCTGACAACACACCGCCCGTGTTGGGGTCCATTCGTAGCGTGCTCAGGCCTTGCACCGAAAGTTGCAGCTTGCTAGTTACCGTCCCAGTTTGGGGGAGTCCTTTAGTTCAGGGGCAATGCCGTGCTGTCACCACACTGTCCCAGGCTCAGAAGGGCAGGCTGGCTTTCTCTTATTTTCCACACTGTCACCTCTAGGGCCTCATCAGGCAAGAGTGACAGGTTTTCCCCTGAGAGCCATCAGTTCTTTGCAGCGGATGAAGAGCTCTGAGTGTATATCATGTGCAAGGTGGCGGGTAATGCTTGATCTTTCCAGGCTTCTCATCCATGAGGGCAGCTGCCTCCAGAAAACCTCCAAAGGCCTGTGTGATTAAAGGCCCCGCATCTCCCATTCCTGCGGGTTAGGGCACCTCAGAAGCCCCTGTCTGCATCAGGCCCTAGTTGTGCGGATTTAAGAGACCACAGACCCCAAGTCACACCGGCTGCTGGTGCCACTAAATGGACACTTCATTATATCCATCCCCTTGTACCTTGTCCTCGTGCCTCAGCCCTCATACTGGGCCTCTGTTTTGGTAACACGACCCCGACTCAGTTCTGCCTGGACCTCACAGCAGACCCTGCCAGAGTCCTGCCTCAGGTCTCTCAGCCTCCCAAGAAGGAGGCTGCCACCCCATACCCTTCCCCTCCACCCCTAAGTCTCCCCTCCACGTTGTGGCTTTTACAGACAGCTGCTGTGGCTTCCTATTTCCCCCCATCCCTGAAAATCTCCTGGGAGAGAAAACGCTCCCTGCTGAGCCCCGGATCCCAGGACATGTGGGTTTCACATTCACACTGCTTATGGCCCCGTGCAGAAACTGTGCATGCTGGTAGACTGGTGCTGACCTACTTAGTATGTCTAAGAAAGGTTGATTCATTCTAAGCATCTGGGTTTATAATAGAACAGTAATCCACGGAAAAGCTCACCCGAATGATTAGCCCAGAGAAAGGAGAGCTCAAGTTGCATCTTTTGGCTCTTGTCAGACAGATCATAGGCCCGAACCCAGCCCCCCTCGGTGACTGCATGCTTGTTGATGTGGCAGTGGCAGCAGCCAGGGCTAGACAAACAAAGCCGTGGAAGGCCAGCCTTTCCAAGAACATCAGGGTGTCCATTGTCCTCAGTCTCCCTAGCACTTCCTTATCCCACACCCCGTGGGTCTCTGCCCCTTTCAGAGGCTGCGACAGGCTCTGCCTGGCTCTCCGGCTCACAGCGGGGCACTGGCTCTCCTCCGGGCCCCTGGCACCACCTCCTCCAACCTACAGGCTCCACCTTCTCCAGGCCTGAGCCAGGGTTTCTGAGGTGCCAGGACCACCTGCTGGATAGCAATGCAGATCCCATTCAGGAGGGAGGTTCTCTCCATGGGAGGCAGGGGGAGGTGCAAGGAGGGAGAGCCAGGGACTCCAGCCATGTTCCTAAAGGGCAGGGTTGGGTCTTGTTGTTGTTCTGCTTAACTCATGTAGAAGTTGCATTTAGTCTAGTGTTGCAGAATAAAGAATGTCCACAGGCTCTTAAGCAGCACCCACCAATGGCGCTCCTCCACTAGGGGAAAGTACCAGGATCGGGTTCTTAGAACCACAGTCACCAGCACCTTCATTATGAAGTTGATGGAAATACTCAGTGATCTATCACAGAAACAAAGAACTGGGTACCACTTGTTCTCACTCATAAGCAGACCCTGAAAAATTATCATAATACTATAAGAAAGGGATTGACAGTAGTGGGAAACTGCCAAGGAATGGGGGGCATACCTCATCAATAAGGGTACCTGGTCTCAAACCAGGTGAAGTAGAGACCAAGGGGAAGCCCAAACTTTACCTATACAATGACCATTTGTATACTTAACCCTGAATTATACCCATCTTAAAATAAAAGAAAAAAAAAAGAAGTTGATGGAAGGGGCAAGCATGTACAACTGAAGAAAGCTTCCTACCTGCCTTTTCTGCCTCCCTTTCCTCCAAAAATACTTCAAGAACTGCTGTGTAGGCTGACAATTTTAAGCCCTTGGAAGTAAATTACATTAGGGTCACTTGGCAGAATTTTTTAAAAAAAGACTACTGTCCAGGTCCCGATCCAGGCCAGTTGAATCAAAATCTTTAGATCTGTGTCCTTCCCCATCATGCCTGGTGACTCTGAGGGACTTTCCTGTTGGTTTTGAGTGGCACCGTGCCCTGGCTAGACTCCTGTTTCCCCTCTGACCCTCACCTTGTGAGCCAGGACTGGCATCTGAATGCTCTGTGTAAGCTTGGGCCTGCCTCTCCTTGTCTTGCCAATGTTATCTATTTTTTTCCCTCTTATTCACACTGCCACATCCACAGTTGGGTTCCCATACCCCAGCCTGCAGCCCTGTGTTTGCCAAGTTCCCCTGGCCAGGTATCCCACCCTCCTGTCTACTTCATGGGAATCATCTGTGAGCAAGAAAGACAAAAAGCAAAAACAGTCTGCCCAATGGTTCTTAGTAAGGACAAGAACTTCTCAGTGGCAGAGGTGTCATCAACCGGAAGTCCGACTGAGACTGGTCCTCTTTGAGGGCCCAGAGACTCCATCTTATCTGTGCCAGGAGCCATCCAGTCACAGAGTTGGGCATCCCATGAACTCAAAATTAGCACCTGCAGATCTTACAATCAACCTATGAGGGGAACCAGATCCTAATCGGAAGTGTGCCTGTCCAGCAGGCAATCGGCCTAAGGGACGTTCGGTGACGTAGGGACAGGGGCCTGCCGTATCCCAACCCAGTGGAAGGTCCTGGCCTTCTCCCCTCCCCCTCCTCCACTTGTAGGACCCTGAAATGTGCCTGGCTGAGACACACATGAATTTCTGCTGTTACCCAGCCCTGCCAGTGTCCTTACTAAGAAGCCATTGAGCAGACTGTTTTTGCTTTTAGTCTTTGAATTTTTCTCTCTTGAGAATTAAACGTTTAAGTACTGCCACTTGCCTTGTTCTTTTCCTTCAGCTCCAGTGTTCTAGTAATCTGTTTCTGTTCAATTCTGGCCAAAATACCTTTCCCGCCTTTCCCTTTTATGCGCTCACCTGATTAGCCCAGGCCCACCGAGAGGGCCTTTCCCAAAGTCGGCTGTGCCGTCTAACTTAACCTAATCCCACCCTGCTCACAGGGTCCCCCCACACTCAGTGGGAGGGGTTGACACACGGGTGTGGGTCACTGGGCTCCACCTTAGGATTCTGCCTGCCACAAGGGGTCAGTGCAAACACGTGGCCATTCTGCAGACATAGTGCCCGTAGGTCTCACTCCACCAATTTTGCTTAGGCAACTTAAATCGCTCTAGGATTCCGTACTTATATTTTATTTTATTTTTTCTTTTATTTTTTTTTTCTGAGTTGGAGTCTCACTCTGTCACCCAGACTGGAGTGCAGTGGCCACTTCTGGCCACCGCAGCCTCAACTTGCTGGGCTCTGGCGATCCTTCCGCCTCAGCCTTCCAAGTGACCAGAATTACAGGCAAGCGCTACCACGCCCGGCTGATTTTTTGATTTATTGTAGAGATGAGGTCTTGCTGCCCAGGCGGGTCTCGAACCCGCGGGCTCAGGCAATCCACTCACCTCAGCCTCCCAAAGGCACGGGATTACAGGCTGAGCCACCGAGCCCGGCTCGTACTTATATTTTAAAAATAAAAAGTCACCTTGGCCACTTCCTTCACAGCGATCTATGCTCAAGCCTCCTCTCTGCCAGGGCTCCCTGTTGTCTCAACCTCAGATTCAGATTTCTGATTTTCTCCCAGAGCACCTCCTGCTCTAACTGTGTCCTCCCCATCCAACCGTCCCCACCCAGGCTGGGATTCCCCCTTCCCCTCCTCCCACCTGTGCTAGGAGCCCCCTTGCCTTCCTCTCATCCTGTGGCTTTCAGATTTTTTCCGGTCTTAAGTGTGTTTCTCAGCAAGACTGAAAACCCTTTGAGGGGCATATCCATGATTTGTATTTAACCACAGGACTCACATAGCTCTAAACATGCAGCAGACATTGAAGAAACAGACACAGGTCAGCACAGGGGTGGTTTTGAGCAGCATTCGGCGGTTTTAATTCCAGCACCACGTTCACTGACTGTGTGATACAGGCAAGTCAGTCCCTCTTTCTCTCTATTTTCTTGTGCAGAAGATGGAGATTATACGTCACTCTATGTGTGTCGCTTGAGGTACTGTTTGCAAAGAACTTAAAACAGAGCGTGGTGCTTATGACGCATTATGTGTTTCCTTTTTTCCCCCGCCCCTCCCTTATGTGTTTCTTAAATAAATAGATAGATGATGTTGCTCAAGACAGACCCCTTAAATCCATTTGTACAGTTTCTTCATGTGCATACATATTAAACTAGTAAGCATCAAATAGGAACTAAAAAATCGGATTCCTATTCTACTGTTGGGGTTGACTATGTGTGTTTTAGATTTCTGATGGAGTCTAGTAGTAATGGCAATGAATCTAGATAATTTCCTCTCCGCTCTTTTTCTCTTAAAAGCAAAAATAGCCCGTTATAAACTCTGCAGGCATCAGGAGCTATTTAAAGATGTCCTGCTTCAAAACAGTCATCTTGCTTAACAGAGCCTTGCTGGCAACTTCCATTCTACGGCTACGTTAATTGGCAGGCCAGCATGTAGGTCAGGCTGACCCTTCCTAGTACAAATGTGAGTGAGGGGATCTATCGTTCCTTATAAATGTGTACATCTAGTATTGGAAAAAGTCTCCTTTGGCGACCAAGCAGCTCCTTGAGCCCTAGAATAGTGTTGGCAAAGACTTTATCAATACAGAGAGAAGACTGCAGTTTTTAAACCACTGGTTCAGAAGAGAAGCAAATCCACCCTCTGTGATCGAGCCCAAACATCTTGGAACTCTTTCATATCTAGCACAAGAAGCTCTGCTTTGTGGACTCATTCTCTGGCGTTTAAAAAAGAAAAAAAGGTTGAAGAAAAAGATACACTGTGTGTGCACTTCAATGATACATATCGTACATGAATGACTTTTTTTTTTCTTTTTCTTCATCTCACTTGAAAAGGTCTGTTCTCCCAAACTTCACTGAGGCTGCCTTTGGAGCCACTGTGCTCCTGTGTTGAACACAGGCACACATCTTGGGGTGGTTCGTGAACAGGTAGAAATGTGTGCCAGTGCTGTGTCTTTTCCCCTGGGTAGTTCCAGCCTCATCATTCCCTGGTTTATCACTGCAGCCAGCTATGTTTTCTCTCCTTCTGGTGCTTTCTTTTTCTTGTTAATTAAAACTTAGCTAAAAGGATGTTTAATTAGTGACTATATGGAGATTAAACTGTGAGTTAGCTATCATTAGAACTTTCTCACTGACCAATCTTTCTCTCTCATACACATTAACACTTACACCTTCTCTCTCTCTCTCTCTCTCTCTCTCTCTCTCACACACACACACACACACACACACACACACACGCACACACACAATTTTTGTTGTTGTTGTTAGTTTTTTTTGTTTGTTTGTTTTTTTGCCGACGTCTCACTCTGTTGCCCAGGCTGGAGTGCAGTGGCATGATCACAGCCACCGCAGTCTCAACCTGCTGGGCTCCAGCGATCCTTCCACCTCAGCCTTCCAAGTAGCTGGAACTACAGGCGTGTACCACCACACCTGGCTAATTTTTTTATTTATTGTATAGAGACGAGGTCTCGCCAAGTTGCCTGGGCTGGTCTCAAACCCTGGGTTTGGGTAATCCGTCTGCCTCAGCCTCCCAAAGTGCTGGGATGGCAGGCATGAGCCACCACCTGGCACATACACACTGTTTTAGAGCTGGAGGGTAATGAGTCCAACCCCTAACTCAAAAGTAATTCTCCTGCTTAGATTTAAACTCTCCAGAGTATTCTCAATCAACATTTAAAAATAAAATTAAGCTTGTTATATGTTGGTGAGCGCTACTCTTGGGAAAAGTATTTATGGAAAGAAAAGGGTAACTTGGAAAGCCATCTTTTTCCCCCAGGAACTTGTTGAGTTATAACGGATGTACAAGAAGCTGCACATTTTAAAGTGGACAAGGGGGGCCTGCCTCAAAGCCCTGGGTTTATCTTTGTTGTTGCTGTCTGGAGAGCTAGCCCCTTGTTGTGTAGGCTTTCCCCGCTAGGTAAGTGTTGTAGGAACCCATCAGCATCTGTGTACCAGCTAGGGTTGTTGTGAGAGGCTGCATTCGGCTTCAGGGAATTTTTTTTTCTGGAGACGCTTTCAATGTATTTGCCCATTTGCACTAACGTGTAGCACTAAAATTTTGTTTTCTGTTGGGGAAAAATGCAATGGAAATGGTTGTTATGCCACAAGCAGCTTACAGAGATACTGTTCTGAGTAAAACATAAGTTTACAAATGGTTTTCTTGTTTTAAATGGGGTGAAATGCTGACTGACGATCAACTTTGCTCTGGGCATCCTTCGACCAGCCAATCTGAAGAAAATGTGATAAGAATTCATCAAGCCATCTTGGAAGACCATCACTGGACTATTGATGAATTTGTGGAGTCGACTGGGGTGTGGTGGAGTTCCTTCCTGTCAGTGATTTTATCTGAAAATTTGAGCATTAAACAAGTTTCAGCAAAATTTGTGCCTCACTTGCTCACATGTGAACAAAGAGACAATTGCTTGGCTCCATGCTGTGTTTTGAAGCTGTTGGTGGAGGCTGACCCTGTTTTTTTCCCCAAAGTCATAACCAGAGATGAATCTTGGGGCTACGGATACAACCCTGAAATGAAACAGCAATCTAGCCAAGGGAAAACTGCCACTTCCCTGCGACCCAAAAAAGCATGATAAGTGAAGTCAAATGTGAAAACAATAATCATTTGCTTCTTTGATGCAGAGGGATTGTGCACTCAGAATTTGTTCCTCCGGATTATACGGTCAACCGAAGTTTTTATCTGGAGGTTTTGAGAAGGTTGTGTCACGATTTATGGAAGAAACATCCCTCGTTGTGGCAAACAGGTGACTGGTTCTCCCACCATGACAACTCATCTGCTCACACCGTGCTGAGTGTTCTGCAGTTTTTGACTCAAATTGGCATAACCGCTGTGTCCTACCCTCCCTATTCACCCAATCTCGTCCTGAGAGACATTTTTTTTTGTCTCCCCGGGTGAAAAAAGTCCTCAAAGGGAAACGTTTTGAGGATGTGGAAGAGGTGAAACAAGAAACAGCAGAGCACTAAAAGACATCAAAATTGACACGTTCAAAACTGTTTTGAGCAGTGGAAAAAGCATCTCAATAGGTGTATTGCATCAGAGAGTACTTTGAAGATGACTGAAGTTTAAACATGTAAGATTAAATACACAATTTTTTAATACATATATTCCATTTTGGGGGGTCCCCTTCATATAGCTTGATACATTTTGACATATTTATATACCGTGAGGCCATCACAATGAATGTAACAAACATATCCATCATCCCCTGAAGTTTCTTTGTGTCCCTGTAATCTCTCTCCCCCAGCCCCTTGTCCTGTCCCAAATAACCACTGTTTCTGTCACTCTAGATAAGTTTGTAGTTTTTAGCGTTTCTACATAAATGGAATAATGCAATATGCTTCCTTTTTTCGGTCTGGTTCATTTTCCTTGGCATTGTTAAGTTTGGGGCTACTGTGAACATTTTTGTACATGTTTGTATAGACATACACTTTATTTCCCTTGGTAATTACCTGAAAGAGGAATGCCTCAGTTGTTCGGCAGGTGTATGTTTCACTTTTAACTAAATTGCCAAATGGTGTCCAAAGTGGTTGTAAAAGTTACATTTCTATCAGTAGCTGCTTGCCATGACTGCCTTCACTTGCTGTGGTCAGTCTTGGTGATTTTAATCACGCTAATAAATGTGTAGTGGCATCTCGGGTGGTTTTAGCTTGCATTTCCTTAAGTGACTAATGTTGAATGTCTTTCTTTGTGCTTATTTTCCTTCTCTATATCTTTGGTGAAGTGCCTGTTCGCCTCTTTCCCCATGTTTTAATGGATTGTTGGCCTTCTTTCTATCAGATTGTACAAGTTGTTTAAGAGTTTAGTTACAAGCCCTTTTTGGATGTATGTTTTGCAAATTATTTCCAGCCGGTTAGCTACTTTTTCATTTTCTTAACAGTGTTGTTTGAAGAGAAAAGGTTTTTAATTTTTAATTCCAATTTATTGATCTTTGTGTTTATAATTCATGTTTTTTGTGTTGCAATCAAGAAATTTTTACAAAATCTAAAGTCACTAAGATGTTCTCTGATGTTTTCTTTTAGAAATTTTATCATCTTAGCTTATGGTATGTGATGAGGGTCTATATCCAGTTTTTTTTCCATATGGCTATCCAGTTGTTCAAGCACCATTGTTGAAAAGGTTATCCCTTTGTCAAAAATCAATTGATCATACATGGACTCTATCTTCTGTTCTTTGAGCTGTTTGTCCATCTTTATACCAATACCACACTTTCTTGATTATCGTAACTTTACAATAAATCTTTCAAGCAGGCAGAGTAAGTACTCCAACTTTGTTCTTTTTTCAAAGTTGTTTTGACTATTTTGTGTCCTTGAAAGCAAATATTTTTAGTGAAGGCTGCAAACCAAAAACTTAGGAATTGTGAACCATGTGCATTAACCAGGCACTTGATAAACATCTCAGTCTTCAGCAGAATCATTTTCTGTTAGCTGTAAGTAAGCAATTTTATTTTAAAATCTCTCAAGTTATCTGGAGGGAAATGCTGTTTTCATGTAAGCCATGTCTAATTTAAAGTAAATCATGATGACGCCAGGAAGGAGAGTTCCTTCTGTTTCCTCTTCGCCTTAGATTTAGAGAAGGGGTGGACTAGGGGGTCCGGAGCGACTGGATCGGGACAAAACTTTTCTTAGACTGAAATTCTCATCACTGAGCCTCTGCCACCCTCTCCCCGTACTTCTGTGGGGTTTACGCTCTGCAGTGTCCACCAGGCCTGGGCTGTAGCCACTCTTTTCTGGTTTAGTGCCTTGACTCACCTTGCCAGGCATAACCCACTCTAGGACTTAGTCTGGGAGAGTGCTCTGACTCCTGGACTCTAAGCCCTAGCCTCAGTGACCATCAAAGAGCACATCTTTCTTGCCGTGTGCAAAGTACATGGCTCAGAATGGGGAGTGTTCAGCCCTTGAGGGGCTTCAGGACCCCAGACCCCCAGCTGGCACATGGCAGCATGTGGCCATTAGCATCCATCCCCTCACCCCTCTGCAGTAGGCGTGCCTTTAGACCTGGACCTCAGGCCCGCCTGTCAGAGCACGTCTGCGTCCATCGATGGCTTATGTTGATCATCCTTCCTTTGCAGGCGGGAAGCTGGGTCTCAGAGAGGCCTGTCTGCCTCTCAGTGACTTGAAGCCCCATTCCCCACCCTACTCCCAGACATCACACGTCCAGCAAGGCCTCCTGGCAGCCTCCCTCTGCAGCTTTATGGCACCATCACCGCTTAGCTTTGGGACTAAAATGAGGGCCTCACCTATGCTGAAGCAGGCCGGGGCGGACAGCAAGTGGTTACATGGGATTCATTGCTAGATGGTTCATGAACCCCTCCTCTGGGGTCTGTGAGCAGCCTGGACTTTTCACAAACCTTCTTGTGGCTTGCTGGCTGTAAACTTGCCCACTCTGCTGTTGGAAGGGGCTTTGCCAGGGACGTACGTGCGGAGGCCTTTCTGTGTAGCTCTGTTTCGGAGTGGCTTTCACTGGCCCCCGGGCTTGGCGACGCATTCTGCCCCATCCAGCTCCCTCTAGGAGCCTCTCCAGTCTCCATGGTAACTGCATGTCGAGAGGCAGCCGGCTGGTACTGTGGCTTTGTATTAAACACAATGAATTTAAATGGGATGCTCGGCGGTGAAGATGATCATTCTGGATTAGAGAGAAGCCTGGAGCTCCTCATTTCGTCATTCTGAATGTTGGCACAATTCTCCGTTCTCGCCCTGTAATTCAAGCCCAAGCCACACCTCCCCCTCTGTCTCTAAGCTGCAGTTAGATCCGATTTCACTTGGGCTGTTCTCTGTTCTTTAAGGAATCTTGGCGCTGGGAACCTCTGGGTCGGGCCAGGGCTCCTCTAAGCTCTGGGGGAGAGAGACCCCATCGTGTGAAGGACATCAGGGATAGCGTCTGGCTGTACAATTTCCTCTGGGCCTTGGTCTTCTGATTTGTAAAATGGGAACAGTAATCCCTACCCTGCAGCATTGTTTGTTTGTTTGTTTGTTTTAATTTTATTGTGGTAAAATATACATGCATAAAAGAGACCATTTTGGCCATTTTTGAGTGCACAGTTCTATGGCATGAAGTACATTCACATTGTTGTGCAAACGTTACCTCCATCCATCTCCAGAACTTTTTCATTCTTTCTTTCTTTTCTTTAGTGAGACAGCAGGATTTATTGAGAAGACAGAAAAGCTCCCACAGTGGGAGGGGACCCGAGGGGGTTACCCCAGAACTTTTTAATCTTCCCAACTGAGGAGGCTGAATGGATGTCCCTCCCATTAAGCACTAACTTCACTCCCCCCAACCCCAGCCCCACTCCTGGCAGCCACCATGCTATTTTTTGTCTCTGAAGTTGACTACTCCATGTTGCTCATGTAAGTGTAGTCACACAGTATTTGTCCTCTTGTGACTGGTTTATTTCACTTTACGTAATGGCCTCAAGGTTCACTCCTGTGGTAGCAGGTGTCAGAATTTCCCTCTTTTTCAGAACTGAGTAATATTCCATTGTTTGTCCATTCACCCATCAATGGACACTGGGTTGGTTCCACCCTTTGGCTACTGTAAATGCTACTAGCGTGAGTGTAAAAGTATCTGTCTGAGTCCCTGCTTTTCATTACAGAGCCATTCTGAAGATCCAATAAGATAATACATACTGAGAACATTGCACGTGAGAGGCGAAGTTAGTGCTTAATGGGAGGGACATCAATTCAGCCTCCTCAGCTGGGAAGATGAAAACGTTCTGGGGCAACTCCTTCAGGTCCCCTCCCATGTCCGTTTCCCTTCTGAAAGCGAGTTAAACCCAGGAGTGACTGCCACGGTGACCCGGTGGCAGGAGAGTGATGTTGCTTTTGCTCGCCTGCTGCTTCTGTATCCCTGGGACTTGTAGGCTGTTTGGGAATTCACGCACTTCACTCCAGGTGGTTAATGTCTTTACCACCACAAAAACCATGCATGCTTTTATGTTTCTCTCACCAGTTGGCATTCATGAATTCCAAAAAGAAAAAACACAAGGGCTGGTGTATATACTTCCTTACCAGTGGTCTATTTTAAGTGCATCCTCTGGGAGACCCAGAAGCTGAGGTGAGATCGCCCAGGCTGGGAGGCTCAGTGCTTGGGTACCACTTCCACTTCAGACCTGGTCTCAGTATTGCAGAACAGTTTGGGACTTGAGGTGGAAAAGACTTGGCTGGCTGGCCTCTCGGAATCGGAGAATGACCATGTCTGCTGCATGTGGTGGTAATGGAGACAGACAGAACGGCACTTGGCTGCCGAGACCCATTGCTGGAGTGCTTCATGTGGGAGGAGAGGGCCCAGGAGGGTTTCTCTGGGTCCAGCTTCATCCCAAAGCTTCTAGAGGGCAGCACCCCATGCTGCCCTAGCCCTCTCCGGGGGTGAGAATCGCAGGCTTGGAGCCAGCTATCCCTGTGGGGCCCCTGCAGCAAGCCTTTCCAGGCTCTGGCCACTGCCCTGGAGAGAGCTCGCTCCCTACCCCCAACTCCCCACCCCCGCGTCCCTGGGAATACGTGGCAGGGGGAAAGAGGGGTGGAAGCTCTGGCACAGCCTTTGACCATGCCTGGTCCGCGCTTCTGACAGCCTGGCGATCAGGCCTGCTCTTTATCCACGAGGCCGAGGGGAGGAGGGGAAGTGGGGATTCCATACTGAATCGCAGGCCTCTCTCTCGCTCTTCCACTGACGCTGCTGCTGCTGGCTGCGTGGGTGTGCCTGGAATCCACCCAGCCACCGAGCAGGATCATGTCTCCATCTTGGTGCTCCTCTGTGTCATTGCCTCTGGGGGTCCTGTCCTGAAACATCTCCTCCTCTCACCACCCTACCTCCCTGGGTCATCTGCTACCGATGACCTCACTGTGGCTGCAGCCCTGACACACCGTGCACCTCCCTGCCAGACAGTTTGCCTCGGATGCCTCAGAGGCCCAGCTGAGCACATGTACCACAGACTGCTCTGCTTCCAGGGCACCTCCTGCAGGGAGTGGCATGGTCCCCAGGCCAGGGTTTACTTGCTCAAGACCAGAAGACTCCTAAGTGATGCAAGCAGGACTCGAATCAGGTCTTCCACCGTCATACCCTGCCCGGTGCTCCATCAGGGAGTGGAACTGTACTTCTGACATACTTATGTATGCATATGTCCCTCCAAGCCCAAAGCAAGCTCAGCCTACCCTGGGACCCCTCCCCATTTTGTGACTGTGCTAGACATCTGCCTAGTCCCCTTGGTTGGCTATCGCTGACTCCTGGGATCCCCAACCCTCAGTTTTCTCTGCCCAGCTCGGGCTCACCAAGGGGCCCGTTACAACAGCATGTTGACTCCAGCCAAGTCCGTTACTGCCCTGCTGCTGTTGACTCTGCAGTGCATCTCCCATACGGTTTTCCTAAACCTCCTCTCGGCTCAGATCGGCACTCCCAATTTCCCCAGCGCCTTCCCTCGGGATTCTGGCTCCATCTCCCCGTCTTGCTGGGACTTTTGGGGCAGAAGGCCTGCACCTCCTCGGCTCCCCTCCAGGTCTCTGATGGCCTCCTCCTGTACCCTCCCACCTGGTAGGCATGGACATTCACCCTCAGTCTCCTCATCTGGATAATGAAGACAATAATGGCACTTCTCTGGGGATAGTTAAGCAGACACAGGAAGTGTCCAGTGATGGTAGTTGCTAGCAATTTTCATCAACACCCAAAAGTCCCTTAATCAGCTCTCTCTCAAAGTGTCTGAAAACACCCTTTCCCCTGAATTTGATCACTCTCCTGATACTATCATTTTAGCCACTCAAGCATAAAACCTATAAAACCTGTCCCATTACTCATTTCCACCTCCTCATCGGTCACCAAAACTTGCCCTTTCTTCCAAGAAGCATGTAATACAAATGTCCCTTCCATCCCATCCCCCAAATCCAGACCCATCATCATCATGCCATTGAGTTGCACACACAGCGAGAGTAATATTCCTGAGTCTGAATTTCCTGTTCTTCTGCCCAGAGGCCGGCTGTGGCTGCACATGCTTACACAGAGGTCAACAAAAGCCCATCCCAGCGCCCTGACAGCCTCCATCCTGGGCCATAGATATGTCCAGGGATGGCAGTGTGGACAGAGTCTTCTCTGTAAACGAGTCCTAAGCCTCACACTCCTTACACTCCCCCATGACCACCCCCCCGCCCGCCCACGCACACATGTAGACACACTTGCCAACCATTGGAGACTGGTTCATTAAGATCCATGCAGTTTGGTACTCATCAGACCTGCTGTCTGTCTCCTGGCTGTGCCCTGACTTGGCCTTGCCAAAGCATCCTGCCTGGGCAGACCACGCCCACCCACTGCTCACAGCCTCCCTATCCTCGTGTGACTCATCCTTCCACGGGTCTTCTTTTGAACGTGATGTGTTCCATCTTCGTCGAGGAATAGTATCTGTGCCTCCTTGACGTCTCGAGGTGTTTTGAAGTCATTTCTATCAGAAATCGACCTTTTTCTTGTCCCGTTGGCCAGCTGGACTCTGAGCACCTTGAGGTGCTTACATTCCCTTCTCATTCTGGAGCATCAAATGCCCATCATAGAGGGCACACATTGTGTGCATTAGTACAACTTACAGATTACGCTTATTGTCAACTGTGACACCTGACTGAGCTCTTACTGTGTCAGGCATTGGGATAGGTGCTTTATGCGCGTTATCTCATTCAATTCTCACAGTAACTCCATGAGGGGTGTATTATTATCTCCATTTGTAAAAGGGCTCAAAGAGATTAAGCAACTTGCTCAAGATCTTACAGCTCATAAGTGACAGAGCTGGGATTTAAGCCTAGATCTGCCTGCCTTAATGTCTGATTCTTGTCACGACACTATTTTGCCTTTAAATACAGCATTCGTGAGCTTTAAATGGCAGGCACATTAAGTATGATTTTTTTCCTCAAAATATATTGTGGATAGAATGTTGCCTTTTTTCTCTGTAAAAAGTTGAAAGAATGAAGTGTGAGTTTTAGATGTGGCCATGCTTAGAGCGAGATACCCGATGTCAGGAAGTAGGACCACATCCTAGATGAAGGGGCGGAGACCATGGATGCAGAAGGTGGGACTGAAAAGCAAAAGGACATTTAAGAGTGCCACTAATAGCACAGGTGCCACCTAGAGAAAGCCTGTCATCTGCAGGATGAGCTCAACAGGCTGCAGATTGTCATGAAGATGAAAGCTGGATGGAGCCAGAAGGACAGAGGGGGGCCTGGAGGAACTAATCAGGCATCACCTGGATGCCCTGGAAAAGGATGTTTTCTTTTTTCTTTCTTTGCTTTTCTTTTCTTTTCTTTTTTTTTTTTTTGAGTCAGAGTCTCACTCTGTTGTCCAGGGGCATGATCATAGCTACCAAAACCTCGACCTGCTGGGCTCAGGCGATCCTTCCACCTCAGCCTTCCAGGTAGCTAGAACCACACGTGCCCGGCTAATTTTTTTGATTTCTTGTAGAGATGCGTTCTCGCCAAGTTGCTCAGGCTGTTCTCAAACCCCTGGGCTCAGGCAGCCCTCTCGCCTCGACTTCCCAAAGCGCTGGGATGACAGGCGAGAGCCACCGCACCCAGCAGATATTCTCATAGGTGGCATCTGACAGAAGGTGTTGGAGAGACTCAGAAAGGATGGTGGGCAAGCAGCCTGGGAGAGGATTGCCAGAGGAAGGGTCAGCAGTCGGGTGTCCTCGGCTCTAGTGTGAGCTAACCAAGGTGACGGTGAAGCCCAGCGCAAGGCAGTTAAGAGCCTGGTCCCACTACATGAGGCCAGCACGGGTGACAAGCAGATGGCAGGAACGGCTGCGTCACCTATGGGGCCCAGTGAGAAAGGGGAACGTGGGATGCCTTGCTGAAAAATTATTGAGACTCCTCAGGAGGAGGCAACAGGACAGTAGGCATGCTCAGCGTTCTTCTAAGGCACACGCAGCTGCACAGACCACATGCCACATGGCCCTGCTGGTGGGCTTGAGCTCCAGGACAGGAAAGGTATTGCCGAATTCTGCACATGCATCATTTCACCAGATGAGACATGTGGGCCCTTCTCTTGGGGGTGTGAAGAGCTGGCTTTCCAGAGGGCAGGGGAACAGCCAACAGAACCCAGAAAGCGAAAGCTAACGCCTGAGCCCTAGGGAAGCTACTGAGCTGGTTATTTTTTCCCCCTTGTACTTGGGGAGGGTTTGAGTAAAAGAAAAAAGATAATTTTAATGTGGAATGAAAAGGAAGTGATTTCACAGCAACTCCAAGAGAAGCAGATCTGTACAAGCAGTGGCTTTCCCAACAGTGTTCAGAGAGGCAGAAATGTTCGCATGGCACTTACCAGTTGACAAAGCACATCAAAATCCTGGTCATTTGATTCTCTGTGCAGCTTGATTCCCTCTTTAAAGATTGCGTTGGCCTTAATCTGTACACACAGGCCGTAGCAGCTCCTGCCTTTCTGATTCCAGTCACCTGCGCAAACACACTCCATTTTCCCATCCATCTGTATGAAAAATATGCTCTGGGAAGTCTCTCCCCTGTCTTAGTGAAAAACCCCATGGATTGGCTCTGGCCAGAGTGCCTTTTCAGGCTCAGAGCACACCTGTGTGCCTTGACCAATTGGTTCTCGGCCTTGGATCATAAGAGCCAGAGCTTGCAGCGGGAAGGGTGGAGTGGAGGTGCCACTGCTGCGGGAAACAGCAAGGCATGACTGGAGCTGTGGTTCTGCAGAAGATGCTACGAGGGTGACTCTGCAAAGGCCTTCGTCCGGACAAAGCTAGGAGGGACCAATGCGCTGGTCTCTCCAGCACTGCACTGCCAGCAGATGAATCCTATCTGAATGGATACAAGTATCTGAAATGTCTTTCCAACTTGCTGAGCAGGTCCCTGGTCAATGTGGCAACCCCACGTGCCCCAGGGTCTCTAGTAAACTTCTGAAGCATAAAGATAGCATCTATAAAAGGCTTAGGCTACATTCTGGTACCGCTCCTGCTCTTGGCCAAGTGTGTGCCTGCAAAGTGTGTCATGAAATGGATTTCCATTAAGTATATTGGGTTTTGTTAGGGAACAAGTGGGGGTGGCATTATGGGGCATCAAATAAATCCAGATTTACCCAGCAGCATGTCATAAATGTCAAAACCAAAATAATGGTGACCTTTTGAATTAGGAAAATTATGTTTTATATCCTGCCAAATACGTATAATGATACTGTGTCTGTTGGTTAAACAAATGGTCCTCGTGTCTATGTTAATTTAATAGTGACAGATGTGAAGTCCTACATTCAGGTAAAAACAAATGCCCGCTTACACAATGGGGAATGCTTAGCTGAACACATATTTGAAAAACAACAGCAAGGGGTTGGGCAGTTTTGGTCAGCCACCAGACAGGAGGAGGCCACGGTCAGGTCAGGTGTGGCTGGAGAGCAGCACGTTCCACAAAGCTGAAATTCCACCCCGAATGGGGGCTGCACTCGCAGAGGGAAAGCCCCCAGCCCTGTGTGAAGCCATGAATGTCCATGAACTCAGAAATGGGTATGGACATAGAGGAATGTTCATACCATGAAGTAATTAAAATGAATGAAATGAACCTACATAAATCAACTTACATAAATAAATCTGAAAGATAGTATTGAGTAAAAAAAGCCAGGTTGCAAAAGAATATAGACAGTACAATAGATGTCGTTTGAATAAATGCTTCAAATTCACAAAGTAAAAAAGATTAAAGCATAAAAACAGGAGGAATTTATACCATCCTCCAGGAAGAGAGGAATGGGAATAGGATGGAGACCTTCAGTTATATCCAAAATATTTTATTTCATGTACAAAAAAATTATTGGTGTGGTAGCTGACACCTGTAATCCCAGCACTTTGGGAGGTCAAGGTGGGAGGACTGCTTGAGCCTAGAAGTTAGAGACTAGCTCAGGCAACATAGGGAGACCTCATCCCTACTCCCCAAAAATTATCTGAGGTAAATATGGCAAAAATTTGAGTAGTAGTATACATAAATAGATGTTTTTTTATTTTCTGTACTTTATGTTTGAAATATTTTATAACTTTAAAATAAAGAATTTTAAACACATAAGTCTGTCTAACTATAAATTTTTAAAACTGCTGCTTTAGCTTCCTCTAAATTTATTTAAGTGTATATTATAAAAGCAATAAAATTAAATACATTCTGGAAAAATAGAAAAATTAATTCCTCTGAATCTCATCACTCACGAACAGCTATTGCAGTGTCTTAGTCAACTTCCTTCTGTGTTCTTCCTGTGTGGGGTGTGTGTGTTTAAACACGGTCTGAGCATTGGGAGTGCTGTCCTGTTCACTCATGGCACACCCTTCCCCAAGCTGTGGCTTTGTCTCCTGGAACACCCTTTTTATTGACTTCTGTTGAAGACCTTCCACAGTGCACTCAACCGGCACCATTTTGCGTAAGAACAGTCTTGAGAATCAACAGTCAAGTCTTCTCTTTTTTTTTAGTCAGAGCCACTCCCTCGCCCAGGCTGGAGTGCAGGGGCACACTCATGGCCACCGCAGCCTCGACCAGCTGGGCTCAGGCGATCCTTCCGCCTCAGCTTTCCAAGTAGCCGGAACTAGAGGCTCCACACCTGGCTATTTTTAAAAAATTTATTTATTGTAGAGATGAGGTCTTACCAAGTTGCCCAGGCTGGTCTCGAATCCCTGGGTCGGGCAAGCCTCTCGCCTCAGCCTCCCAAAGTGCAGGGATGACAGGTTTCAACCGCCATGCCCGGCCACTGTTCTTCTAAACGCCTGGGAACTCAACTGGGCTGGGCCCTACTGTTGATTTCTGCAGGTCTGTGTTGTGTGGGATGACACTAAAAAGGTCTGTCACATCTGTGATACCACACTGCAGTGAAGACTATGCTTGTCAGCATCCGTCTGTGGGTCGGAAGCGTGCATATGTAAAAAGCCAACTCAGCGCATGTCGTGCCTCCGAGGAATCAGGAGCTTGAACTTGCAGTGTCTGGTGTGAGCTCACATGCCCGCTCCTGGGAGCACTTGCTGATCCTGGGATGCTCTTGTTCTGAGGGCTGGGGTAACAACAGTGATCATTATTCCCAGGACTTGGCACCCTTCCCAGCTTATAGGCGCTCTTACCTCCTTAGCCACCTGGCCCTACTGGGCCCCTGAGAGGTGGGGAACAGAGGACACATGGCTGTTCCCAGATCACAGCAGTAAGCGGGAAAGTCAAGTCCACCACCCGACGCTTTGCTCTCCCTCCAGAATGCTTTTCGGCTCCCGTCCTTACAGCCAAGAAAGCGGGACTTCTGCCCTGGGCTCTGGATTTAAGGAGACCCTCCTGGGGCCCTCCAAGCCTGCCGCGTAAGTAAGTCCAGGGGCCATGTCTGCTCAGAGCCCACTAGCCCACGCCTAAACCACACTCTAGGTCCCTGGAATTCCCTGAGAAATGGCCTGAGCTTTGCAAGCCCAAATCTTTATCCCGGACACAGACACTCAGTGTGTGAACACTAGGCACAAGGCCAGCATTTTGCAGGCGGTGTGCAGAGCTTAGGCCTGCCGGCTGCAGGATGCATTCGGGATCAGGGGTGTGGGTTAGGGTTAGGCACAGAAGCCGAAACCAACTTTCCCTGAAGTGTAGCTCAGGATTGCAAGGACCAAGCTGGGCACAGTGGCTCAAGCCGTGGTCCCAGCCACTCACAAGGCCAAGGCAAGAGGATCACTTGAGCCCAGGAGTTTGAGACCAACCTGGGCAGCATAGTGAGACCTCTTCTCTACAATAAATTAAGAAATTAGCTGGGTGTAGTGGCGTGCACCTGTAGTCTCAGCTACTCATGAGGCTGAGGCAGGAGGATTGCTTGGGCCCTGGAGTTGGAGGCAGCAAAGTTATGACCATGCCACTGCAACTGCACTCCAGGCTGGGCGACATGTGACCTTGTCTCAAACAACAACCACAAAGAATGGTGAGACCCCAAGAATTCTAAATCCAAGCCTGGCCTTCTTGGCCATTATGAAGATATATTGGACAGAGCAGGAGGATAGAATATTAACAATTATTATTAATATATTCTGTGGGGTGGTGTGCAGGCTTGATGGATAGCTTGGCATTTAGAGGTTTGGCACCTGAGCCGCCTCCTCCACTCTCATCCTGGGGCCCACAAGGGCTGAGCGCAGTACTGGCTCTTCTTTTATCTCCCTGTGCTGTTTCCAGCCTCCCTGTTCTCTATCCAAGACTGCAGGTGTACTGAGGGGGCACAAAGGAAAGCACTCTAGAAGCCCAGGAAACAAGGCAACGCAGTGGGTAACATCCCAACAGCCAGACACCCTAGTGTATGTGTAGAAGCGGGAAATACCTAGCAGGACAAAGTAGAGCACAGCCACCTGCTGGGAGGGTGGATCTGCAGGGGAGCTGAGCTCTGCGCTTCCCCTTCGCGCGCTTTCCCTGCCGCCCCTGCTTGTCACCACAGAACTACCACCTTCTGTTGGTTGCTTCAAGCTGTGTCGTGGAGTCCACAGGACAGACAACATGGGAGTGATCTCGCAGGCCCAGCCAGCCTCTTGCAACAGCGAGGCTGTGAGAGTTTTTACTTTAATTGCTATCGGGCAATTCCTTTCAGTCCCTTCTTCCCCAGCAATATTTCTGATCTGTGACAAAGAGTTTGACCGAATAGAGAAGCATGAAACCATGAAGACAGTTTCATTGAGCTCTTTACCCCCCACCGCCATTGAAAACAGAGATACACACCCAAGCCCTAAATACGTAAACACCCACGTGAGGACAGCACTTTACCAAATCCGTTCCGAAAGTGATATTTCACTTGACTTTTGCAACTTGCCAAAGTCGTGTCGGTGAAGAGCGTTAAGAAGCTGACTGGGGTCAGCAGACCAGGAACCTGGAGCTGTGATTCCAGAGGACTCAAACGGAAGGACTGGTTTTTCCAAACTTCTTTTCATCAGGAAAAAAGAATCACCTTGTATTGCAGCCCTCACAAAGCCTCTTATATTGTGGGACTCCCTCTCCATCATTTACATTTTAATGACAAAGTTCTTGAAAACAACACATTAGCCTGAAATAGCCTTTGACAGTGATAGTTTTGGAAGTTGACAGAAGTCACCTGACCAGTTTTTTTAACGTTGGAGGTAAATCTTTAGTAATGTTTCCTGGTGGTGCACTTTGTGATTGCAAGTGAGGCTTTTTAAAGATTTCTCTTTAAGGTCGTGTCTTGGGGAGATGGTGAATAGGATAGATTTTCAACACACGTGTGCATCTAAACGGTACTCTGTCTCAAATGAGATAGATGAAAATGAAGCTAACATGCTTAGAAAAACGAAGACGACCTGGATGTTGAAGATGCAAGTGAAAAGTTTGGATACAGCACCTTCATGAAACTCGAGAGAACAAACAAAACAATGTATCCAAATTAGCATTTTATACATTATGATTTAGTATTCGTGTGTAACTAAATAACTATTCTATATAGACATTTGATTATGCCATCTATATTATTACTTTATGCTACATTAGATTATGTATAAACACTTGATTATGTCGTCTGTATATTTAAGTTGGCTAAAAATTGTCTGGGGCGAGAATCTTCTCACTGGAAAAATAGGAGTTGGCCTTAGGCTCAGTGACACACCACTTGGCTTTTCCAAAGTGCCCAGCTGGACCCCAAGTGAGGAAGGGGCAGGTTTGGGGACCCACAGTGGTGGTGAAGGCTACGCGCTGGCTGCTGCATCCCCACACAGCCCTTTGCAGGCTCCCAGACATCCCAGCCTTTCGTGAGGAAGGGTCTGTGGCTGTCCAGGTGCACCACTGAGGACCGTGTCTCACCACGTCAGCGACTTGGGTGGGGCAGGACCCCAACAAGATGTCCCTTCTCACCTTCCACAGGCAGCCCTTGTCGGAGGCACCACCATGATCATCGGCCACGTCCTGCCAGATAAGGAGACCTCCCTCGTGGATGCCTACGAGAAATGCCGGGCTCTGGCTGACCCCAAGGTCTGCTGTGACTACGCCCTACACGTGGGGATCACCTGGTGGGCACCCAAGGTAACAGTGCTGGTGGAATCCCAAAGAAGGCACACGGGCTTTGGAGATGGAGGGACCCTTTGGTTTGGGCTGACCGGGGTGTGGCACTCTCCTGCACGTGGGAGTCACCCCTCTCACCACTATCCTAACACCCAGTGCCAAAGCAAAAATTCTTAGGATTCCACAAGGGGAGTGCATGGGCCCATCCTGCTTAACTGAAGGAGACCATCCTCCAGCAGACATGGAGAGCCTTGTGCTGCAACAGGGTCCAAGGCCAGAGGCCATGCCTGGGGAGTGCTGGCTCCCTGCTGTGACCACGCGATTTTAGCACCTGCTGATGTTTCTCTGAGGTGCCCTGACGGTGGAGGGCAGTGCAGCTGAGCAGCGGGCCGGCAGGGTTCAGGTATCTTATTAGCGTCAACTGCCCTGAGCTGAGGTCTCCAAACTGAGATTCCTATCCTGGCTCAGCACCGCCTGGTGCGAATGGACCCAGGTACGCGGCCTTCCTATGGGCCGAGCTCCTGCTCTGAGAAGCGCTGAGGCTGCCCTGGACTGTGACGGGGGCTGCTTCCACTGAGCCCTTCTTAGCATGACCTCTGTGCCCACCCTGTGTCTGTGTCCCAGGCCTCTGGCTTTCCTGGTCAGAGTCCAGTCTCTTCCCCCTGGAGTCCCATGTCATTGCGCTTCCTGAAAGCAGACACACATTTAGATTTTGCTTTGTTTCTGGAGTTTTGCTACCTATCACTCCAGGGAAGCAGCCTGGATATTCATTCTTTCATCAGTTACTTATTAAGACCCATGTACCAACACAACACTCTGGCGGGTGCCCTGGAATCAGAAATAACAGACATCAGGAAGTTCTGCCAACTTGGGAAGTGCCTCTTCTTTTTTCCTCAAAAACCCACGTGTAGGGGCACATGACATGAATAAAGGTATCTGATCTCAAGCCAGGCAAATGGAGACCAAAGGGAGGCCCACACTTTACAAACTTTGCCTGTATGATGACCACTTGTATACCTAATCTTGAATTGTACCCCACATCTTTAAAATAAAATAAATTTTTTAAAAAGAAGAAAAAACCCATTTGTAACTGCTGCTAATTGGAGTGTATATCCAGGGCAACTTCAGTCTATGCTCCTGACTGGCCATCCTCAAGTTTTCACCTCACATAAACTCTATACTTGATCATTAAAAAAGAAGAAGTAGAAGAAGCAGCTTTACAAAGTTCTCCAGTTGCAGGCTTTAGTCTAAAGGGCCTCACAGCCTTCAGAGATGTGCTAAAGCCTCACTATGCTTCTGCCCTTGGGCTGTGGCCTTGAGTTGGGGCTCACAGGCTCTCTTCCATTCTTGGTGACCTGGCGCCTTTAGAGGGCCTTGGGACACCCTGACCCTCCCAGCATGAAGGCCCCTCCTCCTGGTACCAGGCCAGAGGCACAGACTGTGCTCAGGGTCAGCCATCCCTTATCTCAGAGGGGGTCTCCTTCCTGGACACCCTCCTGGGCAAGTGCCCCCCACCCAAGCCTCTCCCCATTCCCTTCCCCTGAGTTGGCCTGGAATGGAGGGTCTCAGAGTCCCAGCAACACTGAAGCCAGTCCAGGCCAGCCTCAGCACCCAGAGGTTGTGGGGACTCTCGTGCATCTGGAGTTTTTAATTCTTTTTTATAATCAAGAAAATGTTTCTAATTACAAACATTGAGAACAGCAAAGAAAGGAAACGTGTGATCCAATAGCCCCAACACATTCCCCACTGCTACTTTATCTTGTTTATCTCCAGTCTTTCTCCACACGTTCTTTCAGAGTAGCTTTTTCTCTCATGGGTGCACCTTTTCTGTTTTGCCGCATTGTCTTCTGACCAGCAATATCACAGCCACCGACTGTTCTATCAGGTAGATGAACCTGAAGTTATTTTCCTGTTGCTAGACCAGTGTTGCTTTCATTGTTTTCCTAGTGCGAATAATGTTACGAAGACCCATATTCTCATAACCTTGTTCATGTTTTGTTCCTAAGTTCGATCCTAAACTCGATCTTCCCAGGGTGGCTGGATTTTTAGCATTAGAGTGCCTTCTTTGTAACACCAGGGAATCGGTCACAGGAATCAGTCATCCTTCCTGTGATTACCATCACGGCTGGTTGGGAGACAACACAGGACAAGCCTAGGTGACAGGAGAAACGGACCGTAATGTGGCAGTGTGGGCCCTACAACTGTCTCGCCTGGCAACTTTCCAGGCACGTCTGCACCCGCTTACTCAGGCAACCTCACGACAGCCTGCGGGTGGGAAGACAGTGAGGCAGAGAGGCTGCGGGTGTCCTGTGGTGGCGCCTGACCTGGGGCAGCCCACGTCTCCTGTCAGTCGGCCCCTCGAGTGTCGGCACCCATGCGGCATGCCCTTTGTGTTTGCATTCCAGGTGAAGGCAGAGATGGAGACACTGGTGAGGGAGAAGGGTGTCAACTCATTCCAGATGTTCATGACCTACAAAGACTTGTGCATGCTTCGAGACAGTGAGCTGTATCAAGTATTCTACGCTTGCAAGGACATTGGGGCAATCCCCCGCGTCCATGCCGAAAACGGGGAGCTCGTGGCTGAGGCAAGTCTGCACCAGTGGAGACCATTATCGGGGTTGGGGGTCCTGACCGCCTGCCACTGACCCTGCAGGTTCAGACAAAGCAAGCTGTGAAATAGAGTTGAAACGTGAGCACTGCGGGTGACAAATCTTGGTCAGAACACCCAAACTTCCACTGTCTGTAAGGAAGAAATAGCTCCTTATGGTCCCAAAGGATTTCCAGGTCTTGACTGATGGTGTCTTGATTCTAACAATGAGAGATTTAAATTCCGTTATAGCAGAGAACTTGGAGCACTTCTGAGAAATGTCTGTCATGATTTGACATGCAGAATGAGTAAGAGTCAGCCTCCCACTTCCCCTCTCCTCCTCAGAGGAGTTACGGAGATCGGTCCACTGGTACCAGCAAAGATGAGGCTCTGTGTTTCTCGGGCTTGGGAGAAGGGTTAGCCTGGAAGTCACTGGAAGCTAGATAAACTTGTCTGGGTTTCCAGGGAGGAAATTCTGTTTTTCAACCAATATAGAGTGTTTGTCTTTGGGGCCCCAGGCCTGCTTGCTAGTTGCCGAACTACATTTTTAAGAGAAAAAGATAAATTGAGGCATTATGCAGTGAGAATCGGGGGAGTGCCGTGGGAGGGGGGTGTGCATATCCTGCCTGCCTTAGAAGATCCACCCATGGAAGTGGGAGGAGTACCACAGCACAGGCCACGTAGGGAAGCAGGCCCCTTCTAGCAGATGTCAGCATCCCTGGGACTCCGCATTTGCTTATGTCCTCTCGATTTTCTTTCTCTTGCTGTTCTTCAGGGTGCTAAAGAGGCGCTGGATCTGGGTATCACAGGCCCAGAAGGAATCGAGATCAGTCGTCCAGAGGAGGTGAGAACAACGTCCCGTGGCCATCGTCCATGTCTTTCATGCAGACTCACAGGATCTTCTGTGATGGAAGAGACTTCAAAAGTACAAGTTGTATCCCTCTCTCTATGGGTGAAATTCCACCTGGAAGAATCTTCCTTCCAGGGGGAATCTTCCTCCATGTTGATACCATGACCTTGAGCTTCCTTGGAAGAGATACTTAGGAGAACCATACCCACCACATTTGATTCTGACTTCTAGGATCTGGAGGAGACACTGTTAGCACATCTGGGATTGCTTTGCCTAAAACAGAATCGAGAGGCCAAAGACAGACTGAAAGAGCCATCAGATGTCAGAAGAAGTTTCAAACTATAAACTCAGCATTTTAAAGATGAGACCCCGCTGAGCATCTGAGGAATACTTTGGGCCCTTCCCACCAGAAACAGGAGACACATATATGCCCATGCTAATCCCCAGTCACTCACTGAGATGGTCATTAAAAGCCCTGTTCTCAGCTGGGTGCAGTAGCTTATGCCTGAAATCTCAGCACAGGCAGGGAGGCTGAGGCAAGAGGATCACTTGAACCCAGGGGTTTGAGACTAGCCTGGGCAGTATAGCAAGACCCCCATCTTACAAAAAATTTAAAAATTAGCCAGGCACGGTGACACGCACTTATAGTCCCAGGTACTCGGGAGGCTGAAGCAGAGGCTTGCCTGAGCTCAGGAGGTCAAGGCTGCAGGCAGCCATGATCGTGCCACTGCACTCTGACATGGGCGACAGAGCGAGATCCCAACTAAAAAAAGAAAAAATAGCTTTGTTCTCCTCTGCCCTCTGGTTTTATCCTCGCTCACATTCTGCTCTAGGGGGCCCATATTAGACAAGTAATGCCTCCTTGCCCTTGACCCTCTTCCAGCATTCTCTGCCACTTGTTGGGGTAACGATGTCTCATTCCACCAAAAGCCGTAAGTGCAGAGTGGTGGCTGGATGTCCACGAGGGATTAAGGAGGGGCTCGTGGGACAAGGAGCACTGCCATCACCCAAGAACCAGGCAGGCTGCTGGGGAGTCCCATGTTACCCTGATCTGCCCCATCTGTCAGAGCCCTAGAACATGGGTGCTGTCCTGGCACCCTTGAATTGGTAGGGTAACTCACACCAGACTCCACAAATGCGTGGGGGCTGTGCCGGTGAGAGCAGGACTGGACTCCGTGGTGCAACACTGGGAAAGGGCAAGGCTTTGGCCACCATGGTTGTAGCACTAAAACTGATCACCATCCTCATCTGCCAGTTAAAGAGGAGGGTCCTGGGTCTACCCTAGGAGCGATTCTGTCCCCAGAGGACACTGGGCAATGTCCCAAGGTAGCTTGGCTCTCCCACCTGGGGAAGGGCGCCTCTTGCATCTGGTAGGTCGAGGCAGGGGTGCTGCTGGACGTCCCCCCGATGCACAGACAGCCCCGCCCCAGAGAATCATCTGACTCAAAACACCAAGAGTGCCGCGGTGTGAAACTCCAACCCGGGCTCTTTTCCAGGTTGAAACCAGCCGCTGTGGCACCTTTGCTGCAGCTCCGAGGTGGCTGTGGAGGGAGGCACCGGAAAGCAGGGGAGTGGGATTCTGAGCTTTCGTGGCTTTTGTTTTGTTGCCTTTTACTTAAGCTTGAGCAGCATCTGGCAAGGCTGTGTCTGGCCTTCCAAGTCCTGGGATTCTCTCTCTGTGAGCCCCGGTGGTTGACTTGGCGCCCCACCCAGGCCTTGCCCAGAGGCAGCCACTGTGGGTGCAGTTGACCGCCCCCCCACACATATTTTATCCAGCACTTATAGGGTGGGCTGTCGGGTGGATGTGGGCTTGTTTCTAGGAGAAGGTGACAAGGAGAGGGTCACTGTTTGGTTCCTTCCTGTGCTTTGTCTCTAACAGCTGGAAGCTGAAGCCACTCACCGTGTTATCACCATTGCAAACAGGGTAAGTAGCGGACGTCCACTCCGGGGCTGACACCGACCTCTCCAGGGCAGCCCTGTCCTGCTTGGGGTGCTGGCACCACCCCAGGCCCAGGAGCCAACGGAGCCTGCTCCGTGAGCCTTGTCCCTCCTACAGTCTGGCACCTGCTCTCCGCTGGCCATCGACTGGCTGAAGTCTTGTTTCCTTGCTCCAGTGTAAATGGCTCCCGAGGGAGGTGGGGGAGGTAGAGGGACCACAGAGCCCAGCTGTAGCATTTCTTTTAGAGGAGTCAGTGAGGACACTTTTTGCTTAAAGAACCATGACTTAAACTCATGCCACCAGGCCATCGGTTTCCTGCTGTCCTCCCCGGTGTGGTGCGGGGCAAAGCCCAGCAGGGTTGTGAGACGCTGGCAGGGTATGGGGAGCAAGGGGATGAGGCACCACAAGTTCTGGCCGAGGATGGCTGGGAGGGTGGGAGAAGCCACGGACGGGAAAGCACTTCACAAGAGCTGCGTGCTGTGCCGAGGTGGTCTCCCCCACCGCTGTGCCAGGGCACAACGGCTCTGGTGGTTGGCTGCCTTCTCCAGACAGGGCTTTCCAGACTTTTCCCCTTGCTCCCCACAGCACCCCTCGGCAGAAACAGGAACTTGGACGGGCAGTCTCAGACCCAGGCAAGCCCACTGGATTAGAAACTGGGGGGAAGTCCCGCAGTAGCCCCCCAGCGATTCAAGTGGGTGCTAATGCTTGGGTACCTCCTCTGGGGTGACCTGGGCTACCCCGAAGGATGCAAGCATGCAGGAGAGGTTTTGGAAACATGGGGTAGCAGAGAAGCCATGGATCAGCCAGTCTCAGATCTAGTCAGTAAGCGTGTGCGAAGCACAACTAACCTCAGAGAAGAAGCTCGTCAAATTCCAATCCAGGGGTCCGTTCACAAGGTCCGATCTGTCTGGCCTGAACACTGACCCCTGACCCCTTGGACTCTGGCTTCTCCAGGGTGCACTCCGTCCACTGATGAGCAGCCTTCAGAGTGCAGACCATAATTTCAGACATGGAATGTAATACACACCTGACTCCAGGTCACACATTTAAGAGCAGGAAATTAAAACAGGAAAAGCAGCCTGTCCCTTTGCGAGGCTGTCAGTGGGAGAAACGTGAGGTTCAGACTTGACAGGCTTCACCTCACAGGCCAGCCTTCCTGGTTTGACCTTACAGGCTGACCTTCCCGGCGGCTCTGGTGCTAGCCACTGCTGGCTGCCCCCTTGCCTCATGCCGCTCCTCAGCTGTGTCTGTGACCATCACCTTGAAAGTGGGCTTGAGCGACACAGGAGCGGTACTGGTGCCAAGATTGTTATAGTGCTCGCTAAGTCTGGACTTCCACTGTTTCTTGTGTCTAGACCCACTGTCCCATCTACCTGGTCAACGTGTCTAGCATCTCGGCCGGTGATGTGATCGCAGCTGCCAAGATGCAAGGTGGGTTCTTGGTGCACACGGGTCAGGTCATGTGGTGGACTAGAGACAGACAGCCTGCCGGCAGTGCGCCATGCGAGCTCCAGAGGCTGGGACCTGAGCCCTGCCCTGCCCCTCTGCAGTCTTCCTCAGAACCACCCTGCACTCGCTCCGTTTCCATCGCTAGAGCCTGAGTTTTCTTGTCTGCATGTTTGTATACATAATAGCTTCACAGAGGCATCTGTCGCCTCTCCTGGGTCTGGCAAAATTTTCCAAATTTTAAACCCATTCACTAACTAGTCTTTTGGCCTCTTGGGTTGTACACACAGTTGCCTTGGCAACTAACCTAAAATCCTCGATTCCGTGGGCATTTGCGGGGGTGGGAAGTCCCTGGAGAAGGACCAGCGTGTGGACTCAGCTTCTCCGTGGAGCCTCCTGGGACTTGGAGTGTGGGCCCACGGGGCATTTGTGTGACTCCGGTTGCTAACTGCCCAGCAGTTCCTGAAGGCTCTGTGTTTTCTTGGCATCCAGCCCCTCTGGAGTGCTGGTGAGGGCCTGGCCACAGGAGAAACCAAGTCACGGGCACAGACACACCTGCAGATAGAAATCAGAGGCAAGGTTATCCCACCTTCACACAGCCACTCTCTCGTTGAAACCCTCTGTGGAGTCTCACCTAGACTGTTGTCCTGGTCTGCTGACTGGGCTCCCACCTCCTGTCCCCCTGCCCTCCAGCCTTGCCACAGAGCCCACCCTGAGCGAGTCTCTGGAAGCTTCTCACAGCACCTGGCTGTTCAGAAAACAGTCCAGGCTGCTCCTTAGCATGGCATCCACAGCCCTGCGTGCCTGTCACCCAGTCCCCAACCCCTTCTCCCAACAGCACCCGCACACACTCCAGTCGAGCCGGACTCCTCCAAGTGCTGTGCGGTGCAGTCCAGGCTTGGCGCCATGTCCTCTGCTCTCCTCACCACAGTCAGCAGAAGAGGGTAGCTCTCTGGGCTTAAACGCAGCTGTGCTCAAGCGCCCGAGTGCGCCCGGGCAGGGTCCCTCCTGTCTCTGGTCTCACTCCTTCACCTGTGAGAGGCTCCGGCCGGGACCTCCCGGCTCCATGGACTCCTAGTTACGGTCTCAAACTTCTCCTTCCAGGGAAGGTTGTGCTGGCCGAGACCACCACCGCGCACGCCACGCTCACAGGCCTACACTACTACCACCAGGACTGGTCTCACGCAGCTGCCTACGTCACGGTGCCGCCCCTGAGACTGGACACCAACACGTCCACCTACCTCATGAGCCTGCTGGCCAAGTAAGGTGCTCGGCAGCACAGCCACTGACTCATGGTGCATGCGCTCGGGGCGTGTAGGTCTTTGCGAAGAGGCACAGAAACCCCAGGAAATGAGCCTGATCATTGTGCCCGTAGGGTGGCCTTTGTTTTATCACCTCCTCCAGAGCCCATCAAGTAATTGCCCTCCTGTGGGCTTCTGTGACCCCTCGCTTTGAAGAAGCTTCTGACATGTGAGCGTGAAGAGCATAGGTAAAGCTGTGAACACGGGTTATCAGAATTCCAAAGGACATGGGTATCTTCCTCCAAAGCCCAGAGGGGAGCTTTGACGAGTCCGAGAACATGTGGGGCCCGTCCCATCTTTCTTCAGGCCTCCCTCCTCCTGTGTGTTTCTCCTTCTTCCCTCTCCTTTCCCTTCCTCCTCCTTTTTCTCCTCTTCCCCCTTGTGCTCTCCATCCAGGTCTTTGCTCCAGACCCTCTCTCGCATGCTTTTTCCCGTTCAATCCCAATCTAAAGAAAGAGGTTTGATGAACAGTCTGAGTTCGGTGGGAATTCTCAGAAAGACTTAATTTTGTCCCAGTACCTGCTGCTTCTTTCTCTCCCCTCGTAACAGCTGAAGGAGAGCTCAAGTGAGCTTTCTCCTCACGCTGGGGCATTCAAGCCCCATCCAGTTTAGGAGTCAGTTTCCTCCTCTCCCCGTCCCGGTTCAGGTTGGGTTGGGTAGAGGGATTAGGAAAAAAGGTGGGGGCTTCTTCTCCATACCAAGCGTGCCTCTGTCCCAGCTTGCAGCACAAGCTGGACCCCTGTGAGCACGGGCCCTGGAAGGGCAGCTTAAGCCTGGCCACCTCTGCAGTGTCCGGCGCCCAGAGGATGCTCACGTGGCCTTTCTGCTCCCTGCAGTGGCAGGGCAGGCTGTCCCACCCAGAGGCTTAGAGGTAGCTCCATCCGTCCACTGCCCAGGCGGAGGCCCCCAGCTGCCACCCTTGCTCTTCATAAGTGCGCCTCTTGGCTTTGGGGCAGGCTCGTGGGGAGCCCACTCAGCCCAGCAAAGAGAAGGGGGGAAGGAACCCAGGACTCCTCATCCTGCAGCACTCTGGCTCCCTCCGGCTCCTGCGCTCATAGATTTGGGGGGCAGGAAATGCTTCTTTGGTGCGGGGGGGGGCAGTGGAGGACAGTGACCAGCTCCCCACAGGTGGCTCTCTTTAGACGAGGCTCATCTCATTCGCGTCCTTAGCTCTCAGTCCTGGTTGCCAACAGCTAGAAAATTCCCACTCCCATCTTGTAATGCTAATGACCGAGAGACAAGTGTGAGATGTGGGACTTGCAAGTGTAGGTGGAGTGCAGTCCATCGGGTCGTGGGCGGAAGTGGCTCTGTGGAGGGCAGTGACTTCTGTGGCACGGTGGCAGTAGTTACATTCTGCCGAGTGAGTGCAGTGGGCCCCAAGCAGCTGCAGTTCCTACAGACGAAAGCAAACTCAGAGAGTGAAGGTGAAGGGGAAATGCTCGATCAGCGCTTCTCTTAAAAACGCTTTTCATTGGGAAAAATCACCCTCCTTTTCATCATGATCGATACAACAAAACAATTATCGAGAACCGCTATAATAACATCGGCTTCGTTCAAGGTCAGAGAGGCTTTTGAAATATCTCTGCTTCCTACAGGCAAATTTGCTGAAAGAACAAAAAGATAACAAGTGTCCCAACCCACCCAAATTACCATGCCCAAGCCCACACAAATTCAAATAGACGGGAGAGAAAGTATTATTCATTGAATAATTTAAGCTTTTACAGCTAGTCTATTTGTCAAATTTATTTTAATTATTTAAATTAATTCTATTTTAAGTAGGATTGTAATTTCATGTACTGAGACTAGATTGAACCTCCTTTTTTTTCGAACCCCCTTTTTAATCAGTGCATATTGTAAATTGTGCTAATGTATAGGCTTTGGAGAATAATTTTAACATTTTAATTATTTATAGGAATTTGTGTGTACCACGATGTTGCCTTTATAACACATTGTTGGTTATAAATTATGTGATGCAAAATGCTTAATAGAGAACTCAGATACCAGTTATCATTCCTATAAGAAAATAATTATCTCTTTTAGGATGTGACTTGTCAGGCTATATAGAAATAAAAAGTACAATTCATAGATATAAGGATTTGTCCTTTATTCAAAACATGGCTCCTTAGAGGAAACAGAATTGTTGTCATTTGAACAGATAATATTTGTAAGTGCTTGACAACGTCATTCCTGTTTTAAACTTTGAACACTTTGGGTGTTTTTTGTCTCCCAGACCCAGTGTGGCACCTCCTGGAATGAGACCCCAAGCATTCACACGGCTCCGTGGGCCCCTTTGTGTAGGAGACTTGCTAGGAAGTTGGGTAATCAGGAGACTTGTTGATCAAAGAGTGGGATCTGAGCTCGTGGCTCTCGGGGCCCCAACCTGCACTCCACGACTCTGCGGTGCGGGTCTTCTGGGCTAAGCCCTACCCAGGTATCTGGGGGGCTCCTGAGGAGACCCCTGGAGAGTCCTCTCGTCTCTGGGGGGCTGAGGTCCAGAGGGTGTGACGAGCCCTTGCGGCTCCAGCACAAGCCGCTGCTAGGGAAAGGGTCCCTCCCGCGGGCCGAGCAGTCTCGTTGGCCCAGCCTGCAGCCCAGGAAGAGCTGAGTCCTCTAACTGCAAAGCGGCCAAAGGCGCAGTCATCTGGCAGGAACTGTGACTGGTGAGCCTGCCAGGCCCCCGGGAGACCGCCCTATGAGTGGCCATTGGCTGAGAGCCTTGAGAAGATGTTGCCTTGGCAAGGCAAACGCCTTCTGCTCCCAGATCGCCTTCTGAAGTGGACGTCTTAAGTGGCCGCCACACTCACGAGGCTCTGCTGCCTCCCGCCAAGTGAAACTGGCACCTCCTCCTGAGCTCCAGCCCCATGGTGTAGTCCCGACCCTGCCCCCTCTCCCCCAACCGCCTGCTCCAGCCAGGCCCCTCCTGGCCCCCAAGGACGTTTCCTCCAGGGGTTGCCCCGGTCTACATGGGCATCCGCTCTCCTCACGCCTCACTGCCTCTGAGCCCGGGCCGACAGAGATCTCTGGCGTGGCCAGCTGCCTGCCTCCCTCCCTTGACAGAGGTCTTGCTGCTGCACGCCCTCTCCCACCGTCCCGCCCAGAGTAGCCCACAGGGACTTGCATGGAGGACAAGGTGGTCATGGATGGGCCAGGGATGAACGACTGACCCGCATTCCACTCTTGATTTACAAAGTCAGGCCTCTCTTCTGCCTTGCCCCTCCTTCCCCTTCTGGGCCGTTAGAGCCCTCACATCCAAGGAAGGCTGTGGGGTCAAGTCGTCCAGCAAAAATGACCACTGACCCTGAACTTGAGAACACGAGGAGCCAGCTGAAGGGGCTTGGGCAGCTAATGAGAGGAGGTTGGCCTATTATTCCATGATGGAAAAACTACCTGTGCTGCCTCATGTTGGCTAAATCTTGGGTTCATTTTCTCTGTCCACTGTCTTCACTCTAAGAAATGCCATCCTGGCTGGACTCGGTGGTTCAGCCTGTAATCCCAGCACTTTGGGAGGCCGAGGTGAGTGAATTGCCTGAGCCCATGGGTTTGAGACCCGCCTGGGCAACTTGGTGAGACCTCGTCTCTACAATAAATCAAAAATTAGCTGGGTGTGGTGGCACGTGCCTGTAGTTCTGCCTATTTGGAAGGCTGAAGCAGGATCGCCTGAACCCAGCAGGTTGAGGCTGCGGTGGCCGTGAGTGTACCACTGCACTCCAACCTGGGTGATTGAGTGAGACTCCAACTCAAACAAAAATAAAAATAAAAAATACCATCCCAAAGGCGCTCCCTGATGTCTCCGGTGGCACGGAGTGTCTGCGCCACACCGCACACACACCGCCCTTCTGCAGGCTAGTAAACTGAGGTTCACGTGGATTAAGTAGTGCAGCGGTCACACAGCTACGAAGCCGATGCTGGAGTCAGCTTTGCCTGTTCCCCAGCGGAGGCTTTCCCCTGCCAGTCTCCCCCTGGCCACCCTCCCCTCACGGGTCATGTCCTTCTCTCCACCCAGCGACACGCTGAACATCGTGGCCTCGGACCACCGGCCTTTCACCACAAAGCAGAAAGCTATGGGCAAGGAAGATTTCACCAAGATCCCGCACGGCGTGAGCGGCGTTCAGGACCGCATGAGTGTCATCTGGGAGAGAGGCGTGGTATGATGTGTTCTGAGCCGCCCCACCCCATCCCCTGCTGAAGCCCCCTCCCTGCATTCCCCTCCTACCCCCCTCATCCCTCCAGCCCCGCCCCCTCCCAACCCCTCCCAACCCCTCCCATCCCTCTCTCATCCTCCCTCCCATTTTCCCGCATTTCCTTCTCCCCTCATCCCCCACTCGTCCCACTCCCAATCCCTCTCTCATCTCCTCCCTCATCTCCTTCCCGTACCCCCACCCCCTCACCCCATCCCTGCTCTCACCCCACTCGTGGCCCCCTCCCAACTCCCTTTATCTCCCCCACCACCCTCCCGTTTCCCCTCATCCTCCCTCCCATGTCCCCATATCACCCCTCCCCTCCCCATCCCCTCTCATCCCACTACCACCCCCCCATCTCCTCCCTCACCTCCTCCCCTATACCCCCATCCCCCCTCACCCCATTCTCATCCCTCTCCTGGCCCCTCCCATCCCTCCTCAACCCCCTTGATCTCCCATCCCCCCATCCGCCCTCTCATTTCCCCCGCTTCATCCCTTGTCCCCTTAATCCCCCATCCTCACTCCCAACCCGCTCCCATCCCTCCCGCGTCCCCCCTCCCATCCCGGCTCATCCCCTCTCATCCCCACTCTCATCCTGCTCCCCACCTCCCTCCCTCCCTCCCATCCAGTCTCCTTTCCAGGCCCCTCCCACCCTTGTCCCCGCCCGCCCCTCATCTCCCTCCCACCTCCCACTCTTCTCTCATCCCCCGCACCCTGTCCCCACTTCCATTCTGCTCCATCTCCCCTCCCATCTCTCCTCCCATCCCCCAACCCCCTTGCCCCTCATCCCATTCTCCTTCACTCCTCATTTTCTTTGTTTCACTCAAAAAGCAAAACAAAAAAGGTCTTTTCCCTCCTGATTAGAACAATTATAAGATCTATTATAGAAATTTGGAAAAGTCAGAAAAAAATCTCCATAATCCCGTGCTTAGGCATTACCATGAACATTTTCATGTTATTCTGTCTAGTTCTATGCATGTACTATGCACTATTTTAACAACTAGGTTCATCTTTTTTCCTTCACATAACAGTATATCTTGAATGTCTTCCTATATCAGTAAAAATTCTTTTGAACCATCTTTTTTCATGGCTGAATAATATTTCCTCCAACAAAAGTGCCACACTTTAATCCTTCCCTAATGTTTGGAATTGACAACTGTTATAAATTTTGGCATTTAGAATGATACTGTAGAGGACTTCTTTGTTCATGAATGTCAGCTTCTAATTGTTTCCTTAAGACAGATTCCTAGAAATGGATTTTGGGACCAAGGGATATGAGCATTTTTAAGGCTCTTGGAGTTTGTCTAATTGCTTTCAAAACAGATAGGGACTGAGGCTTCACTTGAACTCCACTTGTTCTGCCCATGAAGAATGAGTGCTTTTGGTCTTGACCTGTGGTGGATGGACTAGCGTCAACAGAGTTGGCACCCCAAAGAGATCAAAGGTCCTCAGGACTGAGCTCGTGAAAGCCCAGGCAGTGGCTCAGGACATCCCCCTTGAAGAGAGTCTGCAGTGCTGTTCTCATGGGTGGGTGGGTAGGTGGGGGGAGAGGGGGCGTAAGAAATGCTTTGTGGATGAAGGGAGGCTCCTAGTTCACCTGTGTGGACACGTGAGCAGAACTGGCTGCACACACAGAGGTGGATGGGCACTGGGCAGACACATTTTGGAGCAAGGGCCCCCTCATGTGGCTGCTGGGTGAAAGGAGAAAGAACCACATGGGCACTTGGCACCACGCCACGCAGGTGGGCTCATCTGAGACAGGCCCACGGCCCTGTCCTCCCTAGGACTGTTGTTCTGACCAACCAAGCATGAAAGGCAGCTGCGGACTGGGGCACACCCGAACCTGACTGATTTGACAATCTTGCCATGTTTCAGGTTGGAGGGAAGATGGATGAGAACCGTTTTGTGGCGGTTACCAGCTCCAACGCAGCTAAGCTTCTCAACCTGTATCCCCGCAAGGGCCGCATCATCCCCGGAGCCGATGCTGATGTGGTGGTGTGGGACCCAGAAGCCACAAAGTACAATTTGCTGCTGGTCTCTAGGGCTGGAGGGACTCAGGGCTTTGAAGAACTTGTATCACAGAACTACAAAAGCGTGTGATTTTGCACAGAAACGTGTGCCCCAGCTTGAGATGGCCGTCTTCTCCCCCGTCTTCACGCAGTCTTTCCTCTGTGCATGCATATCTGGTGTCTCCATCTCCTCTTCATAGGAGGACACCAGTCAGACTGGATCAGGGCCCTCCCATATAAGCTCATGTTATGTGAGCTTATCTTATCTGATCAGGCCTTATCCCCATATGGACACATTCTGAGGTTCTGGGGCCTAGGGCGTCAAGATAACAGTGTTGAGGGGACGTGGTAGCACGTGCCTGTAGTTCCGGCTACATGGAAGGCTGAGGCTGGAGGATCGCCAGACCACAGCAGGTCGAGGCTGCGGTGGCCATGAGCGTGCCACTGCCCTCCAGCCTGGGCGACGGAGTGAGACTCCAGCTCAAAAAAGAAAAATGTTGAGGGCACCCAATTCAGCCCATAACAACCAGCCTTTGGGGAGTGTCCCTCCCCCGGGGGGTGGTAGTACTCCCTCTCCTCAGCGCTCTCTCTCCCACCATTGCCCCACCAGGACCATCTCAGCCAGCACCCAAGTGCAGGGTGGAGACTTCAACCTATACGAGAACATGCGTTGTCATGGCGTGCCACTGGTCACCATCAGCCGGGGACGTGTCGTGTACGAGAACGGCGTCTTCATGTGTGCAGAGGGCACCGGCAAGTTCTGTCCCCTGAGGTCCTTCCCAGACACTGTTTACAAGAAGCTGGTCCAAAGAGAAAAGGTGAGGTGGGCGGGGGGGAGGTGCGGGGAGAGGGCGGCGCCCCTGCTGGGGTCATCTGCCGTGATGGCTTTGACCCGCAGAGAGGCTCTGTTTTTCTACCCAATTCTATCACCGTCCATCCCGTGCTGAGAGAGAGTGGCGAGGCAGTGGAAGTGCTGGAATCAGGACACGCTGGTTTCGGTCTCCGGCTCTGATTGCCAGGCAAATAATCAGGCAGACAGCGAGTCCTGAGGTCCTGAAGGCACAGGAGGGTGATGTGAGTGTGTGAGTGACCACTGAGCTCCTCTGGGTATGCAGGCTCCAGGGCCCTGGAGTCATGGCCATGTTTAATGACTCTTGATGAGTGCTGGGAGTATAGCCGGCATCTGACGAGCCATCACTAAAGCAGGGGTCCCCAACCCCCATCAGGAACTGGTCCGCATAGCAGGAGGTGAGCAGCAAGCGAGTGAGCAAAGCTTCAACTGTGTTTACAGCCGCTCCCCATCGCTTGCATGACCACCTGAACTCCACCTCCTGTCAGATCAGCTGCAGATTCTCACAGGAGCGCAAATCCTTTTGTGCACACGCGAGGAATCTAGGTTGTGCGCTCCTCGTGCGACTCTGATGCCCGATGATCCAAGGGGGAGCTGAGGTGGTGATGCTGGCACTGGGGCACAGCTGCAAATACAGACTGACACGAGCAGCAAGATCTGGCTGCACAGAGACCATTGTAAATCAGTTGCTTGCAGACTCATCTCAAAACCCTCTCAGTGGGTGGCAAGTGAGTGGATGTGCGTCAATTGCACAGCTGCAGCTGGTGGCAGGCTTTAAATCAGAACCCAACACTTATTTCAGTCTGCACGTGGCCTGCCCACTGTTTTATTTACCACTTCTGTCAGTGCTGTTATTTTTAAGGTTAGTTGTATAATTATTTCATTATATATTACAACATAATGATAATAGAAATAAAGTGTACAGTCAGTGTTATGTGCCTGAATCATCCCCAAACCATTACCCTGCCACCGGTTAGTGGAAAGATTGTCTTCCATGAAACCGGTCCCTGATGCCAGAAAAGTTGGGGACCACTGGTCTCAAGCGTAGAAGTAAGCGGGCATATGATTAACACAAAAGACACTCTGGGCTGGGTGAAGTGGTTCATGCCTGTAATCCCAGCACCTTGGGAGGCCAGGGTGGGAGGTTCACTTGAGGCCAGGCGTTTGAGACCAGTTTGGACAGCATAGCAAGACCTTATCTTTATAAAAAAATTTGAAAATTAACCTGGCACAGTGGCATGTGCCTGTAGTCCAAACCACTCAGGTGGCCGACGTAAGAGGATTGTTTGAGGCCAGGAGTTCGAGGCAACAGTGAGCTGTGATTGTGCCACTGCAGTCCAGCCTGGGTGACAGAACGAGACCCTGGTTGAGAAAGAGAGAGAGAGAGAGAGAAAGATCTACTGTGCTAGCATGCTCTCCACCCGTGAGGACCCACACCTTTTAGAGAAAACAAAGGACCCTTCTCTCCCAGAGGCCAAAGAGTGAGGAACTCCAGAGCCAGGCCTGCAATGAGGGAGTCGACTTGGATTGCCTGACGAAAGCACAACTGTCATCATCATGGTGTTAAGCCCAAAAGCAAGCTCAGGTTGTCTCGCTTAGATAGAGCAGCCCCGCCCCCAGTGACTTCCCAAACGTGCACAGTGCACAGGGGCCTCAGCCCGCCACTGGAGAACATGCTGGAAGAGCTGGAAGAGCAGGGCATTCACGGCAAGAGCATCTGACGAAGCATGGCTCTAATCAAGGCGTCAGGAGGAACCAGTGTAGGCAAGGACGTGGGGAAATCAGAACCCTCACTCACTGCTGGAAGGAGTATCACATGGTGCAGCCCCTTTGCGAAACTGTTGGTCAGTTTCCCAAATAGTTAAACGCAGAGTCACCAGATGACCCAGCAATTCACTCTCAGGTGTGTACCCAAGAGAAATGAAACCATGTATCTACACAGAAACTTGCCTGTTCATAGCAGCGTGATTCGAAAAGGCTGTACAATAAAGTGGAAAAAACCCAAATGGTTCATAGCAGGGTGATTCGAAAAGACTGTACAATAAAGTGGAAAAAACCCAAATGGATAAACAGGTCATGGTGTATCCAGGCCATGAAATATTATTTGACCACAAAGAGAAAGGACATATGGATCGATGCTCCATGCAACTTGGGTGAACCTTGAAAGCCGATGCTGAGTGAAGGGTGTCACCCACAAAAAGCCACATATCTTCGTATGACTCCATTTATGCGGCATGTCCAGAAGAGGCAAACACGTAGACAGAAAGTAGAAAGTGGCTGCTCAGGGCTGTGGGGAGGAGAAAATGGGAAGTGACTGCTGTTGAGTATGAGGTTTCTTTTGGGGGTGATAACTTTTTTTTTAGTTGGAGTCTCACTCCGTCGCCTGGGCTGGAGTGCAGGGGCACGCTCACGGCCACCACAGCCTCCACCTGCTGGGCTCAGGCGAATCTCCCCCTCAGCCTTCCAAGTAGCTAGAAATACAGGCATGTACCACCATGCCTGGATAATTTTTTGATATATTGTAGAGATGAGTGCTCGCCAAGTTGCCCAGGCTGGTCTCGAACCCCTGGGCTTAGGCAATTCTCTTACCTCAGCCCCCCAAAGTGCTGGAATTATAGGCATGAGCCACTATGTTTGCCTGATAAAAATGTTTTGGAATCAGCCAGCGGTCTTGGTGGCATACACTTATAGTCCCATCTACTTGGGAGGCTGAGGCAGAAAGATCGCCTAAGCCCAGGAGGTGGAGACTGCGGAGAGCCATGATTGTGTCACTGCACTCCAGCCTGGGCCACAGAGTGAGACACCAGCACACACACACACACACACACACACACACGCATAAACACATGGAATTAGCCAGGGTAATGGTGACACAACCTTGTGAATATACTAAAAACCACTGAACTTCAAAATGGTGGATTATATGGCCATGTGAATTTTATTTCAGTTTTAAAGAAAGAATATCTGACAATAGTCTGTGGCCATCCCCAAAAGAGACTTTAGTCAGGAAGCCTGCGGTGATTTGTGTCCTGAGTGGGGGGGGCAGCACAGACGTTCCACAGAAGGCCAGGAGGCTGCAGGTGCCATGGCCACACAGGGCTCTGACTGGTTGCCCTTCCCCTCTGCTCCTCCGTCCCCTGCTAGACCTTAAAAGTGAGGGGCGTGGACCGCACCCCCTACCTCGGGGACGTTGCTGTGGTTGTGCATCCTGGGAAGAAGGAGACAGGCACGCCGCTTGCAGACACCCCCACCCGGCCCGTCACCCGACACGGCGGCATGCGGGACCTTCACGAGTCCAGCTTCAGCCTCTCCGGTAAGGGCCAGGGCGTGGCGGGAAGGGTGGTGGGTCTTGGGCCCGCTCTTCCTCTGTGGCCGCTCCTGCCTCCCTGAGTCCGTGGCCGGGATGAGTGTTGGCTCTGGCATCAGAGACACACAGAGGCTGGGGAGACAGCCAGGCTCCCCTGGTCCCTGGCTCCAGCCACTCTCACAGGCTGCGGCCCATCCGCAGCTCTCCCCGGGGCTGCCAAGTTCAGATATTCTGGTCCCTTGAAGCATCTTGAGAGCCGTGCATACAGAGGCTCCCCAGAGGCAACCTGTGCTCAGAGGGGTCGGCCCCATCTCATTCATGCCACCCCCGCCGCCCGCCCACTCCTCCCAGCCTGGCTGCAGGGTGTCACTCTGCACATTGCCCATTCCCTTGTTTCCTTTCCTCCTCTGACCATCCCACTCATCCCCACTTTTACCACATTCTCACCCCTTTTTTAACCAGAAATTGTGCTATATATACTTCATTACCTTTAAGTAAAATATTTTCTCTCTGATTCCCGGTTTCTTTTCCCGTCTTTCTGTCCTCTGGGCCGCGTCCTCGCCCCATCTGTCTGTGGAACCTGAGTTCCTTAGAAGCACCTCGTTCCAGTTCTTTTTTTTTTTTTTTGGAGTCTCACTCAGTCACCCAGGCTGGAAGGCTCTTGTGATCCATCTGCCTCAGCCTTCCAAGTAGCTGGATCTACAGGCAGGTGCTACCACTCCCAACTAATTTTTTAAAAATCTATTGCAGAGACAAGGTCTTGCCAAGTTGCCTGAGCTGGTCTCAAACCTGCAGGCTCAGGCACTCCACTGGCCTTGGCCTCCCAAAGCACTGGGATGACAGATAGCCACCAAGCCCGGCCTGGTCCCAGTTCTTAACGCCAAGACCTGCTGTTTGCCACCTCCCCCCAACACCAGCATGCTGAGCCATGGGCTTCTCTGGGCCATGGCTTTCTGTGCACAGGGACCTCACTGTTGTCAACACATCGTGGGTTTGGGGGGTGGGGCTGTTCTGCCCACCTGTGGAGAACGAGCAGAGGCCATGGGCTGCCCTGAGCCGTCGGGCAGCTCTGGGGTAGCAGTCACCACCACGCGGCAGGGGCAGGGCCTGGGTTGCCCTTGACACTGCTGAGCTGCCTTGGGGACCAGTCCAGAGGGAGGCCAAGCGTCCACTCTGTAGGGCTGGGCAGGCACAGCAAGAGGAGAAAGACCCAGGCCACCAGCCAAAACATGGGGTTCACTGGGGAGATGAGATCCATGCAAAAACTTCCTGCCGTGAGAGGCGGAGGGCAAGGAGAAAGCCTGTGAGGCTCCCTCGTGCCCGACTTGGGGCCAGGTGCAGCCTGCAAGGGTCCCAAGGGAGGCACCAGGAGCCTGCAGGAAGCGGTCCTCTCAGGGCCAGTCTCGTGGCCGAGGTAGTGGCTCCCCACTCCAAAGACCGCTGCGCTCTCAACGCCATGGGGCGTAAAGCGGGGAGATGGAAGGGACTGGTGTGAGGACCTGTTCCTGCGAGCTCGTGCCTTTGTGGCCAGGAGGTGTGAGCTTCCACGGCTGCCTGCCGGCCCTCCCTGCACAGCCAGCCCCACAAGAAGAGGCGAGGCCCCAGAGCTGGGTGCCCCCACCGGCCAGTGGCCTCTCCTGCTCCACCCAAGCCAAGACTGGGGGGAACCCCTGTCTCCCCACTGCCCCAGATCGTGTCCGCCCTCGGTGGCACAGGCTGAAGAATGTCCCGGTGTGCTCTCGGGGGCCCTCCCTTTCCAAGGCAGTCTTGGGATGTCAAGATGCGAGGCCTTTGGGCAGGGTCCTCTATTTTCTGAAGTGAGGGCACACCCTGCCTTTTTTCTCTCATGCTCACTCACCAAGACACAAGCCCATGTGCTAACGGCCAGCCCTTGGCCTGCATGCTCGAGAGCCTGTAAGAGGCTGTGTGCCCAGGTCTGGAGCAGTGACGCTGGCTCGGAGGGGCAGATAACAACGCAGGCTTGAACCAGGAAACCTGGCTCAAATCCAGGCTGCACCACCACTTGCACACTGTGTAACGTGGGGCAAGTAGCTTCACCTCCCGGAGCCTCTGTCTCTTCAGTGGTAAAATGGGACAGAGTTGCTGTGAGCATTAAACTAGATAGTGCACACAGCAGGCGTGACTCACGGAGAGCCCCAGCCAGGGCAGGAGAGCCCACTCACCTGCGCCTCCCTCCCTGCAGGCTCCTGGGAGAGCCGGGCCGCCCTCCCTGCAGACTCTCAGGAGCGCCCGCTCACCTGTGCTTCCTTCCCTGCAGGCTCTCAGATCGATGACCATGTTCCAAAGCGAGCTTCTGCACGAATCCTCGCTCCCCCTGGAGGCAGGTCGAGCGGCATCTGGTAAAGGCACCGCCCAGCCCCCACGCGAGGACGCACTGCCGCCTCGGCCGGCCAGCCTCCGCCACAACTGCAGGGGTGGAGAGGCTGGGCTGGGCGGCACCCCACCCGGGGCCTGGACCCGGGAGCCCTCCCTGTGTCTGAAATGTGATTCACTGTGCTTCGAGCCAAGCCTGACAGGCACTTTGAGATGCATTCCTCCCACTCGGTCCTCTCCCGCCTTGGCCTCGGAGAGCTTTTCCGGAGCCCAGGAGCCCACACGATGCACCGAGCCCCTCTCACACCTGCCTCACGTGCTGGCTTCGGAAGGCCCAGACTTCAGTGCCCTGCTCCTGGCTGACCTGCCGGTCATCCAGAGCACTTTAGCAGATGCATTTCAAAAGCGAGGGCCGCGCCCACCTCCGAGGCCCTGTGGGAACATCTCCCAAGTCAGACGGGTGCCGGCCTCCCAGCCATGCCCAGGTTGTCTGGTCTCTGACTCACCACCCGGCCCTGTGTGGGTGTGGTTGGGACGCCCTGGGTGTGGGTGTGGGTGGGACACCCTGTGCTCTCTTCCAGCCTCTTCCGCTCCCCACACACCCTCTGGGAGTCATGGGCCCAGGACAGCTGGATGGGTGCAGGGCTGGCGCCAGGCACGTGTAAATGGTTTTGTTTTGCACGTTTGGTTTGCGCAGTGGTTTGGTTTGACTTGTTTGTGCATCCTGTGACGATAATGGTGCTTTGTGTACTAGCATAGAATAGCAACAGGCATAGATGTGGTCCTTAGGAGACGCTGCAGTTGGCACCAACCAGACAGCCCCAGGCAGAGGCGACGGGGAACTGGCCTCTTGCCCTCTTCTCCCGCTGAGACCACCGGGCTGCCAGAGGCCCTGGCCCACACGTCTCCCCTGCCCTCCCCACTGGTCCAGTTTCCTCCATTCCAAGAGGGTGCCTAGGACACCAGCCCTTTCACCCTCTGCCCCGTCCCTGCCACCACTACCCTCCCCTCCCCCTCCCCCTACACAGCTTCCTGTAACTTTGCCCACTGGACACAGGCCCGGCGCACTCCTCCTGTGTGATGGGCAGGAGACCTCAAGCCTGCTGGGGTCGGGAGGGCTGACCAGATGCAGGGCGGGAGATGCCCAGCCCAGGCTGCAGAACTCGCATGGTGCATGGGTGCTGTGGTCCCCTGTGGCCAGCACCACAGCCTCCCTGGTGCAGTGGACTCCTCTCCTCCCGTGTCTGGGTAGGGCCTCCCTGTCTCCTGAGCTCCTCACGGTTCCCATAGAAGCACGGAAGGCCAGGTGATCTGAGAGGTGACCCAGCCACCTGCCCTTGTTAAGCCATGTCTGCCTCTTGGGAGGCGATTTCATGTTGCACATTTGGTTTGAGCACCTGGGCTTGCACGAGGCTCTGGATTCCTGGTCAGCAGCCACACCCTACTCGTTTCTATAGAGCACTCTGCATTTCCAAACCACTTCCCTGCACAACCTCTCGCTTGGTCCTCACAAGAGTGGAGCACGAATTATTCTGCCCACTTTGCAGATGAGAAAACTGAGGCCCAGTTTAGGCCCTGTGGCCCCAGAAGTGTTTGCCACCACCCCTGCCACCCTGGCTGTGAAGAGAAGGCACGGGGTGACCCACCTGAGAGTTTAACCAGCTGGAAGGCTCACTTCCCTGGCAGGACTCTGCTTCGTTTCACACAACCAAGGAGATTTTTCTTACCTTTGTTGCAAATGAATGAATGCAAGTTCTGTCTGAGCCTCATGCTGGGGGCTTGCCACGTGGCTTAAGCTGTGACCACACCCTTACCTCTCCCCTCACTCCCACATTCCCTGCTCAGGGGCTGAGGGGACGGAGATGGGTGGTGACCCAGGAAGCAGAGGCAGCCACGGGGACAGGAGACAGGGACCAGGTGTGGGAAAGCCACCGTGGACAGGGAAGCCATGATCCTGATGCCTGGTGCAAGGTCCCTTTCAGCCTCTGCTGGGTCATGGGCCTTGGGCAGATGCCAAAGAGCTAAGTAGTGGGGGTGGCCAACTGGGCAGGTCCTCCCTGCTCGGGCCAGGAAAGCTTTACCTTCTTTGAGTGCCTCCACCTGAGAGACGTGCTGGGAGGCCACACCTTGCAGGGGTCCACTTAGGCCTTCCGCTCTGCCCACCCCCGTCCTCACCTTGGCCCAACCCCTGCCCAGGAGCTTCTGGGTGGAAATCAGGAGGAGGCTCACGGAGCCCAGTGAGCGGCCTGCCCCATGCCCAGTCCTTGCCCCCTGCCACGCTCCAGCCAGCCCCCGCCCGTGGGTTCCCGGCTGGCACGAGAAGGGCCTCTGGTTGCACTGAATGCAGCTCTCCAACTGGTCTTGTACTTGCTGAATAAATACTGTTGTTCTTGCCTTAGCTGCTCTCTAGGTTTGTGGGGTTAAGTTGCCAGAAACTTGTGCTACTGTGTGTGTGCGTGCGTGTGTAGTGCTAGAAGTCCACAGCAGGTCTCTGCCACGCCAGTGTCGCGATAAGGGCTTCTCCAATGCGGACCCGGAGCCACAGAACCCACGGAAGCCCAGGCCCCTCCAGCTGCTGAGACGGCAGGCGCAGCCAGGTCGGGCGGACCTCAGCACCGAGCGACTTCCCTCCTCTGTAACGTCATGGTGCTACGATGTGTCAACCCTAGACGACACATGGCCCTGTGCTTTGGCCACCACTTGAGGCAAAAACTAAACAGCCGAGTTGTGTTCTGGTGCAGGTTTGTATTAAACTGTAGCGACTTCTCACTGGTCTCTGTCTGTTTCTTCCAAGGAGAGGGACTTGGCGGGCTCTCTCCCATGGTGTCTGCGCAAGGCTTCAGGGTCCGTGTGTCTCTCCTTTTGGGTGGCGGCTCTCTGAGCGGAGTCCGGAGGCTTGCGGGCGTGCTGAGGGCCAGGAGCCCTGGTGGCCACCGGCTGCCCGTGAGCCCTCTCCCCTGGAAGAGTCCTTATGCTTTTGTTCCCGGAATTTCTGAGGGGAACAAAACCCAGGCTTATGGCGCCAGGTTTCCGGGGACCAGGCGGCTCAGTTCCCTAAAACAGGAGCAATCAGGAGGAAGAATCATGAAAAGGAGAAAACTGGACTCCCCTCCCTCTCCTTGGTCACCTTTTCTCTTGGCTGCCATTTTGGAAGCCCACAGCCCACTCCCCTCTGCAGAATGCTTGACCTCATGGAAACCACATGACGAAGGGCCGACTCAAGGCCAGCGTGTCTTTGAAGGGCCTTTCTCTGGCTGTCCCGCATCCCGCCCTTGGGGTTGGGCCCAAAGCCAGGGGTGCTGAGACTTCCCTCTCCAGGTCTTAGCCTGATGAAGCCAGTTCACGCTGAGGCGTGAAACTGTCGCTTCTAGTGCTGTGGGGTCACTTGCTTGGTTTTTTAGAGGCAAGGGCTCACTCTGTGGTCCAGGCTGGAGTCCAGCGGCGTGATCATAGCTCACCGTGGCTTTGAATTCCCGGGTTCAAACAATCCTCTCGCCCCAGCCTCCTGAGTAGCTGGGACTACAGATGCACACCACCGCTAACTTTTTGGGGGTTATTTTGTAGAGACAGGTGCTCGCCATGTTACCCAAGCTGGTCTCAAAGTCCTGCCCTCAAGGGATCCTCCCACCTTGACCTCCCAAAGTGCTGGGATCATAGGCATGAGTCACTGCACCTGGCTACCTGTCTTTACCTTAAAATTCAAAACCTTAATGAGGGAGTTTTAGGTGGTGTGGAGAAAATCGTTGGTGGCAGAGGGACTTCCCCAGCTGTCACCAAACAAGCAACCCTTCTACAATAAGACAGGCCATGGCTGAAATCCCTGCAGCAGGGCAGGGCTCTTGGCTGTAGTGAAACGAGCTGTGTACAAGCCCTGGAGGCTCCAGGCCGGAAGACAGCACCATTGCCCAGCTTGAGATGGATGTCAGGTCTCTGGGATGTGGATGTCAGGTCTCTGGGATATATTGGGCCGAACGATCTGTGTTGTCTTGTCTTCCCACAACATGGGAGCACACCAGAATTTGGTTAACTGCCAAAAATCCATCCTAAGTGCTTGGATAAAAAAGTCATGTGGCCGCATCATGGGCACGCAATGCACACGGTATCAGGCAGCCTACAGAGGAAAAAATAAGAGGTACACAGGATGTCTTCGTGTGCAGGCAGTTATAGAAAAATAAAAGACCACAGACTCAGACTGTAAAACAAGCCTTCATCGTCTACAAGAATCTGCGTCTGAGGAAACCCGCGCCAGCCAGCGGCAAAGCCACCATCAGCCTCGACTTCTCAACTCAGAGTTTCCATCGTCCTTTCCACACAGGTTCGAGCTAATGCCAACTGCCATGTAGTGAGCGGCGGATTCCTCGTGACACGCGGGCAGGAGCCCTGAGAGTCCTAAGCTCACAGCGGGCTGGGTGGTGATGTTGCATCCATATGCACTTGAAAGGGCTCCTTGCACAGCCCGGGCAGAACATGAATGGATCTGGCCCTCTGTCAAGACTAGCACCGTCTCGTGATGGAAACTGAGTTCTTCTTCCCCTTGTGGATTTGCAAACACACCTTTGTACCGGAGGGACTAGACACCCAGGTTTGCCCCGGAAAATCCAGTGTGAGTCCACTACCCAAATAGTGATTAACAGCGCCACTTCTGACTTTCACACATGCCCCAGTGGGCACAACAGAGAACACGGCCCCCTTGCCCACATGCTCATTAGGCCACTGCTATGCCAGTCCAGAAGTTCGTTTCATTTTCCCGCCACTGAAAGACCAAAGACGAAGTGGGGCAGGGAAAGTGGGTCCTTCCACCATGGGTGGGGCCTCGGGGTTTCCAGGACAAGCCCCTGCCAGGTCCCCGCCCCGCCCTCAAGCTTAGGCTTGCTGAAGGCTGGGGATGATTCTCTAACCTTTCAGTCTGCCTAAGAGACTACATTACTGCATTTAAAATTGTAAGTCTACCAAATTCCATCATTGGCTTTAAAAGGGCCTTTGATTCCATTTCTGAACTTAAACACCTTACATTTTAAGCTGCCCTTAAAATTCTACTTCCTTTTAAGTATTTTTCCTAAGTACTAAATAATTATTACCAATCTAACAAATTAAATGTACACATATAGTAAGTAAACTTAAAGTTTTCTTAGATGTTTTGATACTAAGAATAAACTTAGTGATATTTCAACTTAAAATTATGTTTTAAATTAGTTATGAGGTACTCACGCTTAACAGGCCAAATGTTATTTTTTTATTTTTTTGAGTTGGAGTCTCACTCTGTCGCCCAGACTGGAGTGCAGTGGCCGCTCCCGGCCACCGCAGCCTCCACCTGCTGGGCTCCAGCGATCCTTCCTCCTCAGCCTTCCAAGTAGCCGGAATTACAGGCATGAGCTACCACGCCTGGCTGATTTTTTGATTTATTGTAGAGATGAGGTCTCGCTGCCCAGGCGGGTCTCGAACCCGCGGGCTCAGGCAGTCCACTCACCTCAGCCTCCCAAAGGCGCGGGATTACAGGCTGAGCCACTGAGCCTGGCTTGCCAAATATTATTATAGAATCACACTCTAAAATAAAATAATAAAGTGAAATAAAAATTCTTAAAAAGGAATACATAAAATACCAAATATGCCTACGCTTCTTTTTTTTTTTTTTTGAGAGTTGGAGTCTCACTCTGTCACCCAGACTGGAGTGCAATGGCCGCTCCCAGCCACCACAACCTCGACCTGCTGGGCTCCGGCGATTCTTCCGCCTCAGCCTTCCAAGTAGCCGGAATTACAGGCATGCGCTACCACGCCCGGCTGATTTTTTGATTTATTGTAGAGATGAGGTCTCGCTGCCCAGGTGGGTCTCGAACCCGCGGGCTCAGGCAATCCACTCACCTCAGCCTCCCAAAGGCGCGGGATTACAGGGTGAGCCACTGAGCCCGGCTTAGGCTTCCTCTTAATTAAAAAAATTTTTTGCTGCTTTTTTTTAGTCAGAGTTTCACTCTGTCACCTAGGCTAGAGCACAGTGGCACAATCATAGTCACCAGAACCTCAGCCTGCTAGGCTCAGGTTATCTTTTCGCCTCAGCCTTCCAAGTAGCTAGACCTACAGGTGCACACCACCACGCCCAGCTAAATTTTTGATTTACTATAGAGACAAGGTCTTGCCAAGTTGCCCAGGCTGGTCTCAAACCCCAGGCTCAGGCAATCATCTCACTTTCACCTCCCAAAGTGCTGGAATTACCGGCATCAGCCACCTTGCCTGGCCCCAATTTTTTTTAAAGTCACATTTACTCAGCCTCATGATCAGACTATTACATTTAATAATCAGCAGTATGGATATAAAAACACTACATTAAAACCGTTTGTGGAATGCTTTACATGCTCCACAGAACAGACTAAATTGTCCTGTCATACAATTGGTCACAAATGCAGTCCTGGAGGTTTGTATGCATACTCATGAGCGTTGTCTAAAGTGTGAGGCGGCAAAGCCCTGCCACCACCGTGGCTGAGGTCACAAATTTGCTGTAACGCGTGGCTTCCCTGTCACTTGTCTGGCTCTCCTCTCCTGCTAAGCGTTGTTTCCTGGCAGGAACTAAAATCTTCAACTGTAGCGCTCAGAGCTCCTGGACCTGCCATGGCCACCTCGGGTTCATGGTTTGGCAAACTGTTGGCCTCCACCACCGCAGGGGCCACAGCTTGTGCCTCCAAAGTTGTTCCCCTTCGTGGATCCAAAATCCGAAGGAGGATTCTTGTAGTTAGCAAAGTCATTATAGCTTCCACTGCCTCCAGAATTGCTTTTGTCGGTGCCAATCCATTATAGCCACCCACTGCTACCATCTCCACCTACCACAGCTGCCACCAGAGCTACCATGACCACGAAAGTTTCTTCCATGGCCAAGCTGTCATTCCCACCAAAATCACCTCCATGATTGTCCCAAAGTTTCCGGAACCACGCCTCTATCTCCGGCCAACCCTTGCTTCGACAGGGCTTTCCTGCCTTTGCAGCTGTGGACGTCCACGGTATGGTCACTCCTGAAAGACATTCTGTCTGCAAAGTCATGGTCGACAAGGGTCGCCAAGGCAAAGGCCCTCTTCTCGCCGCTGCCTCGGTCAGTCATGGCTTCAGTCCCTTCCAGCTTCCCCTACTGCTCAAAATAATCTCTTAGGTGATGCTCCTCAGTGTCCTCTTTATTGCCACTGACAATTGTCTTTCTCGCAATTTGTGGGCAGCTGGTCTTTGAGTATCCGCTCTTGAAACAGCTCTCTTTGGCTCCACGACTCTTCCATCCACCTTGTGTGACCTTGCATTCGAGGCTGCATCCACCTCCCTCATGGTGGCATCCGTGACAAGTCCAAGTCCCCGGAGCACTCGGTGTTCGGATCTCATGGCCGCATAGTCCACGAGCGTCCCCGTGGCTCAGAATGGCTCCTCGGACTCTCCTCAGTTCTTCAAGGTTCAGCCCCTCCGTGAGGAGCTTCTGCAGCCTTGTGCTCATTGGGAGACTGACTCGGACACATGGCAGCGGGAGGAGAGACTGCAGCCAGGCTTCCTCTGCAGTGTCCGCGAACAGGAAGGGGAAAGCCAATGCAAACGTGTTGACACTGCAGGCGTGTTTTTTGAAGGCCTTTCTTTTCTTTCTTTTTTGAGTCAGAGTCTCACTCCGTCGCCCAGGCTGGAGGGCAGTGGCATGCTCACAGCCACCCCAGCCTCAATCCACTGGGCTCCAGCGATCCTTCCGCCTCAGCCTTCCAGGGAGCCGGAATGACAGGTGTGCGCTACCACGCCCGGTTAATTTTCGATTTTTTGTAGAAAGGAGGTCTCGCCAAGTTACCCCGGCTGGCTTCAGGCAAGCCACTCACCTTGGTCTCCCAAAATGCGGGGACGACAGGCCAAGCCACTGAGCCTGGCCCTTTTTTCCTTAACTCTGCACCTTCGGCCAGCTCCAGGCTCTCACTGGGCTTCAGCTTCCAGCCTTTTCTTTATGGCAAGTCACTCCCAAAGGAGGAAGGCCTACTCTCCATCTCCACTCGTGCTCTCCAACCTCCAGTGCACCAGACTTCCGCTTCGCCACTATCTGGGCAGCCACAATGGCCGAATGTGTCGTTATCCTTGCAGGACTTGTACGTGTCAGTTCTAGCCAAGTGAATTCTGCCTCCTCTTGAAACTTTGGAATAAATTTGATCCTTGTATTCTAAGCTTTCCTTAAATTTAAACGTTACACATTCTGTCCTTGCATTGCTTTGTAAAATGATTTTATTTTTTAGGACAGCCTTTGACTTACAGAAAAACTGCCGATAGCACAGAGGTCCCGGGGGCGCCAGACCCAGCTTCCCCTCCTGTGAGCATCTTATCACTGGAGGCACATTCGTTACAGCCAATGAGCCAACACTGCCACACTAGCATTGAAGTTCATGCTTTACTCAGCTGTCCTTGTTTTTCACCTAAAGTCTCTTCTCTGCTCCAGATCTCATCCAGGACACCACACCACATTTAGTCATCATGTCTCCTGAGGCCCCCCTTGGCCATGATGGTTTCTCAGACATTCCTAGTGTTTGATGACTTTGACAAGCTTTTAAAAGTATTATTTAGACACTTTATAGAACACTCTTTTACTTAGTTTCTCTGCTGTTTTTCTCAAATGTTTCACTTGGTGTTGGGTTTTTAGAAGGAAGATCATAAAAGTAAAATGCCATTTTCATCACATCAAGCACATATACTATCCAAAGGACCTATTACTACAATTTGAACTTGACTAAAGTCTTATATAGATTTTATATTTATGTGGTTCCCTTTTATGAACTATAAACTTTTTTTTTACAGCATGTGACTTATTTAAGCAACTAAATATGTATTGGTATACTGAGTTTGTCAGGTGTGTGTCAAATAATTCTCTAAGTTTAGAATTTTTTTGAAATTCAGTATCCATTGTAAATTTTTTTTTTTTTTTTTTTAGTCTGAGTCTCACTCCGTCATCCAGGCTGGAGTGCAGGGGTACGCTCATGGCCACCCCATCTTCGACCTGCTGGGCTCAGGTGATCCTTCCTCCTCAACTTTCCAAGTAGCCAGAACTATAGGCGCGTGTAGTAGACCAGCTATTTTTTTTGATTTATTGTAGAGATGAGGTTTCACCAAGTTGCCTAGGCTGGTCTCAAACCCCTAGGCTCAGGCATCCTCTCACCTCAGCCTCCCAAATTGTTGGGATTACAGGTGTGAGCCACCATGCCCAGCCAGTCTTTGCTTTTTAATTATTCTTTGATCTATGACCTCTTCCTATTATTAATTTCTGTGTTTGAGCTTAAGACTATGCTAAAATTTTGGTTCAAAAACCTCTTCATTTTTTAGTTTTCAGCTTTACAGAAATATATTCTCACTGTCAAATTGTCTTTTTGGCTTGGATCACACAGATGCATGGAATATTTTCCTTGAAATGCAAATTCTTCACATTTAACTCAGAGAAAGGCCTCATTACACTGAGTTGGGGCAGGGATGGTGAACATTATGGTAATAAGCAATATTCAGAAAGGCTACTTGAAGAGGTAACATACACCTAGAAGGAGCCACTGTGTTTGTTCAGTGAAATATTAAAGATGTATCTTTTTTCTCAATTCAAATGTTTTACAAGTGTAGCAGTTATACCAAAAAGTGCAGAAGATGTAAGTATACAGTTTAATAAATTTCTACAGCGTGAACACCCAGGTGGAGACAGAGCACCCCGGCACCCAAGAAGCCTGCTCCATGCCCCTTTCTGCCACTGTGCCCTACCAGGACAACGGATCTCAGACTTCTGAGCGTGTATCATATTGCCTGGCTTTGAACTCCACATAAGTAAAATCACATAATGCATATTCTGTGTTCTGGCTTTTTTGGTTCAACATTACGTATTTTTTTTGAGCCAGAGTCTCACTCTGTCGCCCAGGTTGGAGTGCAGTGGCACACTCATGACCACCCCAGCATCAATCTGCTGGGCTCAGGCGATTCTTCCTCCTCAATCTTCCAAGTGGCCAGAACTACAGCACACATTACCATGCCCAGCTAATTTTTTGATATATTATAGAGATGAGGTCTCACCCATTTACCCAGGTTGGTCACGAACCCGTGGGCTCAGGCAATCCTCTCACCTCGGCCTCCCAAAGTGCTGGGATTACAGGCTTGAGCCACCACACCCAGCCCAGCATTACATTTTTAAAATTTAAAGGGTATATCATCTTTTTGTCTAACTTTTCTCCTCTACTTGTATGTAGCACTGTTTAAGATAGAACCGCTGACCTTGTCATCCATGTCCACCTACATATAAACTTAAAGTATGAGGTGAAGGCATGCATGCATGTGAAGTTCAGGTGCACAGCACTTTTTCCCAATGGAGTGTTAGATTTGTGCAACTCAGACACCTTAATCATGATCTTTACATAGTAGAGAAAGCCTCCCAGTACCGAGGACCAAGTGGGTTCAGATGGAAATCCTCTAGGCTGCAACTTCAAACATGCAGCAGCAGAAGAGCAAATTTTTAGAAGGCAAGGCCAACTAGAAATGACAAGAACATCTCTGGACCACAAATAGCATGAGACACACAGACCTAACAAGAGTGGGTGCCACAGGGATCCTAGGTTTTCGTGCATGAAAAGAGGCCAGGGCCAGACTGAAGCCACGAAGAAGATGGCAATGGAGGTTCTGCCACCATGCTCACTGCTACACTAGGCTACTGCCTGGGCTCTGGCTAGTAGTGACCTAGAAAAGCGAGAGTGGGTAGAGACAACTTAGAACATGGGAGTGGGACCAAGCTACATGCTGGCTCAGGGATAAGATCTGAAAGATCCCTGAGGGTTGAGAGCCCAGAGCCAGTGATGCAAGGACTGAGCCTGAACTGGGGACTTTTTGCAGCTTGGCGGAGGCAATCGTAAGTGTGGAGATTGAACACAGGATGAAAGCAAAGTACAATGAACATCCCAAAATAAACTCTCAAAGTAAAATTTCAAAGCCATGCAGAAAACTAATGCTGAGAAGGATACCAAGGAAACTCAATATATGGGGAAATTCATTCTTGAAAAACAGAAATAACAGCGATTGAGAAAAAGGTGTTTAAAGGAAGTTGTTTTAGATCCTCAAAATAGGCTAGGTGCAGTGGCTTGTGCATGCAATCCCAGCACGAAGCGGGAGGTTTGCTTGAGTCCAGAAGTCTGAGAACAGCCTAGGCAACACAGTGAGAACTTGGTTCTACAATAAAGCAAAACAAAAAGAAAAAATTAGCTCGGTGTGGTGGCATGCACCGGTAGTCCCAGTTACTTGAGAGGCTGAGATGGAAGGATCACCTGAGCCCAGAAGGTCGAGGCTGCAGTGAACCATGATTGTATGCCACTGCACTCCAGCCTGGGCAACAAAATGAGACCTAAACTCGAAAAGAAAATAAATATTTAAAAATAGAAAAGAATAACAAAAATAACACCTGTTTTTAAAAGGCTATACTCTCTTAAAGAATAAATGATGGTGCTGGGAAAACTAGCTGTCCACAGGAAGAAGAGTCAAACAGGCCCCTACTTGTCTCCACACACAAAAATCAACTCTAAGTGGATCAAAGATTTAAACGTAAAACCTCAAACTGTAAGAATCTTAGAAAACGCAGGAGACACCCTTACAGAAATCAGAGCAGGCAACAAATTCCTGATCAAAACCCCAGGTGTCCATGCCATAAAAGATAGACAAGTAGGACCTCATCAAACTGAAAAGCTTCTACAAAGCAAAAGAAACCATCAAGAAAGCAGGGAGACAGCCCACAGAATGGGAAAGAATATTTGCCAACCGTATATTTGACAAAGATGTAACATCCAGGATCTACAAGGAACTCAAACGAGCCAAAAGGAAAAAAAACAAACAACCCCATTAAAAAGTGTGAAAAAGACATTAATAAACACTTCCCAAAAGAAGACATATGAGCAGCCAACAGACACATGAAAAAAATGCTCAGCCTCACTAATCATCAGAGAAATGCAAATCAAAACCACATTGAGATACCACCTAACTCCAGTAAGAATGGCCATCGTTAATAAAACAAAAAACAGGCATCCTCCTCGGGTCCCCTCCCACTGTGGGAGCTTTTCTGTTCTCTCAATAAATCTCTAAATAAATTTTCTGTGCTTTCTCAGTAAATAAGTAAATAAAACAAAAAACAGATGCTGGTGAGGATGTGGAGAAAAGGGAACACTTCTCCATTACTGGTGGGAATGCAAACTAGTGCAACTCTATGGAACACAGTGTGGCGCTTCCTAAAAGAACTAGAAATTGACCTTTCATATGACCCAGCAGTCCCCCTACTGGGAATATACCCAGAAGGACTCAAATCACTCTATGAAAAACATACCTGTTTATTGCAGCACTATTCACAATGGCACAAACATGGAACCAACTGTGCTACCCATCGAAACAGGACTGGATAAAGAAAATGAGGTACATATACATGATGGAATATTATGCAACCATAAAGAAGGACAAACATATGGACTTCGCAGCAACTTGGATGGATTTAGAGCCTATCATACTCAGTGATCTATCACAGAAACAAAAAGCAGAGTACCACATATTCTCACTCATAAGTGGATCCTGAACATTTACCATAACACTATTAAGAAAGGGATCGGCAGTAACAGGATACTCCTGAGGTAGAGGGGTGGGGATGCAACATCAGTAAGGGTACCTGATATCAAACCAGGCAAAGTAAGGACAAAGGAAGGCCCAAACTTTACCTGCATGATGTCTACTTGTATACCTAATCCTGAATTGTACCCCATATCTTTAAAATAAATAAATAATGAATATGGAAAAGAACCAATTGAAAATTCTAGAATACTATTTTAAAATGTAGTAGATGGAAAAAATTATATGTTACTCTATTAAGAGAGAATTTAGTGAATTTAAAGATGAGAAATTTACTTAAAATGTAATACAGGGATTATTTAGGAATAAATTTGACAAAAGAAGTATAAAACTTGAGGCTGGGCCCGGTAGCTCACACTTATAATCCCAGCACTTTGAGAGGCCAAGGTGAGAGGATTACCTGAGCCCACGCGTTCGAGACCAGCCTGAGTACCTTGATGAGAACTCATCTCTACAATAAATTAAAAAATTAGTTGGGTGTGGTGGCATGTGTTCGTAGTTCTGGCTACTTGGAAGGCTGAGGCAGAAGGATCGCCTGAGCCCAGCTGGTTGAGGCTGCGGTGGCCATGATTGTGCCACTGCACTCCAGCCTGGGCAACAGAGTGAGACTCTGACTTGGAAAAAAAAAAGAAGGAAGAGGGAGATTTAAGATTGAGAGACAGACCAAGCATGGCAGCTCATGCCTGTAATCCCAGCACTTTGGGAGGCTGAAGCAGGAGGATTGCTTGAGCCCAGAAGTTCGAGACCAGCCTGGGGAACATAGTGAGACTTTATCTCTACAAAAAAAAATTTTTTAAATAGCCAGGCATAGAGGTGTGTGCCTGTAGTCCCAGCTATGCAAGAGGCTGAGGCAGAAGGACCACCTGAGCCCAGGAGTTCGAGGCTGCAGTGAGCTGTGATTGTGCCACTGCACTCCAGCCTGGGCCACAGAGTGAGACTCTGATTCAAAAAGCAAACGATAAAAACTCAGACACAAAGAGGAGAATGTCATATGAAGAGGGAGGCAGAAATCTGTCATGCAGCCTCAAGTCAAAGAACACCTGGAGCCACCAGAAAGTGGAGAAGGCAAAGAAGAATTCTCCTCTACAGACTTTCAAGGGAGTGTGGCCCTGCTATCAGCTTGATTTTGGACTTCTGGTCTCTACAACTATGAGAAAATAAATTTCTGTTATTTTAAGCCACCCAGTTTGTGGTAACTTGTTAAGGAAGTCCTAGAAAATGAATACACAAACAGAACAATTCGGTAGAACATAAACAAGAAAATAGAAGACTCAAGCAACACTGTAAACCAACAAAACCTACCTTACATCTCCAGAACATTTCATAGCAGCTGGGCATACATTCTTCTCGCGTACACATAAGACATTCTCCAGGACAGACAACATGACAGGCTATCCGGAAACTTCAAAAATTTAACGAGACACAAATAATGCAAAGTATATTCCCCAGCCACGTAGGATTAAATTAGAAATCAATAACAGAGAAAAGGTGGGAAATTCACAAACATGTAGAAATCAAACAATGCACTCCTAAATAACCAACAGGTCAAAGAAAAAGTCAAGACAGAACTTGAAAAATATGAGAAGTTTAATTAAAATGAAGACACAACATGCCAGCATTTATGGGAAGTCGCTAAAGTAGTGTCTAGAGGAGAATGTATAGCTGTAGATGCTTTTATTTAAAAAGAAAGGCCGGGCTCGGTGGCTCAGTCTGTAATCCCACGCCTTTGGGAGGCTGAGGTGAGTGGATTGCCTGAGCCTGCGGGTTCAAGACCCACCTGGGCAGCGAGACCTCATCTCTACAATAAATCAAAAAATCAGCCGGGCGTGGTAGCGCATGCCTGTAATTCCGGTTACTTGGAAGGCTGAGGCGGGAGGATCGCCGGAGCCCAGCAGTTCAAGGCTGAGGTGGCCAGGAATGGCCACTGCACTCCAGTCTGGGAGACAGAGTGAGACTCCAACTCAAAAAAATAAAAAAAAAATAAAATAAAATAAAATAGACACTGTGGCTCATGCTTATAATCCCAGCATTTTGCGAGGCTGAGGCAGGAGGACTGCTTGAGCCCAGGAGTTTGAGATCAGTTTAGGCAGCATAGCAAGAACTTGACTCTACAAAAAAAGAAAATTAACCCGGAAAGGTGGTGCACACTTGTAGTCCCATCTACCCAGGACTAGCTGAGATGGAAGAATCACTGAACCCAGGAGATCAGGGCTGTGGTGAGCCATGGTCGTTCCATCATACTCTAGCCTAGGTGACAGAGTGAGACCCTAACTCAAAAAAAAAGAAAGATAGATCCCAAATCAAGAACTGACCTTCCACCTTAAGATACTAGAAAAAGAAGAGCAAACTAACCCTAAAGTAAGTAGAAGGTAGAAAATAATAAAGGATAAAGCAAAAATTAATCAAGTAAAGAATAGAAAACAGAAAAAAATCAGTTAAACCAAAAACTGGTTCTTTAAAAGATCAACAAAATTCACAAAATTTTAGCTCGATTGACCAAGAAAAAAGAGAAGGACTCAAACTGCTAGAATCAGAAATAAAAGAGGGAACATTAATACTGACCTTAGAGTTAAAAAGGAACCACAAAGGAATACCACGAACAAAACACTGTTGAAATAGCAAGCTGAATCCAGAAGCATATAAAGGCAATGCTATGACATGACCAAGTGTGGATTATCCTAGGAACTCAAGGCTGGTTCAACATCTGAAGATCAGTTAATATAATGTACCATCCCAACAGAATAAAAAAATGAAAACCACAGCATTATCTCATTAAATGCAGAAAAAGCACTTGAAAAAAAATCCAATGCAATTTTATGATTTTAAAAACATCTACTTGACACATCAGGAATAGAAGAGAACTTTACCAACCTGAATAAAGGACATCACTAAAACAACCACAGTGACACCATGCTTAACGGTGAAAGACTAAATGCTTTCTCCTGAGGTCAGGAATGAGTCAGGGATTTCACTCTTGCCTCGTCTATTCAGGGCTGTGTTAACGGTCTAGCCAGAGCAATCAAGCAAGAAAGGAGACAAAGACATCTAGACTGGAAAGGGAGAAGTAAACTCTATTTGCAGATGACATAATCTTAGCTATAGAAAATCACAGGGAATCTGCTAAAAAACCATTAGAGCTAATATAAAGCAAATTTATAAGACACAATCTCATTTATAACACTCAGTTGTGTGCCTGTTCACTAGCAATGAACAATCCAAAAATGAAATTAAGAAAACAATTCCATTTAAAACAATATAAAAAAGAATTAAATATCTAGCAATATATTTAACAAAACAAGCACATCTCACATACTATGAAAACTACAAAACTTCTGGAAGAAATTTTAAAAGATCTAAGTAAGTAAAAAAATCCCGTGTTCACGCAGCAGAAGACTTAACGTCATTAAGATGGCAATATCCTCCAAATTGATCTATAGATCAATGTAATCCCTATCAGATCCCAACTGACTTCTGATGAACAACCTGATTCTAAATTTCATTTGAAATTGCACTGAATCAGAAGAGCAAAAACAAAAAATCTTGAAAAAGAATGAAAATGGAGAGCTCACACTTCCTGAGTTCAAAATTTACTACAAAACAACATAATCAAGACAGCGCAATACTACATAAGGAGAGACATATAGATCAGTAGAATAGAGCTGAGAGCACAGGAAAAAATCCCAAATATCTAATAGTCAGCTGATTTTTATTATTGTTGCGGTTGGGGTCTCACCCGGCCTCCCAGGCTAGTGTGTGGGCTCACTGCAGCCTTGACTTCCTGGACTCAGTCGATCCTTCCACCTCAGCCTCCTGAGTAGCTGGGACTACAGGCATGTGCCATGACACCCGGCCTATAGTCAACCGATTTTTGACCAAAATATCAAGATGATTCCATGGGGAAAATACAATGTTTACCACAAATGGTACTTGAACAACTGGACATCCATATGCACAAGAATGAAATTGAAATTTTACCTCACGCCATGTACAAATATAACTCAAAATGGATCACATGTTTAAAAGTGAAAACTAGAAAACTGGTAGAAGAAAGCATAAGGGTAAATCTTCATGCCCCTGGTTTATTAATAGATTCATTGATATGTCACCAAAAAAAGCACAAGCAACAAGAGAAAAAAATTGATAAAACTGGCTTCACTAAAATCAAACGTTTTTGCACTTCAAAGGATACTATCAAGAAAGTAAAAAGACAGTCCACAGAATGGGAGAGAACATTCGCAAATCATATATATAATAAGAGACTTGTGTCTGAAATATATAAAGAACTCTTGTGATAATAAATAATAAAAAGACAAATAACCTAATTCTAAAATGGGCAAAGGGTTTGAAGTAGGCTTTTCTTCAAAGAAGATATACAAAAGGCCAGTAAGTACACGAAAAAGTGTGCAACAGCATTAATTATTAGCGAGATGCAAGTCAAAACTACAGCGAGATTTCACTTCACAGCCACTAGGATGGCTGGCACCAAAAAGTCAAATAAGTTTTGGCAAGGATATGGAAAATTGGAACCTTTATGCACTGCAGTGGGAATGAAATATGGTGTAGTCACTATGGAAAACTGTCTGGCAGTTCCTCAGAGGGTTAAACACAGTTAAATATGGCCCAGGAATTTTATTCCTAGTTACATACCTAGGAGAAATAAGAACATATGCCTAGAGAAAAACGTGTTTTCAGATGTTTATAGCAGCATTACGCACAATAGTCAAAAGGTAGAAACAATCCAAATATCCATCAACTGATGAAAGGATAAGCAAAAGTGGTAGATCGCTACAGTGGATTATCACTTGGCCACCAAAAGAAGTGAGTCCTGATCCTTGCTACAACATGGATAAGGTGACTGGAGTATCTTACAGTGCCAAAAAGTCAGGGAGTGCCCAAAAAGCAACTGACGCACATGATCCAACAATCCCACTTGAGGGTAAATACCCAAAAGGATAGAGCAAGATCTCAAAGAAACATTGTACCCGCGTGTGCTTAGCAGCATTCGTCACAATCACTAAGACACGAAGCAACCTGTGTCCACTGATGGATGAACTTATAGCAAAATGTAGCATGTGCACACAACAGAATATTGTGCAGCCTTAGAAAGAAAGGAAATCCTGACACCTGCTGCAGCATGGATGAAACTTGATGACATCCTAAGCAAAGTAGGCCACTCACAAAAAGACAAATACTCCTTAATTCCACTTAATAATCCACGGTAGCGAAAGTAGCCAAATTCACAGAAATAGAAAGTGGAATGGTGGTTACGAGGGGCTGCAGGGAGGTGGAAAAGGGAATTGCGTAATAAGTACAGAGGTTCAGTTCTGCGGGATGGAAAGTTCTACCTTACAACAACATAAGCACTCTTAACACTACTGTACACCTAATTTTTTTTTTTTTTTTGAGTTAGAGTCTCACTGTCGCCCAGGCTGGAGTGCAGTGGCACACTCACAGCCACCCCAGCATTAGTCTGCTGGGTTTTGGTGATCCTTCTGCCTCAGCCTTCCAAGTAGCGGGAACTACAGCTATGCGTTCCCACACCTGGCTAATTTTTTATTTATTGTAGAGACAAGGTGTCACCAAGTTATCCAGGCTAGTCTCAAACCCACGGTCTCAGAGGCCTCAGCCTCCCAAAGTGCTGGGATTACAGGTTGAGCCACCGGGCCCAGCCTACACCTAAAATTTATAAACGCCAGGTATGGTGGCTCATGCTTGCTGTCCCAGCTTCTTGGGAGGTTGAGACTGGACGATCACTTGAGCATGGGAGTTCAAGGCTGCAGTGAGCTGTGATCGTGCCTCTGCATTCCAACCTGGGAGACAGAGCAAGACCTTATCTGAAAAAAATAGTATTACCGCGGGTTCGAGACCCGCCTGGGCAACTTGGCAAGACCTCATCTCTACAATAAATCAAAAAATTAGCCGGGTGTGGTAGCACGCGCCTATAGTTCCAGCTACTTGGAAGGATCGCCGGAGCCCAGCAGGTTGAGGCTGCGGTGGCTGGGAGCATGCCACTGTACTCCAGTCTGGGTGACAGAGTGAGACTCCAACTCAAAAAAAAAAAAAAAGTATTAAGTCATGTGGAAAAAAATAATAGAATGATCACCTATGAGGGATATCATCAAAAGTTTGGAAGGCATAAAGTAAACAGATGAGTGGTTGAAGTGTGGAGAAAGCGGAAATTTCTGCCTGCCATGAAGGCGACCAACAAGAAGCCTTTTCACGCCCCAGAAACCAACACAGGATCCAGAGCAGGGGCTCCTGGGGTCTCCAAAGGCCACAGAGTGAAGGCGAGATGACTAGCCAAAATTCTCTGTAAGGAGCAGCTAGACCAGGAGATCCTCCAGCTCCTGCCAGCAACTGCCCCACTCTCTTTTCGGCCGCCACGGGGAGAGGGTGAAACTAGGCGGCTTCAGTGTGGAGAGAACACTGAGCAGTGAAATGAGCCTACTCCCAGACTCCTGTCAATGTCATCCTCCATAACCAGCATAGAGGATTATATTCCCCTGGGCAGGAAATTGGAGGGGTCCTCTCTGGGCAAGCTGATTGGCAGAGGAGAAAATACCTGCATCCTGATATTTGGGAAGTCCTGCAATGACTTGGTCCGTTCCCATTCACTCACTCGACGGTGAGACACCTCAGCCAACTTGAGCTCAGGTCTTGCAGTCAACCTATTCTGACTTACTCTTAAAGCTGAGAAAAACCTCCAAAATGATAGACAGCCCAAAACAAGTATAAGAACATACTAACTCAGGAAACTGAGATGGTTTAAGGAATAAATGAAAACTTCAAAGGTAAGAGAATGAATTCGTTTTTCAAAGAAGAAAATGAGAGAGAAAGACAAGAAAATTAGATAATTAATCTAGCAGGAATTCCAGAAACAAGAGAAATAAAAGAAAGGATGCTATCAAAGAAATAGTACAAGAAAATTTCCCGGCCAGGCATGGTGGCTCAGCCTGTCATCCCAGCACTTTGGGAGACAGAGGTGACAGGATTGCCTGAACCCATGGGTTCAAGACCAGCCTGGGCCACTTGGCGAGACCTCATCTCTACAATAAATCAATTAGTCAAGCGTGGTAGCACATGCCTGTTGTTCCAGCTACTTGGAAGGCTGAGGCAGAAGGATCGCCAGAGCCTACCAGGTCAAGGCTGCAGTGGCCATGAGCATGTCCCCGCACTCCAGTCTGGGCAACAGTGTGAGACTCCAACTTAAAAAAAAGGAAATAAAATTCACAATAAATGTTATGTGCTTGAATCATCATGAAACCATCCTCCCCACCACCACTGGTCCATGGAAAAATTGCTTTCCATAAAACCAGTCCCAGTGCCAAAAAGTCTGGAGACCTCTGGGCTGGAGAACAGCTGGACCAGAATGGAGCAATCCCATGAATACCCTGACCGCACGATAAGGAGAGTCCACATGGTAAGGAGAGTCATTTGGTCTCAGTATTTGCTCATTTGCAACAATGTGCTACAACCACTTAGCCAAAAGAGATTCTCAGAAATGACAGAACACCCAGAAAGTCCCACACTGGCTCTTGATAAAGAGAACTGAAGAAGAAGAAAAGTGGAGTTACAGAAGGAATGAATTAAGGGTTTGGAAATGTCTCACTTGCACGTAACTTAAAACTCCGTGGAAATGTGTGCCACATCCCTGAAGGTCAGCTGTCCCAGGACACAGGACACTTAGCCTGGTGACAAAGAAGTAGCTTCACCAGCACGTGGTCCCACTGCCACAAGCTCCGCGTGTTCACTTCCTTCCTCAGCTGAAACCAGACTCCGCCACTCTGCAGCTCAAGCCCCTTGCCCTAACTCTTCTCCCCGAAGGCCAGGGCAACCTATGTGGGAGCGGCTTCTCCAACACCTGCATGTCATTACCGGCTTCAGCCCACTCTCCACACCCGTGATTTCTCCAAGCCAGGAGTCCTCAGGCTTTAGTGTGCATTGGGCTTACCTGAGGGGCTGGTCTAGGCACAGCTTGCTGGGCCCTGCACTAGAGTTTCAGACTCAGTGGATCAGCTGCACAGCCTAGGAACTTGCATTTCTCACAAGTGCCAGGGTGCCAAGAACCAAACTTTGAGAACCACTGCTCCAAGCAGACACCTTCCATGCCTTCAGTTGCCGGTCTGCGGCATTGTTTTCTTGCCACTCATCCTCATCCTAAAATGTGGCGCCAAAGAAAAGATGGCACCAGACTTCCAGAATGAAGCTTTCTGACCGAAGGTGCCCAGAGAGAGTGCCTACCCGTGCAGAGAAAAGGGTCTGCGAGACTGCAGAAGCAAAGATGAGGCCTGGCCCACCCTTAACAACCTGAGCGGGGGATGAACTCAGCATGCACACAGGAGTCGCCTTTGGACTGTCCCCTAGAACAGCCGTCACACCATCCCTCCACAGCCCCAAGTCACATCGAGAATCCCAGACAGCCTGTGGACTGGCCGAGGTGGGCCCTCACGGAGCAGTGAGGAGGACGACGACCCTTCATGGGGTCCTCCAAAAGACTGTGAGCCCCCCCCAGACAGCCTCTTTCGCCCCCAGGCCTAGGTGTAGAGGCGGACTGTTGGGAGGTCCTGGGATGGGTGGAAGTGACAGCTTTGGAATCAACTGTCTTGCACACGTTGTCCCTCGAGGTGTCTGCTTCCCGTCCTCTCAGTCATTTCGACTTCTCTCCCCACTCGCTGGTACTTTCCTTAGCCTTCCTCCACCGTTTTTGTGTTTCTGGATGGTCTGCCCCAGTCTTTCTGTTCATCTCTCCACTGCCAGATGCAGGATGTGAACCCTCATCTGCCAAAGGTAACGAGAACCTGGCTTTCCTCCACTCAGAGGGGGCTCTTTGGAGACGCGGCAGGCCACGTCGGCCAGGAAGGTCAGTGGATCGGGAGGGCCTGTTCTAGGGCCCTGGGCGCCTGCACCCCGGCCTGAGGAAGAAGGAGTCTTGGGGTTAGTCTCTCATTCTTCCCTACCAGAAGCTAGGACGGAGACTGGGAGGAAAGGCTTTCCCACCAGCTGCAGAGCACTACCCATCCAGGGAAATGAAGGGAGCACCCACTAAACACCTCCCCCACAGCAAACGTGTTCTGCCCACACCCGGTTATTTGTTTGAGGCCAAAGTGGAGCTGAAACTGCACAGGATCAAAGACACTGCTCTGCCCTGAAAGGTGCCGATGTCTAGCCAGCCACCGAGGAGGGCAGGCACCATGTTTTTAACCACCCTACACATGAGCCTTAAGATGCTCAGCCAACCCAGTCATGACCTTCTGCCAAGTCTGTGACTTCCAGCCCGGGGAGGAGCAGGGAACAGCCAGAGGCCATAGGAACGGGAAGCCCTGGGCAGGAACCTCCCCGGGACCAAGCCTTCACCTCCCGGCCAGCCGGGGCAGCTGCAGCTGCCAACTGAGGGTGCCAGGAAGGAACATCTTCCCCGTGCTGTCCTCTTCCAGGCCGGTGGCTTCATCTACCTTGCCTCTGCCTCAGTTGGCCTTTCACTGCTCCCCAAACCCTGGTGCCTGGGATGGCCCCTGGCACCATCCTATCCACAAAGACCTCCAGGTGGTGCATTGAACTCATCGGTGGCTGCTCCTCGGCTTTAGATGTGGTCTGGCAGGACTCGGAAAGGAGCCTGGTCAGGGTCACCCTGCCTCCACCCAGCCCCAGAGCCGCTCAGGACAGGCCAGCGGTGTGAGAGCGGTGTGAGTAGCGACCTCCCTCCGCTGGAGCTCCCTTGGGGGAGTTGTCCCACTCAGGCCCAGTTTCAGAACTTAAGACAAGGTTGCCAGACGCAGCAAATAAAAATGCGGGATGCGCAGCTGCATTTAAATTGCAGATTAGCCGGGCTCAGTGGCTCAGCCTGTAATCCCGTGCCTTTGGGAGGCTGAGGTGAGTGGACTGCCTGAGCCCGCGGGTTTGAGACCCGCCTGGGCAGCGAGACCTCATCTCTATAATAAATCAAAAAATCAGCCGGGCGTGGTAGTGCATGCCTGTAGTTACGGCTACTTGGAAGGCTGAGGCGGAAGGATCGCCAGAGCGCAGCAGGTCGAGGCTGCGGTGGCCGGGAACGGCCACTGCACTCCAGTCTGGGCGACAGAGTGACTCCAACTCAAAAAAAAAAAAAAAAAACATAAATTGCAGATTAAAAAAATATATCAGCCGGGCTCGGTGGCTCAGCCTGTAATCCCGCGCCTTTGGGAGGCTGAGGTGAGTGGATTGCCTGAGCCCGTGGGTTCGAGACCCACCTGGGCAACTTGGCGAGACCGCATCTCTACAATAAATCAAAAATCAGCCGGGCATGGTAGCGCGTGCCTGTAATTCCGGCTACTCGGAGGGCTGAGGCTGAAGGACCACCAGAGCCCAGTGGGTCGAGGCTGCGATGGCCGGTAGCAGCCACTGCATTCCAGTCTGGGCGACGGAGTGAAACTCCAACTCAAAAAAAAAAAAAAGCCAGGCTCGGTGGCTCAGCCTGTAATCCCGTGCCTTTGGGAGGCTGAGGTGAGTGGATTGCCTGAGCCCGCGGGTTCAAGACTCGCCTGGGCAGAGAGACCTCATCTCTACAATAAAATCAAAAAATCAGCCGGGCGTGGTAGCACATGCCTGTAATTCCAGCTACTCGGAAGGCTGAGGCGGAAGGATCGCTGGAGCCCAGCAGACGAGGCTGCGGTGACTGGGAGTGGCCACTGCACTCCAGTCTGGGCGACCGAGTGAGACTCCAACTCAAAAAAATAAATAAATTTATATATATATATATATATATATATAGCATTTTAGTGTAAGGATGTCTCAAACAGTGTCTGTGGCGTACTTATACTAAAAATTATTTTTTTATCTGAAAGTCCAGTTCAACTAAGGTGTCGTGTGTTTCTCTGGCAATCCTAGTTTAGACTTACTGTGAGTTTTCCAGCTCTGTCTACTCTGTGCTCAAGGAGTGTGTGCCAGGCATGTGTTATGTACTACAAGAACGAACCAAGAACATTTGTATACTTAACCCTGAATTGTACCCCACATCTTTAAAATATAAAAAAAATTTTAAAAAGAAGTAAGTTTGAAAAAAGGCATATTGGCACATAATTATAGTATGGACAGTGTAGGAAGCATGGAATGGTGGAAGAAGTCTGGATTTGGGTGTTGGCTTCAAGTTCAAGCTCCACTTCGGATGTTCACTAGTCATAATATCTTGGGTAACTTTCTAACCTCTCTGGGCCTCCGTTGTTTACTGTGAAAATGGTACTATCAGCCTCAGGTGAACAAGGAGGTTATAGGAAATAGTATGTGCCTGGCTGTAGTAGAAGCTGACCACATGCTAGCTTCTCCCTTTACAAATAAGAAATGTAGTAAGAGAGAGGCAACTTCCAGGTTGATGCATAAGTTTGTAGCTTTTGTTTTGGGCATGGCAATGCCACGGTGTTGGGAGTTTGGTCATCGTTGGTTGCTGGTCACTTGGAGTGACACTGTTGCACATGTAAGCATGGCTTGCATTTTGTAGACTTGAAGAAGGTCAGTGCTCTTTATGAGCTGAGGAAGGTGGAGGTCACATGGAAAAATGAGCACTTCTGGTGCGTTCCTTTATTTGAGGAGTGAAGGCAGCGGAGGTGGCTGGAGACATTTGTGCCGAGTACGGGGAGAACGCTGTCGGGAGCACACGGCAAGAAGACTGTGGTGTCGTTTCAAAGACAGCCGCTTTGACCTGATTGACTCTCCAGATTCAGGAAGACCATTGGGCTGTGATGAAGACTGTTTAGACAAGGATCTACATCGGTCAACCCGAGAATTGACAAATGTACTGAGCTGTGACCAGTTAACCATCATACGACTTTTGCATCCCATGGGCAGGCAAGCCAAAACGCCACAAGCTTATGCATCAACCCAATAAAAGTGCCATGGTAGCAATGAACTTCACCTGCTTTGGGAGGGTCTCTACAAAGGCTCTAACGTTTCACTTTTTAGATGGAAATAATAGCTGATACCACTTACTGAATGCCCACAACGTGCCAAGCTTTGTCCCAGGCACCCGACAAACATGATCTCATTGAATCCTTGTATTAGCTCTCCAAGGTATTTAACACCACTTTAAAATGAAGAAACTATAATACTGAGTGACCTCTCACAAAGAACTGAGTACCACATGTTCTCACTTATAAGTGGACCTTGAACAATTATCATAATACTATAAGAAAAGGATTGGCAGTAGTGGAATCTGCTAGGGGAGGGGAGCACACCTCTTCAACAAGGGTACCTGCGTAATGAACATTTGTATATCTAACCCTGAATTGCACCCTACATCTTTAAAATAAAATTTTTTTTTGAGTTGGAGTCTCACTCTGTCATCCAGACTGGAGTGCAGTGGCCACTCCCAGCCACCACAGCCTCAACCTGCTGGGCTCCGGCAATCCTTCCACCTCGACCTTCCAAGTAGCTGGAACTACAGGCGCGCGCTACCATGCCCGGCTAATTTTTTTTTTTTTTTTTTTTTTAGAGAGATGAGGTCTCGCCAAGTTGCCCATGTGGGGTTCGAACCCGCGAGCTCAGGCAATCCACTCACCTCAGCCTCTCAAAGCACGGGATTATAGGCTGAGCTACCAAGCCCAGCTTAAAAAAATTTTTTTAAATGGCCAGGCACGGTGGCTCAGCCTGTTATCCCAGCACTTTGGGAGGCCAAAGTGAAAGGTTTGCCTGAGCCCGCGGGTTTGAGACCAGCCCGGGCAACTTGGTGAGACCTCGTCTCCACAATAAATCACAAAAACTAGCCAGACATGGTGGCGTGCATCTGTAGTTCCAGCTACTTGGAAGGCTGAGGCAGAAGGATCGCCGGAGCCCAGCAGGTCGAGGCTGCAGTGGCCGCGAGCGTGCCCCTGCACTCCAGCCTGGGTGACAAGAGTGAGACTCGGACTAAAAAAACAAACAAACTTGTTTTTTTATTTAAAAAAAGATGAAGAAACTGAGTTAAAAGCCGTGCTGCCAAGCTAGTAAGGGGCACATGTAGCATTTCGCTCAGGTCCTCCTGCCCACCCTCAGCCTCGGTCTCATGCTGCTTCTGCCTGAATTGGCCCTCGAATCCAGAGTTGGCGGTGCCCATGCAGGGAGGCACAGCGTGGCTGGTGGCACTGCAGGAATGGTGGTGCAGGTGCAGTGACTGGGAGTAGGAGAGGGAGCCCTCCGGCTGGCTGTCTTGGCCTCCTCTGAGTTGGCCTGCTCATGTCAGGGCCAGTTCCTCAGAAGGCAGAGCAGTGCCTGCCCCCCACGCGGTGGGGGGCCTGGAGCTGTGGGTCATCCCGGATCGTCATCCAGGTCGGGTGTGTCCACCAGAGGTTGGCCTCAGACCTTTGCAAGCCTCAGTTTGCAGATTAGCGCCTGTGCACAAGGTACCACCGGGGCAGGAGAATCAGGTGGCCTCTTGACCTGAATGAAGGTTTGAGTTACTGTTGATAGTTACCATGTATTGGGTATTTACAGTGTGTCAGGCAGGGCTAGGCATTCTCATTTAGCCATCTCAACCACAGATAGAAACACCAAGGCCAAGGTCACATCACCAGGAAGTATCGAACCCAGCGCTTGTGTGACTCTAGCAAGGTGGCAGGTTGATGCACTCTCTAAATGTGGGTCCATTCACATCAAGGCATGTAATTAAAATTCGTTCCTTGGCAAAGCTGCGTATGTTTACATGGGTCCCTTGTCAACATTCAAAACTATGCCAAGGGTTTCTAATATTGTGGAGATTGGACCTATTTTAGTCCCCTGTTCCGCTTTTAGCTAGTTTCAAATGAGCAGTGAACACAGGTGGTAGCAGTTACCAGCATTGAAGAGCCCCTACCACCACCACCACCACCTTACAGCCATGCCAGGGCACCCCTGCATGCCCCAGTCAAGGCTCAAGACCCCACTGGCAGAGCTAACCCACTCTCCCAGACTCCTCCCCACTCCTCTGACTTCCCCAGTCATCCTGGAGAAAGTGCAGGAAGATTGGATGTTCTCCAGCCTGCCTGGCTGTTTTTAGTACACAAAGGTAGCTAAGATGTGCTCTTGGAGTGAGGCCCTCCTGTGGAGAAGGAGATGAACACAGTAATGCAGGCAAAGGGGAACCATAGCCAAGAGCTGACCTGGAGCCAAGGAGAAGGAATGAGTCAGCTCCCTGGGGAAGGTCCGTGGCAGTGCCCTGAGGAGGTGACACAGAAGCTGGGCTTGGAGAATGCGTGGAAGTCTGCCTGATGAAGGGAAAGGAAGAACGACCCACAAGGCAGGCTCATCCCCTGAACAGAACCCTTGCTGGGGCAACTGCAGGTGACTGCGCTCTGTAGCTGCCACATGTGGCCAGGACGATGAGGAGGGGTCGGGCGTTGAGGAATGGAAGGCGACGTGGGAATGGTGGGAAGGGCCAGACAGTAGCAAGACTTGTCCACCTCGTGAAGGAGTCTGAACTTTCATCCTTGAAGTCAAAGTTCCTCAAAGTTTTCCACTAAAGTACCCCAAAGGCAGTGGGCAGCACAGGCATGAGAATGGAGAGCATCCTGTTTTGAGCTCACACTCCCTTTGAAAGTCTTTGTCTTTAGCCAGGCGCGGTGGCTCAGTACTTTGGGAGGCCAAGGCAAGAGGGTTGCCTGAGCTCAGGGTTCGAGACCACCCTGGGCAACTTGGCGAGACCTCGTCTCTACAATAAATAAATAAAAAAAAATTAGCCAGGCAAGGTAGCACACGCCTGTGGTTCCGGCTACTTGGAAGACTGAGGAAGGATCGCCAGAGCCCAACAGGTCGAGGCTGCGGTGGCCGGGAGCATGCCACTGCACTCCAGTCTGGGCGACAGAGTGCGACTCTGACTCAAAAAAAAGTCTTGTCTTTAAAAGTCATGTGATTCTTGTATTCTACTTCATCGTATGTCTGTTTGTTTTAATATAAAAATGCTGTTTTTATGAATCTGTAGCCAAAATCTTAAAATTAAAGATAAATTTATTGGCAGTAAAATTTGGGAAGATGTCACAGTCCTACACTCCTCCACCCTGTTTCCTTACACAAGTCCTTCCTTCCTAGAAGTTGCTTCAGCAGACTTGAGAACGCGGCCATAGGGATTTAAGCAGGAGAGTCAGGCAATAGGATTTATCTTCCAGAAAGAGGTTTCTGGCAGTGGTGGAGAGCAGTGGACCCCAACCTTTTTGGCATCAGGGGCTGGTTTCATGGAAGACCATTTTCCCAAGACGGGGGAGGCGAGGTGGGGGCAGTTTCAGGATGATTCAAGCGCTTTGCATTGATTGTGCACTCTTTATCTATTATCATTACATTGTAATATATAATGAAACAATTACACAGCTCACCATAATGCAGGATCAGCGGGATCCCTGAGCTTGTTCTCCTGCAACTAGACAGTCCCATCTGGGGGCGACGGGAGACAGTGACACCAAAGTGTGTTGTTTATGCCCAGACTACCCTGTAATTTCGTTTTGGTGGCTGTCGCTGCAGAAAACCCTGCTTCACAAAGACAGGATGTGGGAAATGGAAGCAGGTTTCTCAGGGCTGGTCTGACAGGAGGTGGAGCTCAAGCGGGAATTGGAATGACTGGAGCGCTATAAACACAGATGAAGCTTCGCTGGCTCCCCCGCCGTTCACCACCTGCCGTGCAGCCTAGTTCCCAGCAGGCCACAGCCCCTGGGTGGAGGAAGGATCAGAGTTGGGAGAGGCTAGAGGCAGAGAGGGCCAGTGGAAGGCTTGTAGCATCCCAGGCAAGAGACAGTAAAGATGACAAAGACAAGATGGGGACAGACTTGAGAGACATTTCAGTGGAATTAATAGTATTAGGAAATGTCCTGGGAGTTGGGGCAAGAAGTGGGTTAGGATACTCAGGTTTTTCTTGGCAAGGGATGTCACTGATGATAATTTAATTTTTTTTTTTTTTGAGTTGGAGTCTCACTCTGTCACCCAGGCTGGAGTGCCGTGGCACACTCGTGGCCCTACTGCACACAGGCGATCCTTCTGCCTCAGCCTTCCAAGTAGCCAGAATTACAGGCGTGCGCTACCATGCCCGGTTAATTTTTTTTTTTTTTTTTTTTTATTGTAGAGACGAGGTCTCACCAAGTTACCCGGGCCAGTCTCAAACCCACGGACTCAGGCAATCCACTCGCCTTGGCCTCCCAAAGTGCTGGATGACAGGCTGAGCCGCTGAGCCCAGCCAGCAATAATTTAATATAAACACGCCGAGTTTGAGGTACCTGTGGAAAATAAGTCAGAGATGTCTAGAGGTCTGACCATTGGGAAGCTGATGAGGATGGAGACACGGGTTCAGAAGTCACGGAAACAGACGGGGCCGCTCAGGGAATGTGACTGGAGGGAGAAGAGGGGAGAGTGCGATAGGAACACTGGGAACCACCAACACTGAAAAAGGACAAATGAGGGAGCAAGGGTGAGAGAAAAGGAGAATGTCAGGAGTCAGGAGTATGGCAGCAAAGCCACGGGCAACAAGAGAAAAATGGACAAACGAGAAGCATGAACATTAAAATGTTTTATGAATCAAACGGTAATATCAACAGGGTAGAAAGGCAGCCCGCAGAATGGGAGAAAATATTTGCAAATTGCATATCTGTTAAAGGAATCAAGGCTGAGCACCAAGGCTAATGCCTATAATCCCAGTACTTTGGGAGACCGAGGTGAGAGGACTGCCTGAGCCCACGAGTACGAGACCAGCCTGGGCAAATTGGCGAAACCTCGTCTCTACAATAAATCAAGAAAAATTAGCTAGGCATGGTAGTGCTTGCCTATAGTTCTGGCTACTTGGAGGGCTGAGGCAGAAGGATCACCGGAACTCAGCAGCTCGAGGCTGTGGTGACTGAGTGTGCCAGTGTACTCCAGCCTGGGCGAGAGAGTGAGACTCTGACTCAAAAAAATAATAATAAAATAAAATAAATAAAGGAATCAATATCTGGAATATAAAGAGAACTCCTAAAACTCAGCAACCAAAACAAACTTCCCAAATTCAAAAATGGGCAAAGAGGACAACCCCTTCAGGTCTCCTCCCACTGTGGGAGCTTCTCTGTCCTCTCAATAAACCCTGCTTTCTCACTTTAAAAAAATGGGCAAAGGACTTCATAAGCCATTTCTCCAAAGAAGATACATACACAAATGGCCAACGAGCACATGAAAAAATGCTCAATATCACTAATCATTAGGAAAATGCCAATCAAAGATACAATGTGATACCACCTCATATCCATTAGGATGGCTCCTATTGAAAAAAAACCCAGAAAATAGCAAATGTTGGTTAGGATGTAGAGAAACTGGAACCCTAGTACACTGTTGGTAGGAATGTAAAATGGTACCAGCCCTGTAGAACATAGTATAGTGGCTCCTCAAAAAACTAGAAACAGAATTACCCTATGATCCAGCAATTCTATTTCTCTACATATTACAAATAATTTTTTTTTTTTTTGAGTTGGAGTCTCACTCTGTCACCCAGGCTAGAGTGCAGTGGCATGCTCACGAACACTGCAGCCTTGACCTTCTGGGCTCCAGCGATCCTTCCACCTCAGCCTTCCAAGTAGCTGGAACTACAGGTGCGCACTACCCTGCCCAGCTTATTTTTTAAATTTATTTTAGAGACGAGGTCTCACCAAGTTGCCCAGGCTGGTCTTGAATCCCTGGGCTCAGGTAATCTTCCCGCCTCGGCCTCCCAAAGTGCCGGGATTATAGGCTGAGCCACCGCGCCCAGCCAGTACTACAGATAATTTAAAATAGGATCTGGAAGATATGTTTGTACACCCATGTCTATAGCAACATTACTCGCAAGAGCTAAAATGTGGAAATGACCAAAATGTCTATTAGTGGATGAAAGGGTAAGCAAAATGTGGAATAAACATACAATTGAGTATTATTCAGCCTTAAAAAGTATGCTGAAATGTGCTGCAACATGGGTGAACCTTGAGGAAACTATATTAAGTGAAACAGCCTGGGCATGATGGCTCATGCCTGCAATCTCAGCACTTGGGAGGACGAAGCGGGCAGACTGCTTGAGCTCAGGAGTTCCAGACCAGCCTGGGCAACAGAGTGAAACTGCATCCCTTCAAAAAAACTAGCCAGGCATGGTGGCACGCACCTACAGTCCCAACTAATCCAGATACTGAGGCAGAAGGATCGTCTGCACCCAGGAGGTCCAGCCGGGGCGATGGAGTGAGACCCCCGACTCAACAACAACAAACCCACAACCTACATTACGTGAAACATGCCAGTTACAAAAAGACAAGTACTCTGTGACTCCATGTGTGTGAGGTACTTAGAGCAGCAAAAATCACAGAGGCAGTTGCCAGGGGCTGGGAAGGATGGCATGGGGAGTTATTGTTTAATAGGTACAGAGTTTCCACCTCACGAGATGAGAAGAGTTCTAGAGACGATGGTGGTGATGGATGCACAACTTTATGAGTGTGCTTAATGCCACTGAGCTGTGCGCCTGGAAATGGTTAAGATGGCAAATTTTAGGTTATGTGTATTTTACCACAATAAAAAAATATGGAAAAAGTGGGCTCAGTGGCTCAGCCTGTAATCCCAGCATTTTGGGAGGCCAAGGCGAGTGGATTGCCTGAGCTCACAGGTTCAAGACCAGCCCGGGCACCTTGGCAAGACCTTGTCTCTACAATAAAATAAAAAAATAAGCAGGGTGTGGTGGCACATGCCTGTAGTTCCTGCTACTGGAAGGCTGAAGTAGAAGGATCACTGGAGCCCAGAGGGTCAATGCTGGGGTGGCCATGAGTGTGCCACTGCACTCCAGCCTGGGCAACAGAGTGAGACTCCAACTAAAAAAAAAGTGAAGTTGGGAGGATGCATGGTTCCCCAGGGAAAGGGTTGATCCCAGCACTGCGGCAGAAGAGGAACAAGATGAGCCTGGAACATCTCGTGCCAGAAAGCAAGGGAGTGCTCAGACAGTGATGGAGACCAGTCCAAAGATGCAGGGAATCGCTGGGGGAATGGCTGGAAGCTTCTTAGCCAACTCTGTAATTAATGGCGCATCAAAGGAAATAACCACGGGAAAGAACGGTAATCTATTGGGGAAAAAATCCACGTCCACACTGACATAAATAAACAGGGGTATGGCAAGCCCTAACCAGAGAACTGGCAGCATGTGCCCGGCTGCATTTCAGTCACTGTGCACTATCACCACTGTGTGCACCTTCCATCTCCCTCCCTTTGAAATGAGAATGCTCATAACAATTATCCTCTGCCTGTGCCACTCCTTTGTGTTGGGTGTGAAAGAGGCAGATGTGCGACTTTATATCACAGGTCTTCAGATCAAGAGGACTGCTACTCATGAGGTATCCCCAAGGGACTGAACCTGAGAAGCCCTGCACACCAGGGCCCGACTTAGATGATGAAATCCTGTCTTTGAGTTGTTGCTGTCACGGAATGAGACTCGGGGTCCTGGAGGAGTGTTGAGAGTACTTTGTGTTGAGCAGAATGAAACTGTGATCGGAGGCAGGATATGGCTGATGCTGTTTGCCAGAGATGGCTTCAGCAATATTTCACATTCACATGCTCTTATTAGGTCTTCTTATGCCCTTAGTATTATACCTAGGACGTGCCTCCCATTGAGAGATGGGGTCTACAATCCTCCCCCAACATTGGACATTTGTGATTTTTCTCAACAGCAGGAGACAATGGAAGTTGCATCCGAGGCTAGGTCACAGAAAGGGAACTCCCAAGAGCAGCTTTTCTCTGTCCACTGTGTCACCCTGGAAGCCTCCACCTGCCAGGTAAGCAGTGCAGCTGCCCTTTCTCCCAGGTAGGGAGAAAGCCCCGACTAGCTCTGAAACAACGTGAAGAAAGTTGCCCGCCCGACCCTGCCGTTTAAGGTCCAGCCACCATCTGCCAATGGTCACATCCTGAGCTAAAAGCATCACACATCCCCCATCCCACAGAAATGGAGACCACGAGGTATGCTGTTCTAAGTCACTAAGTCAGAGTGGTGACCTTTGTGGTGACAGGTCTCCGGCACGTGGTAGAATGTTGGTACGTGAGGCATCTCGGAGAAGGGGATACAAGAACTCTTTGTAAAATGGTTCTTTGCCTCAAGTGTGACAAAGGGCTGGGAAGACAAGGTTCACAGGCTCCTCTCAGGAGTTCCAGAGCAGTCTACCCCACCTAGGTCTACACCTGCAACCACGGAGCTGCCAGAGCTCAGAACTGGGGTGCAACATCACCTGCACCTGAGAAGATTCCCCTATGTCTTTATGGCACCCAGATTCCCCGTAGATGCATTAGAAACAGCTTCTAGCCGGGCTCGGTGGCTCAGCCTGTAATCCCATGCCTTTGGAAGGCTGAGGTGAGTGGATTGCCTGAGCCCACGGGTTCGAGACCCGCCTGGGCAGCGAGACCTTATCTCTACAATAAATCAAAAAATCAGCCGGGTGTGGTAGCGCATGCCTGTAATTCCAGCTACTTGGAAGGCTGAGGCGGAAGGATCGCCAGAGCCCAGCAGGTCAAGGCTGTGGTGGCCGGGAGCGGCCACTGCACTCTAGTCTGGGCAACAGAGTGAGACTCCAACTCAAAAAAAAGAAACAGCTTCTGTTTCCCAACCCTGTGGCTAGGAGAAGGTAAAGCCTGGCTTTTACTCTCCTACCCCCTTGATTTGTTTGGGGAACAAATCTTTCCTTTCTGAGAGCCACTTTAGATGGGAGGAGACAGTGTGTGCTGTCCCGCTCTCTTCTTACTGTATGTGTAATCTTCATTCTCCTTTCCCCCTGGGAAAGTGGCCTCAGTCGGGGTGCTTTGGCACTGATTGTCCCGGAGTAGAATCCTCAGAAGCCAGAAAGGGAAATCTGGAGGAAAGAGAGTGCTGGGCCGTGGCATCCTGCTTCTGAGTCCCTGGAAGAATTGCAGCATCTCCAGCCTGTCAACAAGCCCAGCAGAATCCAGTGATGGTCACCAAGAGGGCTTGATCTGAGCAGGTCAGGGGATGGTAGAATGGGGAGGTGTGAAGCCTTTCACAGACGAGGGAGCACGCAGGGGTCCTAGAGGAGGCTGGCGCCCAGTGAGGAAATTTACCCTAGTGGAAACATCTGGGATAATGTAGAAGAGAGAACAGCTGGAGGTGAGGATTCAGGACATAGAGATTGCCACTGTCATGGATAATAGGTGACAGGAGTTTTGTCATTAAGGTGGAAAACTAGGGGGATAAATGAGATGCAACAGTAGCACAGTGTTGAAAGACAAAATTTGTGGAAAGGCAACATGAAAAATGTGAACAGAGACTCTGAGGTGGTCAGGTCAGAGAAAACGAAAAGGAAGGAAAATCCTTGTCTTTGCTTGATGCAATTAGGTAAAGATTTCTTGGGACTCTACCGTGTACACATTCAGTACTAGGTGTTGAGGGAGCTAGCGAGTAAGAGACTCCCTGCCCTCCGGGGCACACAGGATAACTGCAGAGACACACATGTAAACACAAAGGACAATAATATGTGTGTCTCAGCCGGGCTCAGTGGCTCAACCTGTAATCCCGCGCCTTGGGAGGCTGAGGTGAGTGAATTGCCTGAGCCCACAGGTTCAAGACCCGCCTGGACAACTTGGTGAGACCTCATCTCTACAAAAAAAAAAATTAGCCAGGTGTGGTAGCGCGCGCCTGTAGTTCCAGCTACTTGGAAGGCTGAGGTGGAAGGACTGCCGGAGTCCAGCAGGTCAAGGCAGTGGTGGCCGGGAGGGGCCACTGCACTCCAGTCGGCGACAGAGTGAGACTCCATCTCAAAAAAAAAAAAAAAAGTGTGTGTCTCAAAGAGGCATTGCACGTGGGCACAGAGGTGCCCTCGGGACATCCATGGGCATCAGGCCGAGGGAGGGAGAGCCAGAAACCATGGGCACAAAAAGAACCAAGGTGAAGAGCCCTGGGGGGTGAGCACACTCAGTTCCAGAGAGCAGTGCAGGACAGGCAGCAAGCATGAAGACCAAGGGGCATCTAGAACTGACTGGATGAAAGCACACTCGGCTTGGGGGACTTAGGCACACACGTGGACGTGTCAAAAGGGCGCTAGTTGCCAGCAAGTGACGCCTGTTTCTTGCTTAGAACTGCTCTGGCTATTCGGGTTCTTATTTTGATTCCACATAAACTTTAGGATTATATTTTCTAGTTCTGTGAAGAACGAGATGGTATTTTGATGGAGACCGCGTTGAATCTGTAGGTGGCTTTAACAGTATTGATCTCCCGATCCATGGACATGGGATGTGCTTCCGTGTGTCTGCGTCACCCACGATTTCCCTCACCTGAGTCTTGCAGTCCTGCTTCAGGGGGCTCTCGCTTCCTTGGTTAGGGGCATTCCTAGGTATTCTGCGGCTGGCGTGGAGGGGCCGGAGTCGCGAAGGGGTCTCGGCTTGAGCGCCGTCGGTGTGCAGGAAGCAGGTCCCCACCGTGGGCGAGAGGAAGAGCTGTCCGTGGAGCAGCGGGGGAGACACCGCAAGGCGGGCTCAGCTCAAGCGAAGCGCGCGTGGAGGATTCTGCCAGCTCGACTGAGGGCGACGGCGGGACCGAGGGAACGTCCAACACGGACATAGAAGGCCGAGCGCGGGAAGCGGAGAAGCAGGCTGCGATGGAAGCCATCCCAAGGAGGCTCCAGCCCGCCCCGGCTCCCCCAGAAGATCAGTCTCTGCTTCTTCCCCCGCAGGGTCACGAGAGACGGACTCGGCCAGGCGCCGCGCAAAGACAGGTGCGGAGCGGACAGGAGGAGCCATTGTCGCCGGCACCGAGGAAGGAGGGCGGGCCGCTTCCGGTTGCCATAGGGATGAGCGGCGCGGCCCTCGGCACCGCCGCACGCCGGCGCGCCGTGGCCGCGCGCGGTCGCTAGGCAACCCGGGCCCGCGCGCGGCGCCCCGCCCCCGCGCTGCGGCGGGCCGCGGGGGGGCGCCCTCCGCCGCCGCCGCCGTCGCCCGGGAGACGGCGGGCGCCCGGCCCCGCCCCGCCCGCACTGACAGCGGCGGCCGCGGCGCGCGTGCGCAGTGCGCCCTCCCCGCAGTCCGTGCGTTGGAGCCGGAGACGCGGCGGCCTCCGCGAGGACCCTCCGCCCGAGCCGCCGGCCGCAGCCGCAGCCTCCGCCGCAGCGCCGCCGCCCGCGCCCGCCCGCCGCGCCGCCGGAGCCGCCTCGCGCACCGTGAGTCGGGCCGGGACGGCGCGGCGGGCCGAGTCCGCTGGGCCCGGGCTGGGGGAGGGGAGCGCGCCGCCGCCCGCCGCCGCCCCCGCCACCGGCGGCCGCCCGGCCCCCGCCTCCCACGCGCGACCCCGCCGCCGCGGGGCCCGCCGGCCGGCGCCGCCCGCTGGCCCCCGGCGGCCCCGGCTCCGCGCGCCGGCGCCGGAAAGCGCGATCGCGGACGGCGCGGGGGTCCCGCCTCGGGCCTCCGCCCGGCCCCCGCCGGCGCTCGGGGACGCGGTGGCACGGTCGCCGCTGCCGAGCGCCGTGGGGCCCTCGGGCGGCCTCCGCGGGCGAGCCTGGCGGAGCCCGACCCGGTCCCTGCGCTCCGCCGCGGCGCCGCGCGGGCCCATGGAGTGCGAACGCGGCCTTCGAGCGCGGGTCTCGGTCGCGGTCGGCCCCGGCGGGGGTTGGCTGGGGCCGACCGACGCGCGGGGCCTGGCGGGGCTCGGTCGCGGCGCCCACGGACTCCACAGGGGCCGGGCGGGGCGCGGGTGGACGCAGCGCGCGGTGCAGGGGCGCTGGCCTGCACCCGCCTCCGGCAGCGGCGTCCTTGGGGCTGTCGCCGGCCGGGTCTGGACGCGGGGCCGCGCTGACTTCGCGTGCCCCTGCCCGCCGGCTGCCCTGGTCTAGGGAGGGGGCCCCGTTCTTGCTCCAGCGGAAGCTGAGCGCGGTCAGAGCGGGCGCCGCAGCCAGAAAGCTCCTCCTCGGCGTGCCTCGGCTCGGGGCTCCTGGCGACTGTGCGCGCCTCAGTGTCGGCGCCCTTTCTCTCCTGTTTGGCTGCCCAGTTTCAGCGCGCTGTCGGAAAACGCACGTACATGGAAGCCGCTTCCGCGGTGCAATAGGCTCTGGGTTTTTTACCGCGGGCTGCGAAAGGCGTGGACGGTAGACTTCCAAAAGCCAGGCGAAGGGTCCACTCGCGGGAGCCTGAGGCTGCACCCAGGAGTGCCGTTTCCCTCCGCAGCCTTGCGCACTCATGGCCCTTGGCAGCTTCCTCAGCCACTCCCGTCCCCGTGCCGTCGGATTAGTTTACAGCGGCAAAGACGACGGCTGTCGCCCTAGTTTTAAACCTAGAGATGAAATCCGGGGAAACCACAACCCCGTCCGCGGCGTCTCCTGTGCCGAATGCCAGTCTGGGGCTTGGCGGGATGCACCTGCCTGTGGGGCGGCGGGATGTGCGGGCCCGAGCGTGGCGTCCCTTCGGTGTGGTCCTCCCGGGTCGTGCGGCTCACGAAGTGCTGAGCAGGGCGGGAGGACAGCTGTGCCGGAGAGGTGCTCCTCCTGGACTGCGTGTATTTGGGGAACCGGTGACATGCCTGGGGTGGAAGGCAGTGAATGGAGAAGCAAGAGCTGTGTCGAGGCTGGGTAGACCGGGAGGGCGTGATGAAAGGTTCCTTTGCCATTTGACGTGGGACAGTTCATTTTCAGAGCACCAGAGCGGTTTTTGCATGGATCCGTTTGCCTTTGACATCCATGCCAGTGTTTATGAGATAATGATGGAATGCCTTTTAAACTGCTGCTGTGAGGAAACAGAACTGAAGCTCCGTCTTGTTGTCTATCCAGCTGTTGTGGAATGTAATTATTGAGATGAGGGAGCGGGACATGATTGAACCCAGGTAGACCAAATCTATGTAACGGGCTTTATGGTTTTGTAGGGCTGTATTGCCTTAATTCTAAGACACACCAGCAATTTACCAATGACTTTCAGATAAAATGACACTGCCAGATCAAAATATGTATGTTGGTTCCAAGATACACCCTAGTTTTAGAAACATTAAAGCAGTTAGGAAGTGGCCGGTGTCCCTGAATTGAGAAAGAATGGTATTTATAATATTCCCGTGTGACGCCACTCCTGACCCACCATCCTGTGAAAGTGGGTTTCTTCAAGTTCTTGCCCCAAGCCACCCCACTTTGTAAGATGCTTGGCTGGAGTTAGGCATGGCAGGTGGCTGCTGAGCAGAGGACCGTTCCCACATGGGAATGCAGCCTAAGGCCTTAACGTGGTTCTCTCCAGAAGCTGAGCCAACTGGCTGGCAGCAAACGTCTTATGACCTATACCTGAATTTAGCCAAGTTACGTTTTTCAGAAGGTGAACAGAAAATATTTTAAGAATCAGAATGCATCTGCCCTGATTTGCTTATAGACGCATTAGTAAAGCTCCTCCCTTGGAGTATAAGAATGAGAGGAGATCCCTGATGGCATAATTCAATGTCTACATTTTGACGTGAGACACCCAGAGTTAGATGACTTGTCTGAGGTCAGCCAACCAATGTGGAAAGTACGTAAAAACACTTTGTAAACTGAGTACACTGTGCAAATGAGTGTTGGTGGTTATTAGTGGCTGAGTCAGGATTAGATTTACAGATTACTCTGTGACTTCACATTACTTCATGCCTCATATTTAATGTTCCAAAGGGTTTTAATAAAAATAATGTTGTAGTCTGTAATTAGCCTCGTCAACAAGGGCTTGTTTTTATCATCTGAGGTGTTGCAAAGCCAGATAAAATTTAGTGTCAGACTGTAATTAAATATTTATTCTTGCCACTTTGAAAATAATAATTTTTCCTCACACATCCTGACTTCAGGAAGGTTTTTCCTTTTTAACTGGCCAGCTAACAGAGAGTAAGTGCAAATTTGGGTATCTGAAGTCTTTTCTACTTCTTATCTGTGAGACTGCTGCATTCTAGAAAGGAAGGTGGAGAGGCAGACAGATGGGCTGAGGGAGGCGTGTACACTTCAGCCCTCAGAAGTCACTTCCTGTGGCTCCTGGGTGTGCAGGGACTCCCAAGACCTATCCTTGGGAAACTGAGGCGGGCTGACCTCTGGATCTCATCCTGCCTCCTCCTGGCCATGTGTCCTTGGCTACGGCAGCTCTGCGCATCAGTTTCCTCATCTGCCGGCCTGGAGTGGTGACCATGTTTCACAGGGTTGTTGTGAGGAGTAGATGAGAAGAAGGATGTGGGTGCTTGCTGAGCGAGAGACGACAGAGACGGTCGTCGTTATTTAGTTGCCAACGTTCGGAATCACAAGCAGTGCTTTCAGAGCCTTACTGTGGGCAAGTCCGTCAGCCCCGCCTCCGGCAGCCCCCGCGGACCTTGTCAGGCACAGAGAAGACTCTCTGTGAAGGCTGGCACTCACAGTGTCATTCTAGCTGCCCAGCAGGAGCCTGTGCAATACCCTGTCCTCTGTGGGTTCGACTGACCTGGCTATCTGCGAGGCTGGCAAGACAGAAGCCACTGGCTCCAGGAGGGCACAGCCATGGTGTGTCGTGGGGCGGCCAGGCCGGCAACTGGGGAGGCCAGTCTGGGGAGTGATCCTGGTCGAAGGAGAGGAGCTCTGGGCGCTGGCTCGTGAGTGAGGCGCGCATGGCCTTCGCGCACATCCCCGCAGCTTCCAGGAGATGGCTCAGATCATTCCAGACTGTCAGGTCCAGAGGGCGAGGGAAAGAAGCTCTTCCTCTTACGAGGGAAGCCTCCTCACTAGTGGGCAGCAGTAACGGGAGGTCATTTTGCATAGGAGCAACTGCAGACCCGCTCGAGGCAGAGACTCCCTGAGTGTTTTTGTTTTTTTGAGTCAGAGTTTCACTGTTCCCCAGGCTAGAGTACAGTAGTATGCATGCTCACGGCCACCACAGCCTCGACCTGCTGGGTTCCAGCGATCCTTCAGCTTCAGCCTAACAAGTAGCTGGAACTACAGGCACACGCCACCACACCCGGCTAATTTTTTTATTTATTGTAGAGATGAGGTCTCACCAGGTTGCCCAGGCTGTCCTTCAACCCCCAGGACTCAGGCAATCCTCTTGCCTCAGCCTCCCAAAGTGCCAGGATTACAGGTGTGAGCCACCGCACCCAGCCTTAGAGACTACGAGTTTAAGAGCCAGGGTCAGCGGTAAGTTGGGAGAGCATGGTAGGGAAGAAAGTACCAACGTATAGGCATCTAAAGATTGAAAAATAAACGCAATTGTGTTTTGACCTCTGGGAGGTGGGATTGGGTGTGGAGAGGAAAAAGGTAACTTTTACTATAAAACTTTTACTGTCTGCTTTCATGTTTGACTTACAAGAAGCATGCATGCTTTTGTGACTTAATGAAGGCTAAATCTTATGAGTAGTAGTTGCTGTTCAATAAATACATTTTGGCACAAAAGAAGCAATTGCCTTTTCTTGGAGCTTTCAATGCATGGGACAGATCGGGTTAGACTGCTTCAAGCAGGCCGAGGCAGTTTGCACCAAACCACGCTCTTAAGTGAGGGCAGAACCCTCCGCGGTGGCTGACAGCTTACTTCATTGACCACTTGCCTCACCAGCTCTTCCTGGGTCTCTTTATTCCCATCTTGAGAATAGTCGCCTCCTTCTCTTGACCAGCTGCAGCAGCATAACTACTCTAATAAGCTAAGCTAATTTTCAACTATTGATGAAAATGGCTTCTGACCATATCCCACTGAAATTCTGGCACACCCTGTTCTGGTGGCTAAGTTCTAGATCAGACCTGGTTGACACAACCCACCTCTTACCTAGTGATGTATTAACTGCTTCTCGTAGGAATTACTGACAAACTGTGATAAAATCATTAGGGATTCTTGCGTTTTCCTTTTTGTTGTAAGTTGGCCAGATGTATTTTCTAGCCAGATGTCCTATTTATTACAGAAAGATGGCACACTTGTCATGTGGACATGTGCTGTGGGTTGCTTACACAGGAGTTAAGATTGGTTGTGCTGAGTAATTCACACCCCATCCCCTAATATTCCCCTTAGTCAAGAGTACAGATTTGTGTGACAGTTGGCCAAGGATGGCGAGGCACCCTGTGGCCAAGGCTGGCTTTCTCTCTGTGTAGAGGTGACTGGTCAACACCAGCCAAGGCCTGTGTCTTGCTTTCACTAGCTCCAAGCCCTACTGACTTTGCTAAACTGACCAAGAGTTGTTACCCAACTTTTTAGCATAACATCAATGTTTTAAACTCTGGACGCTTCATTCGCCTCACATACTTGGCTCATCTAAACTATTTTAACTCCATGCAAAATGACTTTTTTTCCCCTGAAACTACTTTCCACATACATAGAAAGAGAGATATATACCACTTGTATGATATGTTTAAAATAACTGAGCAGGGCCGGGCTTGGTGGCTCAGCCTGTAATCCCAGCACTTTGGGAGGCCGAGGCAAGTGAACTGCCTGAGCCCAGGGGTTCTAGACCAGCCCTGGCAACTTGGCGAGACCTCATCTCTACAATAAATAAAAAATTAGCCGGGCGTAGTAGCGCACGCTTGTAGTTCCGGCTACTTGGAAGGCTGAGGTGGAAGGCTCACCGGAGCCCAGCAGGTTGACACTGGGGTGTCCATGAGTGTGCCACTGCACTCCAGCCTGGGCAACAGAGTGAGACTCCAACTCAAAAATAAAAAAATAAAGTAAATAACAAATAATTGAGCACAAATCATGGCTTCAAGTCTGCCTAGTAGTTTTGACTATGTATATCAAAAGCCTTAAAAGGATGCAGCATATCCTTTGACTAGAAATTGCCATTCTAGGAATATTTAGAAAATCAAAGGTATATATAAAAATACTTGTATAAGGATTTTTATTAATGCCACATTGTTAATACCAAACATTGAAAACAACCAAAAGGGTCAACAACTAGGGACTGGTCAGACTTACCCAAAGTACTGCACAGGCATTAAAGACATTTGTAAGATCAGGGGTGGTGGCTCAGCCTGTAATCCCAGCACTTTGGGAGGCCAAGGCAAGAGGATTGCCTAGGTCCAGGGGTTCAAGACCAGCCTGGGCAACTTGGCAAGACCTCGTCTCTGCGATAAATCAAAAAATTAGCCAGGTGTGGTGGTGCACACCTGTGGTTCCAGCTCCTTGGAAGGCTGAGGTGGAAGGATTGCTGGAGCCCTACAGGTTGAGACTCAAAAAAAAAGGCATTTGTAGAAGAATATTTATTGATATCAGAACTTTTTTAATAGTGAAAAAAAAAGATTAAAAATAGTATGTTGAGGATAAAACCATATTTATAAAGAAAAATATGAAAAGACACTAGAAGAGCATATGCCAAATCAGAAGTGATTATCTTTGAGTCGTAGGGTTATAAACAAATGGCTTGTTTTCTTCTTGTTTTTCAGCATTTTCAAAGCCTTTCTGCAAGCAGCTATAACTTAATGGCACCATCTTTAAGCCAATGACTTGTAGGTTCCATGTAGTAGGGCAATCTCTAAGAAACCTACAAGGTAGTTAGTTTTTAAATGATTATTTTGCTTCACGATTGTCGTGATTAATGACAAACACTTCTCAGAGGAGTTTCTTTACATAGCTGCTTCATTTATTTGACAAAATGTGCCTGAAGTATTATTGTGTGGATTTATGACTTAAAAGCATAGCCTAGAAATTCTATATCCATCCATCCAAATGAAGTAATCTCTCGATTCAAATAAGATGTAAAAAATATACATGTATGAGAAAAGAACACGAGTCTTTTTTCTTTTTTTTAAACTGTAGAGATGAGGTCTCACCAGGTTGCCCAGTCTGGTCTCGAACCCCTGGGCTCAAGGCAGTCCTCTCACCTCTGCCTCCCAAAGTGCTGGGATTACAGACTTGAGTTGCCGCGCCTGCACCTGGCCAGAAGTGAGTCTTAAAACAGTCGTCTTTGCCTCTTAGCTTGCCATTCGCATTTATCGGAAGTTTTTAGTAAAGCCATGTGTACTGCAGGGCTCTCTTTTGGGTGGTCTTCTTTTTCCCTAGCGTCTTTTCAGATCCTCTAGATTCCCAGTTGCCTGGCATCCCAGGGGCCTTTATTGAGGCTGTGTCTTGTGTTTGGGTGGTTGTATCTGAACTGTTCTAAAAGACTCCACACCTGCCACAGCCTCCTTCCTCCTTTGCCCTTTGTCACGTTCTGGTCGGCCATTGGCTCAGAAGTCTTTTTCCCTCGAAATGGAGAAATTGGGGCCCACCAGTGGCCATCTGCATGGCACAGGCCTCGCAGGACTGAGAGACAGCTCCCTCTCTGCTCCACCGGGTCTGTGGAGCTGCTGCCTGCTGGGAGCACTGGTCTCATCACCCCATCCTCATGTTGCACATCGCCTCAGTAGTCCAGTTCAGCGGAGTGATGCCTGCTCGGCCCAAAGTACTGGGGAAGTGCCACTTCTGGCCTCCTGCAGGGGAGGGAGGCAACCTTGAAGAGCATATGGCCTATCACCCTGCTTGGCCTGTGCTGTGCTCAGTGTTTGCTAACCAGGATCTGCCTCTTCTTCCAAATGGTTCTGACTACCCAGCGCTGGCCCCTGATGGGGTGGGAGGCCTTCCCTGCTGTCCAGAATTGTTAGCAAACAAGCCTATGGGAGCGGCTGGCAGAGGCGCTCCGCCACTTGGAGAGCCTGATTGCTGGAGAAGCAGCATCTTATCTTGAGGACATTATTGTCCTGGTTACCTTGCCATGTAAATGGTGTTTCCTGGCTGGTACGAAATGGAATCTTAGCTGCTTCTGAGTCTGCAAGATCATAGCTGGGTGTGTGTCGCCATGTGAAGGGGCAGGCCTTGGACCACTGGATGAAGTTAAATGTCCATCCCCGAGTAGGGAGTGTTCCACTGAAGGCCTGGCCCAAGGGGTGTCGCGTGTGCTATTTGCAGCACCAGACTCTTGGCAGCCAGCTGCTCCGCCGCTCCCCTTCCTTGCAGGTTCTTGCCACTTCTCAGAGACTCCAGTTTGACTCCTGATTTTAGATGGGTGGAGTTCATAGCTGACAGCTCTCCGTGTCGGCATCCTATTAAATCTCCTGAGTGGCAGGACCGCTGCTTAGTATGGAAACATGTTATGCTGGCCCCAAACAGCAAGGTACAGTGTCTTGTGCAGCTTGGTAAAATTTGTATTCCCCCAAGTAGAGTTTCCAGACTTGTAGGTTATTCATATGAATTTGTGTTATCTTCACAAGGCTTGAGTCTAAGCATGCTCTCAACTAGAATTCTTCGCCTAGTCCTTCCTCTGTTTTGCATTCTTAGTCACTGAGGGATATAAAAGAGCTGAGACTCCACTCCTGTCCAGGAGACTGGGCTCGTGTGGAAGTGAGATGGGTGTGTGGGCTGATTTGGGCACATGACAGTGTTGCACATCGGAAACTCATCGTTGGTGCTTTAGTGTACAAGACATAGGATAGTCTCTGCCCTCAAGGAACTCAGCTAACATTCTGACAAAAGAGTTGGATGCAGAATTGTATGTCATTGTGACACAGGGCGATGGGAAAGGGTGCCTTGGTAACCCAGAAGGAAGAGTCACCCTGAGCCGTAAGGGCCAGGAAGGCTTCAGAGAGGGAGACATGCTGGGCCGGTGTGCAGGGGAGGTAGGTGAAAGAAAGGAAAGAGCAGTGGGTGGGTGCCGTTGGTGCTGCAGAAAGGAATCTGAGAGGAACATCATCACTGGGAGCTGCAGTGATCAGAAGCAACTTCACAAGGGCAGCAGAGCCCGGCCCAGCCTAGGTGAGCAGCCTGGGAGGAGACACAAGGCGGCCTCAGTGCAGGAAGGGCCGTGGCGAGTGTGGCGGGATGGGCAAGCAGCCTTGCAGGGCGAGAAATGCCCTGGTCAGGAGTTGGGGAGAGCATTGCTATCGTTAACCTGCAGTTGGGAAGTTTGAAGAGATGGTTTGGAGATGAGTTTTAATGTTGGACGTGGAGAACTAGAAACAATGTGACCATGAATGTGACAATGAGGCTATCTAAGTGAGTGACCACATAGGACTGCAGCCAGGGTGAGGTTGGTGGGGGAGTGTGGATGGGGAACACCGTCTCTCCAGAGGGCTGCAGTGTGCAAAGACCCGAGCCCTGAGCAGCCACCTGGCAAATCTTCTAGGTTGGAAAGCGGTGACGAGATGTGGGGAAATGAGGATGATTCCATGGCAGGGGAGGAGGAAACGTTGAGAAGGGAGCTTAACTCCACTTAAGACTCTCCCTGGAAGAGGCATGGCGGTGGCTCCGAGTGTCTGTAGAGCCCTGAAGACGGAAGCCGGTTGCACAGGCCAGGGGGAGGTTGGGGAGAAAAATGGAGACAGTGGAGAGCAATGACCTGGAGGGGAGAAGGACGACAGCAGAGCAGCGAGAATGAAGCGTTATAGTCATGACAGGGTTCTGGTCTTCATCTGCAGACACGCGAAAGGCTGGACTCTTTCTGTTGCCAAGGTGTGGGCCATCAGTCTGTGACTGGGTGGTGTAGTGTCCCCAGCATTTTGCAAGCATCTGTGCCTGTCCAGACATCACTGTACAGGGGACTCTCTTTCTTTTGTGGGTTCTTTCTTCAGTGTATGTTCCACAAAAGGAAATTTCAGAGGCACAGAGGGTACAATGATTTTTAAAAACAGGCTTGGGTACATTATTCTCACCCCGAAACTAAATCTGAACCTTGCCTGGACATCTTGTAAATGCCGTTTCATTACAGCCGGACCTAAGCAGAAGTATGGCTCCCTGCCAATCCCTACGAGGAAGGAACAGACAGCTTGCAGTGTGGGCCCCATGCCAGGTGGGGTAGGAGCGTTGTATGTGGAGTTAAATGGGCTCTTTGTAAACACAGCCTCCTGCACTGTTCTGTCCTCTTTTCTCCTCATCAGCCCGAGTGAGAATAACTAGCCCTTGCCCCATAATGAGAAGATGAAGAGGAAGACGACAGTGACAGCTGCCGTGCAGTAGAGTCCTGAACTTGGACGTAGGAGACCTTGAACAAGTCACATCTCCTCCTTGGTCTCAGTTTCCTCTTCTGTAAAACAAGTGGTCTTTGCATGTGCTGTTCCCTCTGCCTGGAGCAGTCTTTCCTGGCCTTTTGTAAGCCCGTGTCTTGGCCTGAAAGTCACTCCCTCAAGAAGGTGTTTCATGACTTCTCCCACAGCTCCACTCTAGGTTAGGACCCCATGACAGGGTTTCTCAAATTGTGGATCACAGCCCTCACTGTCTGTGACCTCAATTTGGCAGTCTGTTGCCATCACTTTAAAAATGAGTAGTCCAGAAGATATAAGAGTATAAGAATTGCTTCATGAGTCGTTTGTGGTGGATGTCTGTGCGTGTAAATATTAAGTTATCTGTTAAATATGCGCTATCCCTGTATTTTCTCTCTATAGCAGCAACATGTATGCTCATGTCATAGTGTTTGTCCACTTAACTGGATAATCAGCTCTGAGAGGCAGGGGCCATATAGACCTGGCAGTAGTCGGGGCTTAACAAAGAATGGCTGGATCACTGAGGTCTGTCTTATTGCTGTCAGTTCTTCGTTTTGAGCAGACCGTGGCTGTGGCAATAAATCAGAAAGCCTTCACATCCGTCCCTGACCCACACGAGTGTCAGCGGAAGCAGCACCCCCAGAGAAGGGGTGGTGCTACACTGTAGAAGGCCAGCTCCTATCAGAGGGAAGCGGGAAGTCTGAAGGAAGACACACCACCACAGTCCTCCTCAGCGAGGCCACACTTGACTGAGTTAGCTTTCCGTAAGACACAGACAGAGACGGATATTCAGAGACTGACCCATCTGTGCTTACGTAAAGAAAAAGTCAACCAGGCATGGTGGCTCACACCTGCAGTCCCATCTCCTCTGGAGGCTGAGGAAAAAGGTTCGATTCCTTGAGCCCAGGGCTTAGGGGCTGCAGTGGGCTGTGTGCACACCACTGCAGCCTGGCCCAACTGGACCACAGAATGAGAGTCTGTCTCTGAAAGAAAGAGAGGGAGAGGAAAGAAAAGAAACAGTCGACCTGCTGAGTGTAGCTTTTCCAAGAGTAGGTCTCCCACACGCGGGTGTGGGTGACTAGACTGACCCAGAAGCCCAGTGGGTTCCGAGCACAGAGTGCCTTTCCTCCCGGGAGCACCCCCATCCCTGTCCCTATCTCTCTCTGAGCCCAGCTGGGCAACCAGAGGCAGCGTGAGCAGCCTGTGCCTTGGGATGCAACCCGCCTCTGTCTGACTGTGGCCTGGGAGTGCCTCTCAACCTGGAGTGCTTGATTTGCAAGACCCAGCAAGGCACGGCTCTGGCCGAGTTGCCCCGGTTGTGTTCGGTCTGAACTCAAGAGGACTCGTGCCTCCGAGGCCCTCCTGAGGGGCCCTGGGAACCCAGTGATCACGCAGGCCCTGTTGGGAGTGCTTACGAAGGCCTGTTTGTGCCTTGGTCTTTAAGTTGTGCCGGCATCTAGCTGTTCTGTGGAAACTGTGCTGCTTGCTGCCCCCAGCGATGAGGAGGAATAGTTGTTTTAAAACTCCCAGAACAGTTGCTGAAGTGTCTTCACTCACAGCTGCCTTTCTGCTGGTTTCTGGAATCAGCAGCCCCTTCTTCCAAAGGCCGCCTGTCAGCTTCCTTCAGAAGCCTTTCAGGATGCACGCACCTCCAGGTTGTGGAGGCTGCAGGTGAGCCCTTCAGCGACGGTTGTCCCTGGGCAGCAGCGGCCTCCCCGCTGGTCCCTTCCCCGTGTGGGCGGGGTCGCAGGTTCAGAAAGACAGTCCTCAGATGACTGCCGGGTCACAGTTACACCTCTGAAGAACATGCCTGTGAATTTTTGCATCACTTGTGTCACCCTCGCCCTAGGAATGTCTGCATCTATGCTTTGGCTTTTCCATGAATTTAAATGTCTTTATATGTTATTCTCAAAGTCATTATAACCTTGCTCTTAACTTCAAAGACCCCCTTTGTATATGACAAACATAATTCAAAACTGCCTTTAAAATTAAATATTTTAGTTAAAACATTGCAGAAATGTATCATGAGAATGTAGAAGGCCTCCAGAGCTGTGTTCCCCAAAGAGACTCACTGCCACTGTTTTATTGAATATGCCAACTCTTTCTGTACACTTACTAACCTGGTATTTATTTTTTAAAACATGGGATCTAACTATTTGTGGGAAAAAATGGAAAAGATAGAAAAGAGCGCATGAGAAAGTTAAAACCGCTTGTAATTCTACCACCCAGCCAGCTGCGGTATGGCTGGGGTGGGCTTTGGCACTGCCTCTCCCCAAAAGCTGCCCCAAGGAAACACACAACCCAGACAGACGTGTCCTTGTCCTGCAGGTGCCGGCCTCCGTCCCACCAGGCTGCCAACCCCAAGGCTCCCACAGAAAACCTGTGGGCACCATTGCTGTCTGCTGTGGTTGACATGATGTGCTTTCTCAGGCAGAATCATGTCCACTTACCCAAAAGTTCCAGTTTGAAATACATGTGGAAGGCACTTTCCATTGCCCCAGTTCACACTGGTTTTGTCCCCAGTCCCACTGTTTCTAAGACACTGAAATCCCGTGTCGGGGAGCCGTTTTCTACTTACCTTGGGACTTGCCTTCACTGTACCTGCAGAGTAGCTGGAACATGGGGCAATGGCTCATATAGGGCCAAACTCTGCCTGAGTTAGACTTCCTCTGGAACGCCCAGGTCACTGCAACACTTGGGAAGAGCAGAAGGGCATGCAAGGTCCTGAGGGCTCCCTACTCCTTCAGCCTGGGTGTCAGTTGCTTGGTACCACTTGGCTAGATGGTGCTACAGCCCTGAGAGAGGCTGTTGAGACTCTTTCTTCCCTTTTGGGGAAGGCTGCTGGCCCTTCCTCAAGTCAGGCAGGACCCCCCGGGCCATCCTCCCAGCTCATGGGTGACTTCGCAGCACTCTCTTTCTCAGTTCTGTTCTGTGTGTCGCATTTCTCCACATGCAAACACTTAGCCAAAGAGCGTTCTATTCCTGTAGCAGTAACATGCAGAAGTGGGCCCTGGAGAACCACTCCACCCCTCAGGCCTGGCCCGAACCAGCGCCATGCCATGCAGCCATGGCCACAGGGCAACCACCGAGGCTCCAGGCAGCCTCCTCAGAGTGAGAGCAAGGAGACGCTCTTCAGTTTAGTGTAACAGAGACGGGAGATTGGGTCAGCCGCATGCTTGCTTCCTATTGTTGCTGCAACAAATCACCTTGAATGTGCTGACCTGTTACCTTACTGTTCTAGAGGTCAGAAAGTCCAAAGCCAGCCTCAGCGGGGATAGTGAGCTGAATGGTGGCTCCCAAAAGTTCTCATCTCCAGAGCCTGTGAATGTTTCCTCACATGGCAAAAGGTCTTCCTTATGCCATGGAGCTTAAGAGGAGGAGCATGTCCTAAATTATCTGGGTGGGCCTTCAGTGCAGCTACCTGCATCCCTGTAGGAAGGAGTAGAGGCAGTTTTGAGAGAGGAGAGGAGACAGTGTGGTCACAGTGGCCGAGGCTGGAATGGGGTGGCTGTAGCCTGAAGCCGCCGGCGGCCAGGAGGGGGCAAGGAGCCAATTCTCCAGAGCTTCAGAGGGGGTACAGCCCTGCTGACACTTGGCATTGGCTTCTGGCCTCCAGACTGTGAGAAAATGAGTTTCTGTTGTCTTAAGCTCCCAGTTTGTGGTAATGTGTTATCGCAGCCACAGAAAGCTCATACAGTGGGCGACTATCAGCTTGCGGCAGGTTTCTTTGGGAGAAAATTTGCTCCCTGCCTTTCCCAGCCTCCACCGGCTGCCCACATTCCATGGCGTGTGGCGCTGTATCACTCTGCCTGCCTCAGATTTTCTCTGACTCTGACCCTCCTGCTTCCCCCTTGGAGGACCCCCGTGATTACCTTGGGCCCGTGGGGAATCTGAGATGATGCTTCCATCACAAACTCCTTGACGAAATCACATCTGCCAAGTCCCTTTTGCCATTTAGGATAACATAGCCACGGGCTCCAGGCATGAGGACATAGACAGCCCTAGGGTCTCCCATGGTCTATAAGCCCGAAGGATGTGGACAGCAATAGTGGATCTGTTCACCACATGCCAGAATGTTCAGATTCGATGCCACTCCCCATATCTCGAGAAAGACAGCACCAAAGGAAACATGTCTCAATGCAGCTTCTTATCCATGAAATGCCTCATCGTCACAGCTTCCTTCGGGTAGAAAACAGAAGGGGCCAGGTCAGTGGTGTTGAAGGGGGTGTGGATGTGAGCCAGGCAAGGTGAAGTCTCCCTTTGAGCTTCTTCTACCCACTCACCTTTGATGCTTATCGGCTAGCCAAGCTGCACAGGCCTCTGGTTGACCCAGGAAGGGCATTTCATGTAGCCGTCGGCCACGGAGCTGGTGTCTGTGGAGATGCTGGGCCCTGGAGATGACCCAGCGTTGAACCATGAGTGCACGTGCGGGGACCCAGCTGACAGGCATCCCATGGAGAGCCACAGGGACCGCTGGCAGCACTGTGGAAGAGCAGTGTGGTTCCCGTGATGGTCAGTCAGCAGGGCAGTGAGGCTGAAGAGCTGGCCTGTGAAGCACATCCCCATCTCAAGGAAAGACCCCAGGAGCTGCTCTTAGAGTCAGCTGGAATTGTTTGAGGCAGTTTGGAGCCACCGCAAGACCATCAGTGGCATAGTCCCCGTTCTGCTCCTACCTGTGTCTCTCACCCTGGAAAAGAATGATTTCTTCCTCAGAAATGAAGAAACTTCCTTCCTGAAGAGGATGGAAAAGCATTAATTCTTAATGTCTATTTTCATGTTTACAGATGAAAGTCATGCTGACTTCAAAGAGGTAGAGTTGAGACTGGGGAAGAGAATTAATTCTCAGCATTAAAATTATCCACTCATGGCTATTTTGAAAAAGTGTCTCCTGGTTGAATATACAGTTGGAGAATTTCAAAAAGAGTTTGGCAATCAATAAAGGGATCGGAGGAAGGACCTATTAGGGCAGAAATGTTTGTGTTCCTACCCTCAAACTCACTTCCAGGATGAGGCATAGATAAAGGTGTCGGCAAGCAGCCACCCCACCTGCCTGTGAAGCGTTATGAGAAGCCACAGTGCTCTCGGCGCCTTGCCAGATGACTGATGACTTGATTCTGTTTCAGCTTCTCTGCACGACACAGAGGCCTGAGACCCCAGCTAACGAATCTCTCCTTTAAAAGGAGCATGTGCATCCTTGCTCTAGTTTGCAGCGTGAAATTCAAGGTAGAGGACACAACACGAACTCTTCCTCCTGGCCCCTCTCCAGCTGACACCACCTCCTGAGCAGGCAGGGTCCAGCCACCAGGACCACGTTTCATGCTGTGTCTCCTGGTCCACTGGTCTGCGCAGCCACGGCACTGAGGGTGTGGGGAATCTCTGCCCTAGTCTCTAGCTTTTAAAAAAATTTGCATATCAGATCATCCAGAAGAACACTGCCTGCATTTTGCTGCACTGTAAAATGTTGGCAAAGAAACCAGTAGCTAAGTTGTCATTAATAGCAGCCATCCATTGTGGACATTTTTTTCAGCATTTTTCTTTTTATTTGTTCTCCAAGTTGCTTTATGCCAGGGCAGCTCTCTGGAATCCAACCAGAAAAAGACTGAAGCTTCCGGAGATGAGAGAAAACTGCAGTGTGGAAAACCCTGCTGTGCCGTGACTCAGCAGAATACCAGCCAGGCTGCTGACTAGCAGTGTCAAGTGCAGGGCTGGTCATGGGGATGCTGTGTATGCTTCCCAGAGCAGGCTTCCCAGGGTGGTCCTGCTAGGGACATACCAGGAAAGCCTGTGGAAAAGGCAGCCGCCTCAGCCCAGCCCACTTCTGTCCCTCCTGGGGGTGGGTCCAAGAATCTGCCTTGGTGACTCACATGCACCCTAAATCTTGAGAACCTCTGCCCTGGGCGGTTACCCTCTTGAGGTGTGCGGGCTCAGTCTTCACTTGAAGGACTCCACTCAAAACCAGAAGTGACCCTGCAATCCTTTTCGTACCCCTTAAACCTGGGAAGGAGTTGTGCGCCGAACCAGCACCTCTGTGTCTGGCGAAGTCCCAGGCTTCCTGTTTTTGCTCTTGTTGTCTCCTGGTGCACAGGGTCACTGCCTCAGCTTCTTCGTAACAGCCAGGCAGCTCCAGCACCCCGTGTCCCAAAGCAATGCAGAAGTGAGTCTGGAGGCACAGCCATCTCTGCCTCATCTGTGTGTGGTGGCTTTCCGAAGTTGTGTCAACACCCTAAGAAGAAGGGGCTATGTCGAATTTCCGACGGCTGTTTTGCAGGTCATCAAGAAACACTCACCAAGCTTCAGAGTGCCAGGCAGTTCATGCTTGGCTGTGGTCAAGGAGGGAATTGACTTGTCTGTGCGTGAGCTGGGCGCTGTACACCGCCTCGAGGACTGAAAAGCCATCGCAGTCCATGGAACGAAGGACAGTGGTACGATGGACTGCATGAGAATCAGGCTTGAATTCTGTTCTCAGCTTGTGTTGACCCTGTGGTTGGAAAGTCAGCTCCTCCTCCTGTAAAATGAGGTGATTGCCTGTTCCCTTGCCCAGTCATGAAGTCAGGGTTGGAAATGCTTTGAACTTCTCAGATGAAAGATGACATAAAACTACAAAGGAAAGAGTTTCTGTGGGAGGCAATGGTATGAAGCTAAGGGGAGACAGCTGAGGGAGAGCGAAATTCAAGGGTGCCAGGACACCCTGCTCAGCTGCCTCTGAAGCGCTGTGGCTCTTCGCCTCACAAGGATGGAGCGAATGCGCACCATCGAGTCGGGAGAGGCAGCTAGTGTCAAGGCTGAGGGCACGACTGTGGGATCACCAACCTACTGAGTCAGGATCATGGGTTGGGGTGGGAAAACTGCAGTTTTAAGAAAGATGATTCTAGGCCAGGCACAGTGGCTCACACCTGTAATCCCAGCACTCTGGGAGGCCAAGGCAGGAGGATTGCTTGAGCCCAGGAGTTCGAGAATAACCTGGACAATGTAGTGAGATCTCCTTGTCTTTACAAAAAAATCAAAACATTAGCCAGACATGGTAGCACATGCCTGTAGTCCCAGCTGCTTGGGAGGCTGAGGTAGAAGGATCACCTGAGCCCAGGAGGTCGAGGCTATAGTGAGCCATGATTGTGCTGCTGCACTCCAGCTTGGGTGACAGAGCAAGACCCTGACTCAAAAAGAAAGAAGAGAAGGCCAGGCTTGGTGGCTCAGCTTATAATCCCAGCAATTTGAGAGGCCGAGATAAGTGCATTGTCTGAGCCCAGGGGTTTGAGACCAGCCCAGGCAACTTGGCGAGACCTCGTCTCTACAATAAATAAAAAATTAGCCGGGTATGGTAGCATGTGCCTGCAGTTTCAGCTACTTGGAAGGCTGAGGCAGAAGGATCGCTGGAGCCCAGCAGGTTGACACTAGGGTGGCCGTGCGTGTGCCTGGATGGTGGAGTGAGACTCTAACTCAAAAAAAAAAGAGAGAAAGAAGGAAGGAAGGAGAGAGGGAGATTCTCAGGTACACCAAAGTTTGAGGAACTGCATGGCCTTTCCGAATGACTGATGGCTCCCAAAGAGGCTGTGTGTTTCCACACCATCCTACGTGTTCACACTGTTCCTGCCCCCGGAGCCACCTCTTCCACCCAGTCCCTCCCACGGAGGCATCACAAGCATCAGCTCTTGGATTTTCTTCTACTGAATGAATTTCTACCCCTCCATCAAGGCCAAATCACACACCACTTCTTGCCCAAAACTTTTTCTGTGCCTTTGCAGAGGAACGAATTATTCCCAGATACCAAAGAATACTATGCAACCATCGAAGAGAATGAGGCAGATCTCTACCCCACATGGAGAAGTAGCCATGATATCTTTAGAGAAAAAACAGTCACAGAATATTTATGTTTTGATTCTGTTTTTCTTTAGACAACTGTACCAATATGTGTGTATACAGTTTGAATATATTAAAAGTTCTGAAGAAAACACATGCCTGGTAGCAGGAACTTTACTTTTTTATTTTATACACATCTGTAGTATTTGAATTTGCATGCTACTTTTGTAACTTTTTAGATTTAATAACAGATCATTTGCCAAGAGAGTAATTGCTTAAATCATTACAGGGAAGACTCAGTTGCTGTTATGGCCCTTGTATGTTACGTGTGTCTCCCCCAGCTTCGACCATGAGCTCCTTAGCAGCAGGGCCCTCACACTGTCTGTCTGCTTGTCATCAGTGCTCAGCACCGCCCTGGCACTCAGATACATGGTACATACTTACTGAATGTAAGAGATCCAGAACAGATTCTGAGGAGTTATGGTTGGTCAGCCACCGGAACGACTGGGTCTGCCACTGCGGCATAGCCCATGGGCAGCTGGCTTGTCTAGTCCTGGTAGAAGGATTATAGCACGGAGGAAGTGATCATGGTGCTTGGACCCATGCCGCCTGCAGCCTCAACCACAAAGAAGTAGTAGGCGGTGGTGGCAAGGAGAAGAGGACATTGGAGGTGGCCGCTGGCTGCCAGTGGTCTTTGGGTCACTGCCACCCCCTTCCTCAAGTCACTACTCCAATTTATGACCGTTTCTGCATACTCCAAAGTAACTTTATCAGAACAGAATAAGACTCTCTATTCACTTTGCAGAGCCCCATGTAAATGAAAGAAATGGGTTTATTTGCACATGGTTTCCTTAGTATCTCTTTCCTTTCTCATCCCTTCTGAACTCTCAATCTGCAGAGTGCCCAGGTGCTCCATCTGGAAGGCCCTGGCAACTACTAGGCCTTTATTCCCAGTCTTACAGACTCTCAAACTCTAGATTAGGCCAAATGCAAGTAGGCAACCACTATCTGTGTTCTCTCCATCCCACTAAAAGCACAAGCCATTCCTCTTCTCCTTCCCTTATTGAAATAACTGTCATAAATCACGCTAGACTCAGCACCTTGACTTCCTCAGGCCACACATGTGAAAATGGATTCCCTGTCCTTCACCACCACCACCACCCCACACATACCCTTTGTGCCAAATTCCTAAGAAAAATTGGATATGTATAATTTTTTAATCTCATGGTTTTGAGAAATCAGAAACTTATTACTACTGTGAGAAGAATAAATGAGATATGTTCATATTTATATTTATATCTAAAAGCTATAGCAGCACCTCTTTACAAAAATGTGATTTTTAAGCCAGGTGTGATGGCTCAAGCCTGTAACCCCAGCACTTTGGGAGGCTGAAACAAGAGAATTGCCTGAGTCCAGGGGTTCGAGACCAACCTGGGCAACTTGGTGAGACCTCATTTCTACAACATATCAATTAGCTGAGCGTTATAGCTCACGCCTGTTATTCCAGCTACTTGGAAGGCTGAGGTGGAAGGATCACCTGAGCCTAGCAGGTCGACACTGGGGTGACCGTGAGTGTGCCACTGCACTCCAGTTAGGGCAACAGAGTGAGACTCCGACTCAAAAAAAAAACAGTGATTTTTAAAGCCATATTTCAGGGGAAGCATTCTCACTGAGTAATGTTGTCAGATAATTTTCTTTAAATCCTGACCTATTCCAGGAGTTTGGGATGGATATTTGAGAGGAAGAGAAGACAGGTCACTCAACAAACACTAAGCACCTACTTTGGCCATGCTTTGGAATTTTAAAAAATGACAAATAGAGACACTACCTCATCCCTGTCCTGAGTTCCTGCTATAGTTTTAACAGACCCTGTTATAATCACGGAAGCATGGTGTAAGTTCCATAAAACTGGAATTAAATAAGGATCGATTGCCCCTTACTCAGGGATGTCCTTGTGCAGACAGTCCATGGCCAGAAGTGAGAAGGTGACTTGAAACCCGCCTGTTCCCTGCCTGGAGCCGGCTCTTCATGATACGTTGCTTCTCTCTGGGTTAAACCGGGTTTCTGTTTTGCTTCCCACTGCTCGTGTTGCACCTTCACACCCCTCTTGTGTCCTTCCACCTTCCCTTGCTTCAGTTTAGTCATAGGAATTGTACAGTTGCCGTTCTTTCCTGTTCTGGAAATACCTGCATGCCATAGCTGGGAGACCCTGACAAGGTCGAGTGTTGGGGCATCACTGAAATAAAACCAGAAACGGGTTTGTTATCGCTCCTTTCTTAGCCACCCGTTCTGTTATCAGTCACTTCAACCTGTTTGGTGTCAATGTCACAGAGTCCTCCTCGGGTCCCCTCCCACTGTGGGAGCTTTTCTGTCCTCTCAATAAATCCTGCTTTCTCACTTTCCGGCTGTCCATGTCCCTCATTCTTCCTGGGCACTGGACAAGAGCCCTGACCTGAAAACCTGCAGAAGATCGTCAGAGCTGAAGAGCCTGGCACTCCAGAGGCTGGGAGCCAGCTGAACCAGGAGAGCTGCTGGAAGAAGGCGAGACTCTGAAGCTGAAACACTCCAGGGGCTAGCCTTGGCAGCCCACCGAACCCACAGCATTCTCAGGGCTTGGCTTGCCAGTCCATGAGAGCTGACACTTCCGGGGCTAGGCTTACCAGCCCCTCAAGCTGACCCACTCTGGGGCTCAGCTGACTGACCCATTGAGCTGACACTCTCGAAGCCCAGGTTGACCTGAAAAATCCGTATCATTATGATAATTGTTCAAGGTCCACATATGAGTGAGAACATGTGGTACTCACTTCTTTGTTTCTGTGATAGATCACTGAGTATTATAGACTTTAAGTTCATCCAAATTGTTGCAAAGTTCATAATTTTGTCCTTTATGGCTGCATGACATTCCATCATGTATATGTACCACTTTTTTTTTTTTATCCAGTCTTCTTTCGATGGGCAGCATGGTTGGTTCCATGTTTTTGCTGTTGTGAATAATGCTGCAATAAACATGCGTGTGCAGGTATAAAAAAAAATTTACAGAGCCCCCCACCATATTACACCAGTTTCTCTACTCAGAGCTCAAGACCTTCTCTCCAGGTCACAGAAAGAAGTTGTTCTGGGGATAGAGAAGCTCCCTCTTGAAAGAAGTTTCTGGGGAGATCAGGAGGTCCAGTAGCTGTTGCCTAACATCTCTGGATGCTTCAGGTGGTGATTGAGCGCTTGTTGTGGATGTGACTCTCTGTCCCATGAGATTGCCAGGTTGGAGACCTGCTAAAGAGCCCTCTTCCCCTTTCTCAGCCTTCCTCTGATTTTTACTGGATTTAGGAAATACGGCAGTTCTAGTTCTTTATCCTACTACTGTGGGCCTAGCTTGGTCATGACCACTGGTTGGGTCTAAAAGTTCATTCTGGCAGGAAAGCCAGGACTTGTAATGGATGTCCTGAGAACTGTGTTCTCTTGAGTAGGGGGCAGAGTTCTCCCACAAGACAGAGACTGAGAACGTTGGCACTAAGGAATGCTTCCAGGTTACTCTAAAATGTGGCTTAAGCCCTAATCAGTGGGGGGGTTGGAAGCGGCGGCAGGGGGGTGGGGGAGTAGCTATCCAGCATTTCAGCATACTTTTGTGTCTGCCTACTTGGAAAGAAGCGCGACTGATCTGGAGGTCTTGACTATTTTACTGTGCACCACGTTCTAAGGAAATTGACACAGTTCAGGATCTAGCCTCTCGGGTCATTAGATCTGACAACTTAATTATCGTCTCTTCTCGAGGTCACTGAGACCTGAGAAAACTGATGTACATTTGTTTGCCCAGGCACGTTTGTCCCAGAAAGTCAATTTAATATAGCAAGGGATATACTTCTTCCCTATATCACGGTGCCTTGAAAATCAGAAATGTAATCAGAGTAGGGTTTGTGAGCTTGGAATCAGAGCAAATAGTGTTGGAAGACATTAAGAAATTATGCGTCATCCACACCATGGACAAGCTTGATTAATTCTCCTCTGTCTACTGGAGGAGACATCATCCATCCTAGTGATCAGAATACCAATTCCAGCTAAACAAGGTGCCACTCCACCAGACAGTGGTAAAATTGCACTGACTAGCCACCTTTTTTTCTAGACTCTATAATGGCCATCTCATTTGTTTTTAATTGTCATTACAACCAAATTCTGCATCATGACATGTTAACAGCTTTCCAAGTGTTTCGCTTACATGGATAACTTTTAAGTTGTGCTGCCCTGTGACATCTCAGAAGACATTAGTTTTATTTACAGTATCTCCAGATCACACTATTTCTCTCGATTGGCAGTCTTATCTGTAATATGTAGATACTTGTTAGCAGGTCTTGGCAAACATCTTCTGTAAAGGGCAGATTGTACCTATTGCATGCATTGCAGGCCATGTGATCTCTAGCCAAAGCGCCTCAACTCCACTGTTGTAATTTGAAAGCAAGTGTAGACAGTATGTAAGTGAATGGGCGTAGCTGTGTTCCAATAAAACTTGTTTCTACCTAGAAACAGGGGCTGTAGCTCATAATTGCTAACTCTAATTATTAATAATAATCAGAGATAGGGCTCTTTCTTATTCTTCCCTGGCTTTGCTGACCCTCTTTTATCCTACTTTTTTTTTTTCTTTTTTTTTTTTTGAGTTGGAGTCTCACTCTGTCACCCAGACTGGAGTGCAGTGGCCACTCCTGGCCACCACAGCCTCGACCTGCTGGGCTCTGGCGATCCTTTCGCCTCAGCCTTCCGAGTAGCCAGAATTACAGGCATGCGCTACCACACCCGGCTGATTTTTTGATTTATTGTAGAGATGAGGTCTCGCTGTCCAGGCGGGTCTCGAACCTGCGGGCTCAGGCAATCCACTCACCTCAGCCTCCCAAAGGTGCGGGATTACAGGCTGAGCCACCGAGCCCGGCTTATCCTACATATTAATATTGTATTTAAGTCTTCAAAACTGGCTTCCACTCCCCCCTACAAGGACTAGGAATCCTTAGAGAAATGTCTTGTTGCAAGATTGAGGCAGGGAAACTGCAAGTTGATCCTGGAACAAATTGTTGTACTGGAAAGTGATATGTCAAAAAGACACAGGGACCAGTTGTAAGGGGTTCCTACTGGTCAATACTGGGACAGTTTGACCAAACAATTAAGTGATCACAACATATGATAACCCTTTGAATAAAATAATCATCCATGAGTTTACACTGATCTAAATAGATGAATGAAAAATAAATAGAAGAAGAAGAAAAGCTCTTTCTTGATGATAGAGTTAAGAGCAAAGAGCAATTCTCAAACAGGTTGAAGGACAAATCAGACGGAAGATTTTTCAAACACCTGAATCCTTTCTAGAGAGGGCATTTGGGTGTATACACGTGTGCATGTGTGTTGAAAAGCTCCCTAGGAGACACTCATGGGCCCTCTCTGTCTGGAGACCACTGGTATTTGGGCGACAGAAGACAGCAGAGATAGCAGAGGGAAGTGGTGTGTTTGACCGTGCATGCCCTCCCATCACCTCTACTCCAGTGTGTGTGGCTGCCATGGAGCCTGGCGAGTCCAGACGGAGACGCTCCTGACTCTGGGCCTGGGGCAGCTGAAACAGATGAGTCTTCAGAGACCAGAGTTTTCCCAACTAGCAGAGACTGCCCGCTACACTGGAAATGTGTCATGAAGAATGGGTTCTCACTTTCTAGGGGATCTTCAGGAGAGAAAAGACAGGCCCATTAGCAGACAAATAAGGTCAAGTTGTGAAGTAAGCACTGTTATTCTGTCTTGAACAAGTGTAGCTATCTGGAGACTGAAGATGTAATACGTGTTATGTGATCCTTGACTTCAAGGCTCTTATCTGGGAAGATATTAGAAAAAAATGGCAGCAGTATAAAGGATGAATTGGTAACATAAATGCTACATGGCAGTATACATATATGCTTAATCACCAAACGAATTATGTAAACTCATAAAATTCACCAAAGACAGAGGAGTGAGGGATTGTTGAAGGCTAGGGAGGTCAAAGAAGACAGAATGATAGAATTGTGGCATCTCCTGGATGGGACCTTAGGAAGTTCCCTAAAAATACAACTCCACCCAGTCCAGCCTGCAGGCTGGTTCTTGACCCACTAGGACCACCACAGGGTGTTGCCAGCTTGAAAACGACCTCACCCCTTCTGGCCATAGCCATGCTGCCTTTAGCTAGGGAAGCTTTGCTTTGAGGGTCAACATCTGTTTTTCTAATAGTTAACACTTTGGTCACAGTTTTGCCCCATGTGGTCACAGAAAATAAGGCTAAGCCTCACTCTTCCCCTAGTTGCCCTCGAGTCATTAAAGGTCATTAAAGGCCGTTCTCATGTCACTCTGAGTTTTCCTTCTGTCTCTAAACTGATATTTTCCCTGCCTCCCTATCCCCATCCCAGATGGGCCCTTGTTTGGCCTGGTTTGGAGAATTTTCACTCTTTCCACGTCATGGGCCCTGTCCTCTAAACATGCTCCTGCTAGTGAATGTTGTTCTAAAAGTGTGTTGCCTGGAATTGAATTCAGAAGTCTGGGTTACAGGTGTGGTCTGACAAGCCCACGGGGAGTGGTGTTATCATTCTAGAAGAAGGACTTTATAATCAGTTCTGTTCTTACTAGCTGTGTTGCCTTGGGCAAGTCACTCACTTAAGCTCTCTGGGCCTCAATTCAGTCTTGCTAATATCTGAGAACATATCATGTGCTGTGAACCATGCTAGACAACAGGGATGCAAAGACTTAATCCCAGCTCCCCTGAGCTCCTAGTGACGTGGAAGACACAGGTATGGTGTGTGTTGGAAGTGTGCCCACACACAGAAGCACCTGGAAGGCCAGGCTACCCTTTTCTGGGGGAGCTGACACTTATGGGGAAATCTTGAGAATAGGTGAGGACGTTCCAACGAGGAGTCAGTGATGAGGAAAGGAAGGTGGTTTTCACAGAAGAAAAGAATGAACAGAAGGCCCTGGGGTGTGCCTCTGCCTGTGTGGCTCCTGCTGGAATGCCAATAGGAGGGGAGTGATGGTATAAAGGGAACCTGGAAAGGCAGGAGCCAGCTGGGGAGCGTGGGGATGGGAGGCGTGGGGATGGGAGGCGTGGACTCGGGGTGACCCATGGGGCCTGCGGAACGTGGCTGTGAAGACTGCGAGCTCCCCATGTCAGAGGACTCGATAAGATGGACTGCACACGGGGTCAGGGACTGATGGGCTCAGCAGCAAAGCCTCTTGCCAGGCCCCTCGCCACAGTAGCTCTCAACAAGCGCCTGTTTCAGAGCCCCAAGTCTTCTGCGCACGGTGTTGCAAGTCCTGATGTCTTTTGCCAAATCTCTCCCTTCCATTTGTTTGTTAAGATCCAAATGCAGAGCTAGGCTCGGTGGCTCAGCCTATAATCCCGCGCCTTTGGGAGGCTGAGGTGAGTGAATTGCCTGAGCCCGCGGGTTCGAGACCCGCCTGGGTAGACGAGACCTCATCTCTACAATAAATCAAAAATTGGTTGGGCGTGGTACCGCGCGCCTGTAGTTCCAGCTACTTGGAAGGCTGAGGCGGAAGGATCGCCGGAGCCCAGCAGGTCAAGGCTGCGGTGGCCGGGAGCGGCCACTGCACTCCAGTCTGGGCGGCAGTGAGACTCCAACTCAAAAAAAAAAAAGATCCAAATGCAGAAACTCGGTGTGTTTATTTTGAAGGGGTCAGCCTCTCCCCACAGCCTGTCACAGCAATGTGGGATCCTGACTGTCGGCTAGTGCTCATGGCAGTTAGTGGAACGTGAGATTGGCCTCGTAAGAAAGCCAGCATCAGGCACAGGCCAGCATCCAATGCTAGGAAGATGGATAGAGGGAGAGCAACAGTTCAGCCAAGTCAGAGGAAAGATCAGCACAAGGAAGCACATGTAAGCTTGAGCACGGGCCAAGAACTTTGGTCTTGATCCTACAGAGTCTGTATGGCTGTAGCAGGCCACTGGAGGCTGAGGTCTTTGGAAAGTTTGTCTTTCAATGAGGCAAGGAAAGTCGAAAGAAGACATGCTTAGAGGCAGGGATGCTGTCCAGTCATACATGGCAAGTCTGGAAGAGGACAATGTCAGTGAGAATGGAAGAGGGGGACGAGAAAGACTGCTGTTTGATGGCAGGCTGACCGCGCAGGGGATGCAGGGTTAGAGCCAGCTCTGTGCACTTAAGTGCAGAATTCACGGATCTTCACAGGTGTGTGAAACATGTTAGTGGATCATACAGATTTGAAGTATAAATTCGTTCTAACATTTTACCATTAAACATGTCATTGTTTCCACATTATCAAGATTTCCATTTCAATTCTGAATATAATTCTCAACATGTTACAACTGCAGCGTGGAAGAAAAAAAATGTTTTCCAAACTACTTAGCTTTCTACCAGTTCTCAGTTGTTCGTTCTTTAAAATTATCTCACAAGACCTTAATTTTTAAGATGCAAGTAACAAATTTCCACTTAATTATATGGATGACTGATTTTACCAATAAGTGTGCGTCTGTGTCAGCACTGTGCTTTCTCCAGATAACAAAACAATAAAAGAAACTTTAGCAATATCAAGAAACGTGGATCAGGTATATACTGTGAGATAGGTTCTTGGGGGTTGAAAGACATGGTCCCTGCTGGGGGAGGGAAGGCCCGTGGACAGGTGAGTGCCCCTTGGGGGCATATGAGAGGTGCCAGCGGTACAAGGCTGTGGAGGCCCAGAATGTCCTCGTTACATGAGGGCCAGGTGGGGCCGGAGAGGGGAGTGGAAAGAGGAACAAGGAAAGAGAAAGGAGAAAAGTGAAAGACTTAAAATCAAGGAGGGAAAAGGACAAGGAAGAAAAGAGATAGGTTACAAGAAAAATAGCTTACCCTTTGTTGCACTGTATAATGTATAAAGCACTCTCAGATAGGTTCTCCCGTTTGCTTCTGCCGAGCTTAGGAGCAAGCAAGAAATGTGACAGGAGATGGGAACCTCCTCCCAGGCCTACAACCACCAGGGAGAGATGCACAAGGAAGAGCTCAGAGCCCCTACAGCCTCTGGGGCCACTCTGGCTGCTAGTGGTCTGCTGGTGCAGGTGGATATCATGGCCATGTTAGAAACCAGTGGCGCACACCTGTAGTGCCACAACTTGGAAGGCTAAGGCAGAAGGATCACTGAGCCCAGCAGGTCAAGGTTGCAGTGGCCACGAGCATGCCACTGCATTCCAGCCTGGGCAACAGTGAGACGCTGACTCAAACAAAAGAAAAAAAAGAAGCAACAGCCAGTGGGACCCTTTAAAACCAGAGACCTGGCTGGGGTGTCTGAACTTCCTGGACAAAAAGCAACAGAAGCGTTAAAGTGGTTATTTTGGCATCTGTTGTCAAGGCCTTCTTGCTACCTGACCACAAGCTTTCTGACATTACTCCTCTATCTTGTTTTATTTTTTTTAATATATTTTATTGAGACTTTTTTCTTATCACAAAAATGCAACATGTTCACTGTGGAAAATTTAGAAAATTCAGATAAACCCAAAGATGAAAACAGAATCCCTTATAACTGCCATCAGAACCACAATTATAATTTTATAATATGCCTTCATTCTTTCATGCCTTTTGGTGTATTTTCGTTCTGTAATACAGTCATGCATCACTTAGTTATGGGAATATGTTCCGAGAAATGTATTGTTAAGTAATTTTGTTGCTGTGTGAACATCAGAGTGCCCTTACACAAACCTAGGCGGCAGAGCCTACTACACATCTAGGCTACAAACCTCACAGCATATGACTGTGCTGAGTACTGTGAGCAGTTTGAGTTTCTAAACATAGAGAGGGTAGAGTAAAAGTACAGTGTTAGAATCTTGTGGGACCATCATCTATGCAGTCCATCCTTGACCTCAACGTTTTTGTGCAATGCATGACGTAATTTCCCCCCCACCTAACATATTGTAAAACCTTTCCATGTCTGTTATCAGTTGGGATTGTGTTTTGAAGCAGTTAATAGCAAACTCAGTTAACACTGGCATGAACAAGTAATGGTGTACTTTGCTCACATGACAGGAGTCTGGAAGTGGGAGATCCAGGGAGTTGGAACAGCTCAAGGATGCCGTCAGGGGCACTCCAGCTGCCTTAGGCTGTTGGTCACCTCGTGGTCTCAAGATGGCTCTCAACTCCAAGGGAGGCTAGGAAAGCCAGCATTTGTTTTCTGGCCTCTGTCGTGGAAATGGGCGAGGGGATGGATGTTAGGATGGGGCTGAGTCAGGCACTGACAGTCCAGAGTCGTGCCATGTGCTCCTAACATCTCAAGCAGCTGAGTTGTTGGGCTGTGTCCAGATTCGCTTGACAGTCAATGGTGGACATCTCAGTTTCTTCAGTTTTTCATTATTTTCAATGGCTTATATCTAAAGTGTTTTACATTTCCATAGCTATCTATTTAGTATAACATTCCTAGAAGTGGGATTAAGGTCAACTAGTGTATACAATGTAAAGGCTTTTAAATTTTTTTAGCCAAATTGCCTTCCACAAGGACTGTATTAAATTGCACTCTCACCCATCGTGTTTGGAAGACCTCATTTCCTTGTACCCTCAACAGTAGGTTTTTGTTGTTTTGTCATCAAGCTATTGTACTACGACCATTACCACTGATTTAACTTTGTGCTAGCCCGATCAGACTCTGAGCTGCCCACTGGTCTCTTGGAACCCAGAGCAGGGACCTGGAGAGCCCTGGCCAGCCGCACCCCTCGCCGTTGCTGCCTGGGGTATGGGTCTGTGGGCTCCTGGACACCCTTGTCCTGACGTGTATCACAGGGGACGCGTGGTGTTTCTTACGAGCGTGTACCTCACCCGTCTGCTCTAATTCTGAAAGTCTCTTCCGCCACTGTGCAGCCCTAATTTGTACCATCTCTGTCCTGATTCAAGGCCATCCTGCTTGTCACGCTGAGATGCCCCTGAGACCTGGCCCCTTTCGCTGCAGCCTCCACCATCACTCTTCACTCTCTCCAGCCTGGCCCCGGGACAGCAATAGCATTACATGTCCGCTTCATACTCTGTCACAGAGAAGCCTGAGAAGACAGTTTCAGTCGATTCTGGGGGCATTTTCATCAGGTTAAACTGCTTTTGTGACATGCTGCGATCTCCTGGGGAGGTGGCGACCAAGCCAGTGGTCACTAGCTAGGGAGCCTCTGGCCACGTGTAGAGTGGGAGTTGTCCGAGGAGTGAGGCAGATTCCTTGGGTCGTGGCGCTCCAGCCGGCTCGCTGGGTTCATTGTGGTGTGTGCGGGACGCAGTCGTGTGTGAACACGTGAGTGGGTGACTGATCCCAGCGGGACTTGGCTGGATGTGGAATGCAGGCTGGTCCCCGCACACACCACCAACCCCAGAAAGGAACGAAATTCCAGAATTCCGGTTCTGTGAGGAAAACGAAGGATTCCCCTTTTTTTTTTTTTTTTGAGTTGGAGTCTCACTCTGTTGCCCAGACTGGAGTGCAATGGCCGCTCCCGGCCACCGCAGCCTCAACCTGCTGGGCTCCGGCGATCCTTCCGCCTCAGCCTTCCAAGTAGCTAGAACTACAGGCGCGCGCTACCATGCCTGGCTAATTTTTTTATTTATTATAGAGATGAGGTCTCACTGCCCAGGCGGGTCATGAGCCCGCGGGCTCAGGCAATCCACTCACCTCAGCCTCCCAAAGGCGTGGGATTACAGGCTGAGCCACTGAGCCCGGCTAGAAGGATTCCCTTTGGGGGGTCCGCTCGGGGCCTTTCCTGGACTCCGGAGGGTGCACCCAAGGTGTGAAAGGCAGAACTCCACAGAAATACAGCTCTCTGAGAGTTTCCCTCATGGCGTGTGCTTTTATGCTTCTCATCAGTTGTTGCCACCACGAGGGAAGAGAGACAAAATTTGTGAAGTGCCTTGTCAGTCCCTTGAGGGCCAGGATTGTGGTACCTGGGTCAGCCGCTGCAGTCAGATTTCCACTCACAGCTTCACCCCAAATCCCTGAACTTTTCCACTAGAGAGCGCTGCCTCAGTATGGTACCCACAAAATCACCTGCCATGCAACTCACATACCCAGTCTCCTTCCTTGCCCGATTCCATTGCTGCCGGCCCTATGTCAAAGACTTGAAAATTCCTGGACTGGCTGGCCTTGGTGGCTGTCATCCCAGCACTTTGGGAGGCCAAGGCAAGTGGGTTGCCTGAGACTGCAAGTTCAAGACCAGCCCAGACAACTTGGCGAGCCCTCGTCTCTACAATAAAAACTCAAAAAAAATTAGCCAGGCATAGTAGCGCATGTCTGTAGTTCTGGCTACTTGGAAGGCTAAGGTGGAAGGATCGCCAGAACCCAGCAGGTCAGTGCTGGGGTGGCCATGAACATGTCACTGCACAGCAGCCTGGGCGATGGAGTGACTCCAACTCAAAAAATAAAAAGGCCAGACTCGGTGACTCAGCCTGTAATCCCAACACTTTGGGAGGCCGAGGAGAGTGAATTGCCTGAGCCTGTATGTTCGAGATCAGCTAGGCAACTTGGGGAGGCCTCATCTCTACAATAGATTTTTTTAAAAATGTAGCTGGGCGCGGTAGTGCGTGCCTATAGTTCTAGCTATTTGGAAAGCTGAGGTGGAAGGATCACTGGAGCCCAGCAGGTCAACACTGGGGTGGCCATGAGTGTGCCACCACACTCCAGCCTAGGCGACAGAGTGAGACTCCTACTCAAAAAAAAAAAAAAAAAAATCCTGGACTGTCAAAACTGCGTTAGCAACTGCATAATGAACATTTACATACCTAACCCTGAATTGTACTTCACATCTTTAAAATTAAAATTTTTAGCCGGGCTCAGTGGCTCAGCCTGTAATCCCATACCTTTGGAGGCTGAGGTGAGTGGATTGCCTGAGCCCGTGGGTTCGAGACCCACCTGGGCAGCAAGACCTCATCTCTACAATAAATTAAAAAATCAGCTGGGCGTGGTAGCACATGCCTGTAATTCTGGCTAATTGGAAGGCTGAGGTGAGTGGATTGCCTGAGCCCGCGGATCCGAGACCCACCTGGGCAGCAAGATCTCATCTCTACAATAAATCAAAAAATCAGCTGGGCGTGGTAGCACATGCCTGTAATTCTGGCTACTTGGAAGGTTGAGGCGGAAGGATCGCCAGAGCCCAGCAGGTCGAGGCTGCGGTGGCCGAGAGCGGCCACTGCACTCCAGTCTGGACTCCAAATCAAATAAATAAATAAATAAATAAAATAAAAAGCAAAATTAAAATTTTTTTTTAAAACTACATTAGCAACCTCTGACCTGTAACCGTCACTGACCGGTACTGACTGATACCAGGTTCTGTGTGGCTGCTGCACCTGGATTCACTTTAACCTGCACAGGCATCTGGCAGCTTCAGTGTTTTCAAATTAGCAGTCAAGTTGTGGATGTTTCCTGTGTTTGTTGCTCATTCACACTTCCGCTCCCATAAGCTGTCTTTCCAGAGCAGCTGAGCACATGAGCCATTCCCACAGTGATGTTCAGAAGGCATTTCTATTTTATAAGAAGCTCAGACCAAGAGAGGCTGTCTTTGCCAAGAGAGGCTGTCTTTGCCCAGAGCCTGGAAGACTGTGAAAGCCAGGGCTGGAGTGGGGTGGTTTGGGCCCTTTTACCACTTCTTCCACACACCGTGATGCCCACCCACATGGCACAAATGCACCAGTGTTTCTTAGGAAACACACCGTGAGGTCGCCTTTGCTTTCTAGATTCTCTGTCCCTGCTACTTTCAGCAGAATCTTGGGATAAATTGTGTTCTGAAATAAATAAATTGTGTTCCCTTTCTTAACCCTCTCCCCCCACCACCCCATTTTACGGGTAAAAATGTGAGTGGGGAGTTGGGTGAATAATGCCTAGCTCAGTTGGGGTTCTCTGGGACTGTGCATTTCCCTATGGTTACCAAACTTCCACTTTTTCCATTTCAAAATATGTTTTGGTATGGCTGGAGTATGGCTTTTTTGTTTTCTTTTAATAGTTAAGTGAATCCAAAAACTTCTCATAAGACATGTTCATGCTTAGAATAAGTCACATGGAGTATCAAAGATTGAGTTTAAAATAAATAAATAAACACCATAGCTATGTCTGGGGTCAGTCCAGATATATCCCAGGATGTTGACTCTTCAGAAGGTGTGAATGGTGAGAATCCCTCGTGTGGATCTCCAGACGTTTGTTAGACATGACGCCATGGGTGATTTGTGGGTCCTCAGACTCGATAGCCAGACCAGTTCACAGAAGAGTAAATATACATAGGTGATAACCATGGAAATATGTTCTCCCTCGCTAGTGAGGAAATATGATTTAAAAGAATAAGAAAGCACTTTTATTAAATCAACATTTAACAAAATAGTAACAACGTTGGTGAGAGGCTATGAAATAAACACAAACTTCTGAGAAATAAAAGGTACAGCCTTTCTGGAAGCCGTTAGGCCTTAAAAACGGTGCCATGCCCTTTGACCCAGTAACTCCCTGCCCAAGGAAGTAGTCATATGTTTAGACAGAAATTGAATGCTCAAAGATAGTAATTCCAGGACTTATTTAAGTATCAAAAGTGTCCAACAAGAGGAGCATGCTTTAGCAATAGCATGGAATATTAGTCCCCGTTAAACATGCTGTTACCTGCTCCCCTTCGCTGTTCTTTGGGGCGCTCACAGTGTACTGCTGAGTGAGCACCTGATCTTCACCCCACACTCAGACCTGCTCCTCCTGCGACTTCTTTTCCCTCCCAATGACTCGTGCAGGAAACCTCAGGTCACCCTTGGCCTTTCTCTCTCTCTCCCCACAATGTGCTGCAGCAATCCTGTCCGTTCTGTCTATGGTAGGATGGCCCTGCTTTCCAGGCCTCTTGGAGAGCGTGTGCTGAAGTGACTTGAGGAGAAGCGAAAGCAGTGCTGAGTTCTCCGGAGTGGTCAAGGTTTGGGTCCTAAGTGAAGGCCGTTTTCCTCCTCCTTTAGTAGCCTGGCAATCTCTTCTTCCCAGCGCAGAAGTCAGCGAGCAGATGGCCTCACTGAGGACGCAACGCTTTCCAAAGGGAGGGCGGCAGAAGTCAAAGTATCCCTCCAGTGAGTAGAAACGTGCGAGGGAGACAGCGATGGAATTCCGTTGGTGGAAGCCTGCCTACTGAGAGCTGCTGTGTGCTTCCAGTGAGTGGTAAGCATCACACAGCTCGAAGGGCCGCCACTCAGTAAGGATGCCCCAAGACCAAGCGTGGAAACTCTCAGTGCCTGCAGCGGAGAGACAATGAGTAGGCTGTTCCGGGCTTGAGAGAGACTTAGTAACTGTCAGTGTCTGGAGGAAGCAAAACATCTTCTCCACCCTCATAATCATAAGGTCATAGTTAACAGGAAAGATGGATTAGCAAGAGAAGAGCAAGGTCTGCTTAGGAGTGAGAACATGTGATACTCAGTTCTCTGTTTCAGTATTTTAGCCTCTAAGTCCATCCAGTTACTGCGAGATTCATAATTTTGTCCTTCTTTAGGGCTGCGTAATATTCCGTATGCCCTTTCTAAAAGAAAACAGTAGTTAGCTGGTGTCAGTCTTAGAGCTTATCTCATCTGTAGAACAGAACAGAAGGTCACCATGTATGGAATAAGAGTAGAATAACAGGGAAATGTGAGGTCTTGGAGGTTGGGGCTGAGGACTTGTGAAGGGTAGGAGGGGCCTCAGTACGTCTCTGGGGCCATAACAGTCCAGATATGTTGTTGATTTTCCCAGAAGAAGGCAAACGCATGTTGACTGTTTTAATCTAAAGAAATGCTACAGACGGTGGAATATGTACCTACGGCTGTATAATCTGCAGCCTCAGGAGGCACAGAGATAAAAGAGTGTTTGGTTCTGGTCCGGGTGTGACTATTCAATTTTTGGCCTCAAAGTCCTGAGCAAGTGCATATCCCCACCTACTGGGTTTCTGACTGGGAGGGGAGGGCTGCAAGAACTTGTTCAAGGTACGACGCGTTCGTTTTCTGTTGTGCCTTTGACTGTTTTAGTCCTTTGCTCTGGTTTAAAGGGTATTGTGCAAGTTTGGGGAGAAATGTAGATGGGCCATTCTGAACCTTTACGGATTCAGCCCCAGTAATTATGCAAACAGTTGGACACTTGAAACTGAGTTCCTTTTTGTTCCGAAACGCCTCAAAAACTTTGGCTCACCAAAGTTTCCTTTGCTGGGTACTATAATTCTGATTATCCTTGGTGAAATTATGCCACCTAGAAAGGTAAAGTCACAAGGGCAATAGTGTAGATGTAAGAAGCAGGAATCTCCCAGACTGGGGGCAGGAATGGTGTGTGCCTGTAGCCCCAGTTCTGAGGAAGCTAGGTAGGAGGATCGCTTGAGCCCAAGAAGTCAAGACCAGCCTTGGCGAGAGAGTGAGACTCCAACTTAGGAAAAAAAAAAAAAAGAAGTATACTAGGCCAGGCACAGTGGCTCAAGCCTGTAATCCCAGCACTCTCAGAGGCTGAGGCGAGGGGATTACCTGAGCCTACAGGTTCGAGAACAGCCTGGGCAACGTGGCAAGACCTCATCTCTACAATAAATCAAAATTAGCCGGGCGTGGTAGTGCCTATAGTTCCGGCTACTTGGAGGGCTGAGGCAGAAAGATTGCTGAAGCCCAACAGGTCAACGCTAGGGTGGCCATGAGCGCGCCACTGCACACCAGCCTGGGCAATGAAGTGAGACTCCGACTCAAAAAATAAATAGATAAAAATAAATAAACGATGGAAGTTTTGGACTGTATTTTAGAAGAAGGAAAAGTTCTGAATATGTATTTCTGGAGGGAAAAAAAGAAGCAGGAGTCTTCTGAAGCAGGGTCCCAGGCTTAGGTTTAGGCCAAGACAAAGCCATCATTCTGGGAACTGTTGGGCCAGAGAGTTGCTCCTGTACCTCGTGTTCAACCCCTCCTGCCCCAACTGAATGCCTGGGCCTTCCCGCTGCGACTCCAAGTAGATTAGCAGTTCCTAGAGGACGGAACGGTTTAGAGAGGCGATCTCTCCCAGAGCCAGACTTCCATGGACAGAGCAGGAAAAGACTGAGGAAAGTTCTCTCATGGGGTCTATTTGTAATCACCCCAAACTGAAAGCAGCCCAGAAGTCCTCCGTGGGTGAGTGGATAAGCAGTGCATCCAAACATGTATCGTTGTTCAGAATACTACTCAGCAGTAAAAAAGGAACTATCAGTCCATGCAGATAGGAGTCTAAGGCATCATGCCAAGAAGAAAAAGAAGCCAAGCTCCAGAGGCTACTGTGTGATCCTGTCTACACAACATTCACAAAATGACAGAATTACAGCGTGCTGGAGAACAGATCTGAGGCTGCCAGGAACTAGTGCTGAGGCAGGTAGCACAAGGGAGTTTCTTTGCAGTCATAGAACCGGTCTAGAACATAGTCCACACGTGGGATAAAATTCCGTTGACTATATACCAACAAAAAAAGGAGTATGCATATAAACTGATGAAATCCAAAGAAGGACTGTACAAATGTGAATTTCTTGGGTTTAACATTGTTGTGTATGATTATGTAAGACATTCCTGGGAGAAGTTGGATGCAGATACATGAGAATTCTTTGTTCTGTTTTGCAACTGGGAGTCTAAGATTATTTCAAAGTTAAAAGTTTTCAAAAATTTGGAGGGGTGTGGCGGTGCTATCTGCAGCATCCTGTGGCAATCTTTTCCATTTTTCCTAGAATATATTAAATAAAGCCCCTGAAGAATTATAAATTAAATGCAGTTTCTACATGCTATAATTCCACTTCGTGTGCTTTTGATTTAGAAATTATCTTGTAGTATTGTCACCACTCTTCTGTATTGCTACAAACACACTGAGTGCATGTACAGAGAGCCCTCTGGTGAGTTTTCCTCCAGGGCAGAATGACTCCTGGCCTGTGGGCGTGTCACCCCTGGGCTGCGGCTTCTGTCACCTCTGTGGCCACAGCCTCTGTCTGGGATGCATCCTGGGTACCCTCCTTGTGGCCCCCTCTTCCCCACACATCCCCTTTCCTGACAACTCGTTCTGGCAGGGCACGGTGGCTCTGCCTGTCATCCCAGCACTTAGGGAGGCCAAGGCGAGAGGATCGCTTGAGCCCAGCAGTTCGAGACCAGCCTGGGCAACACGGTGAGACCTCGTCTCTAAAACTAATTCGTGAATCAGGCAGTCAATGAGTGGTTTAAGTAAAGTGGGAAGAGTAAGGAAGACCCGGTCCAAACTACGCTTCCTCTGCGAGGCAGAGCAGCTCCGACAGTGCGGCACTTTTCCCGCTCCCAGGGCCAGAGCAGTGGATTGCACTCTGGGATTCCCTCGCCCGGCGCCCACCTGAATCTGCAGATTCCTCGAGGGCCCAGATGGGGTCCCGTTCCCTCCCAGGTCCTGTGCCAGCACGGTGCCCGGCCACAGCCTCGGGTGCCAAGAGCGCACACTCCAGGCGGTGGGGAGGGAGGAAGCGAACTGAGGCTCTGCATAGTCCCAGACATCCACCATGTCTGATACAGCTGTTTTCCCCAAACTAAACCTGAGTGATACAGCTATTCTTCCCCAAACTAAACATCAAGCAATAAATCAATATTTAAAGTGTTGTTTTCTGAACATTAAAGTGAAGACTTTCTTATATTAACAATTTTCAGCCAGGAATGGTGGCTCATGCCCATAATCCCACCACTCTGGGAGGGCAAGGCAGGAGGATGGCTTGAGCCCAGGATTTCAAAACCAGTCTAGACAATATAGTGAGACCTCGTCTCTACAAAAAAATTTTAGAAATTAGCCAGGCACAGTGGCACATACCTGTAGTCCTAGCTGCTGGATCACCTGAGCCCAGGAGGTCGGGATGGTGGTAAAGCATGATCATGCCACTGCAGTTCAGTCTGGGCAACAGAGTAAGACCCCGATTCAAAAAAAAAAATTTCCTCACTTTACTTTTTGTGTGTGGCCCAGTGCTCCAAATGGCTGGAGAACGATTGTGAGGCTGTGCCCCTGAGCCTCCTCGGACAGACAAGACCAAGAACTCAAGGGCAGGGGCTGGAGTCCAAAGGGGGAGGGGTGGGGTGAGATGTAGAGCACAAACCTCATGCCAAGCTGTGTCTCGCTTCAGAATTCAGCCCAAAGTGTCGAGGCATGCTCCGCCTTGCTTGCAGACCCCTGCAGGCAGACCCCTGCTAGTTCCCGGCCCGCATCCTCGAGGGAGGTGGCCTGGGACTCCCATCGTCTGCAGGTCTCGCTCCCAACCCCACATGCCAACAAGTGACTCAGATTCCATCCCTGCGTGTTGCGCTCTCTACGGACTGGACCATGTCCCCACCTGAGGTCTGCAGCATCATTAAACAGGGCAGTGGCCTCCCGGGTGAGGCAGGGCCTCTCCTGTTGCTGTGGCCCCCAGCGGTCCTCAAACTTGAATCATTCTCTGTTTTAAAGATGAAAGCAATAATAAACCTGTTCCCCATGTCCCAGAGTTCCCGTTTTCTCTTCGCTGCTCTCTGATGTGCTGTCAGCTGTAAGGACCCAGTGCAGTGCCACCTTCTTCCAGAAACCCTCTGGGCACAGAGCCCCGCTGTCCCTTCCCACACACGGGGCACTTAAAGCCAAAAGTGCTTTCCCCGTGCTTCATCTAGTCATGTGCTCTGCTTTGTGGCATTCCTTGTCATTTCATAAATTACTCGTCCTTCTCCAATCAAACAAAGACTCCCTGAAGACAAGACCCTGTCCTCAGGGGACCAGACCATGTGTGGCAGTGGTCAGTAGGCACCGGCGGGTTGAGATGAAGGGGATGTTGCAGTAACTTGGAAAGAAATATGAAGAAGAAAACCTCTGAAATGCCTTTCCCCCTCCTCATTCTCAGGGTGAAGTCAGGGCAAGTCACCCTGACCTCGAGCTGTGCAGAATCAAATTGCTCCCCTGCCAGTGTGGTGGTGTGGAAGGAGCCGGGAGTTGGGTTCAGATAGCTCTGCTCAGCTCTGCCCTGGCCAGTGGTTGATCTTGAACTTGGGGCAAAATACTCGAACCCTGAGCCTTCATTTTCTCAATATGCAAAACAGAGGTCATACCCAAGGCTTTTTGGAGATGAGAGCTGTAACCCCCAAGCGCAGCATTTCTGGTGGGATATCTAGGCACCTTGGTGGGCCAGGAGAGAAGCCACCCGAAGGCAGGCAAGCACGTCCCCGCTGGTCGGGGTTGCCTGTCTCCACTCAGGCTCAGTCTGGAGGCAGGGGTAGTGTTGGCATGGAGAGTGGCAGCCCGCCAGAGAGAGGACAGAATCAAGCCAGCATGGAATCTCAGTTTGCTCTGGACGTCTTCAGGGCTGATGTTCTGGTGGGAAGGGTGGAGAGTAGGTGAGCAGTCTGTGCTTCGTCAAGGGGCAAAGAAGTAAACCCGGGAGGATTCTGAGGGTGGGGGGGTGTGGGTGGCAGGAGCACACAGAGCAGAGAAGCAGCTGAGCATGGGGCCAGGGAAAAGCAGGCTCAGCCATCCACAGATGCAGCATTCAGAGAAGGCGGGGGACACACACGCGGCCCGCACGATGCTGACAGCCACCCCAAAGAAGTGTGGTTCTAAAGGAACGTGAGGTGGCTGTGTGTGGCCCAGAGGCTGCGATGTCCTTTTGGGGCTGCAGGACCGTTAGGGAAACATCAAATGCCCCAGGCTGCTGGCAACAGCAGTGTTCCTGTTCCAGCACTCCTGTGTCCTCAGGCCGGCAGCCCTTCCCCAAGGCAGGGTGGAGGGGCGCCAGCAGGCTGCCGGGCTCTGCTCAGAACTTTCCTGAAGCCCTGCTCTGGGGATGCCAGCAGCAATGTGTTGTGTGCATCAGGGACCAGTTTTCAGTCCCTGGCTGCGTCCCAAGGCCCCGTGCTGCATCTGGCGGCCAGAGTGCACTGCCTCCTCTCCCACCTTCTCTTCCTGAGCCAGCAGCGCCTCCTCGGGGTCCACAGACAAGAAAGGAGGCTAGACAACCCCCTTCCGAGCCCACTTGCCATCTGACCCTCACACTCTGGATTGTCCTCACCCATTCATTCATCCGCTCATCCATCCATTCGAGGGGGGTTGGGCAACGCTGTGGACCCAGCTCCAAGCCGGGCATGAACTGAAGCGAGGAATGGACAGCACAAGCACCAGGCACCACCCTGTCCACCTGAGGCAGCCAAGGGCGGAAAGCCAGCCAGTCCTGCGCGCTCCTTGCAAGGACCCCGACCAGAGGATATATGGGAGGGGACCAGGGAGCTGGAAAAAAGAACAGGAGGCGAGAATGTCCATGAGTCTCTGCCTGTGAGTCAAGGTTGCTCAGCCCCCAGGGCAGGGTGACAGTGAACCTCCAATTCCCGCAGGCGGGTCTCATTCTCAGAATAGCCCTGTGCTCTGTGACCAGTCATTCCGATTCTGAACACATGAAAACTATGGCTTGGATGCTTCCACCCACTTGTCAGTGCCTCACAGACAGCAAGTGGCAAAGCCTCTGCCGTGAGACTGCTCACCACCCCCGGAAGCCTCCCCGAGGCTGCTGGAGCCTTGGGTGGATGCAGGACTCCATGGACATTTGTCAACTTAAAACCTAAGTGTTGCCGGCACAGTAGTTCACGTGAGGTAAGAGGATTGCCTAAGTCCAGGGGTTCGAGACCAGCCTGGGCAACTTGGCGAGACCGCATCACTACAATAAATCAAAAAATTAGTCAGGCATGATGACAGGCACCTGTGGTTCCAGCTACTTGGAAGGCTGAGGTGAAAGGATTGCCTGAGCCACACAGGTCACGGCTGTGGTGACCGTGAGCATGCCACTGCCCTCCAGCCTGGGCAACTGAGTGAGACTCCGACTCAAAATAAATAAATAAAATAAATAAAACATAGGTGTTTGAGGAACTTAAAGATCTCCAGTGAACAGCCTTTAGAAGGAAGGGCTGCCTTTCTATTCGCCCACCTAGGTGGACCCCTCTAAGATGAATTCATTTCAGCCTTGAGAAGCAGTTCTGTTTGCTTTGCTCTCGAGTTTCCGTCAGCCCTTGGCCTGCCAGTCGTACTGCCTCGCCAGAGCTCCCCTAGGGGCTCCTTCCCCTGGCCAGTGGGATGGGTGTGGCAGCGTCATCCTGACCAGCACAAGAGAGCCTCTGACTATGGCCTGGCAGGATGTGTCCAGGGCCCCAGTGACAGGACCTCAGCAGGGCTCCAAGACCCAAGAGGGCTGGGAAGACCGAGTCCTGGGGAAGCTCCTGTCCCCACCGGAACTTGCAGCGTCCAGGGCCCTGCCCACATCTGCCAGGGTGGGTGTGTGCTGGTCCACGCTGCCCCGCACTGCTCCGCTGCCCCGCACTGCTCCACTGCCCCGCTTAGACCTGTGACTAGCCCAGCCTCCTGTGAGTCAGGCCCTTGCTCTGCCATGAGAAGAAGGTGATTGGCCAGGTCTGCTGGGGCTTTGTGACCCGCCTGCAGGGCTCCCCCAGCCCCTCAGAGCCCTTCACCCTTCCTCATAGTGCCTCGTGCAGGCCCAGAGTAACCTGGACGTCTGACCCGCGGGCAAGGGGGGCGACTCTGCAGTTTCCCAGAGGGGAGGGGCAGCCCGGTGACAATGGGCATAGCCCCACAGCAGGAGCGGGAGACGTTTCGGCCGGCTCCGCAGAGTTCTCTCTCCTCTGGTCCCACAGCGCCCATTCTGGTTTCCCTGGCAGGTAGGCTGGCATCTGTGAAGCAGCACATGTGGGAAATCTGGAGCCGGGGAGGGGTCGTGTTCAGAGCCAGATTCAGGAAGCCCAGATGGCTGTCTCTGGGCAGAGAGAAGCACGGTTCTATCACCCGTCTCCCTCCTGGACCAGCCAGACCCTGGTCCCAGAGATCAGAGGCCATGCTGTGGTAGGCCCCTGCGGGTGCCCTAGGATGCTGGCTGTCTGTGCCAGAAACACTGTGACGCCAATCGTGTGGAATGCCAGGCTCTGTGCTCAGCGCCTGAACATGTTACACTCGATCCTCAGATCAGTTCTGCTGTAGGGACTGTCACCATCCCCCATGTTACAGCTGAGGAAGCTGAGGCCTAAATTAAACAGCTAAGTCAAGGTAGAGCCAGGATTTGAACCCCAGAGGTCTCCCTTTTTGGAGCTTGCTGAAGACCTGCCCGTTGCCTCCAGTGAGGTGGGAAGACTTAGTGTATCTCTCACTGGGCAGAGGACAGAGGCCTGGGAATGGCAGGGGATTCCTTCAAGGACCAGCCAGAGAGGCTGCACAGAAGGAACCCTAGAGAATTGGCGAAGACGAAGGGCCCCTGCGTCGTCCTCAAGACATTTTGGAAGCTCAGTTTCCCTGGAGGATTTAAAAACAGAAAGTCAAAATTAGGTTGAGGTTAGAGTGTGAAGTTTCAAAGTTCCGCAGGCCTGTCGGCCATCATTCTGGCTTGAGAATGTAAGCACCTAGGTCTGAGTACAGCCCTCGTTGTCTGGGGAGGAAGCAGATGGCCCCTGGAAGTTCTTTGACCATGGGCTAGTGAGAGTTGGTCTTGCTGGCTGTTCTCAAAGCCGTAGTCCGCAGGGTGGCCAGCAGCTCCCCTCCCGAGTGAGAGCTGTCACCGTCTTTCCTGCTGCAGAAGGTCACCCGTGCACCGTGAGCCCTATGGTCCTGGCCTGTTTCTTCCCATGACTCCAGGCCTGGGAGCAGAGTCAAGGCCCGAAGGGCAGGTCTCTTCCAGGCCGCGGCTCAGGCCAGTCCTTGAATAGAGTTTCCAGCTGCCCAGATAGTGGCACGCCCCTGACAGCACCTTGTGCCAGACATGGGTTTGGAAGACCCTGCTGTCGCGCCTCTGAGTGGTTTCCGGCCACGATCATGGGGGCAGTAGAAGCACTCTGCTGACAGGCCTGTCATTCCCGGGTTTCCCCAGACCGTGTTGGCTGCTGCTGGGGGCAGCTGACCCACCGGGCCCGAGGGTGGGCAGAAGCTGCAGCGCCGCCTCGGGTCAGGCCCAAGGCAGCCCCTGGCTCAAGAAGCATCAGAAGTTGGACCCATGGAGGAGCTCAAGCTGACTCTGGGATCTTGTTCGGTCTGGGAACCTAGAACAGACCCAAAGCCCCAGGCCACTCCTGCCAGCTCCGCTCTTGGGGCACTTCTGGGCCAGGAGTGGGCTTTCCACTCACTCCCATTCCTGACACCACCAGGTTTGGACTGAACCTGACTTCTTTGGGGGACCATAGTAAAGTCCAGGGTGCTCCCTTTTCTAAACTGAGCCCTGGAATGGGGGATTGGGGATGAGAAAGCACGAAGAGGCATCTTTGCTCGGACCAGGTGCCACCTGCCGACCATGTACACTGTTCCATGTACAGTGCAAGTCTAGGAAAGGAAAATGAGGAGTCCGCCCCTCCTCCTGGCGTGACAAGGGGTGAGGCGGCATGGAGGCCGGTTTCTTCATGCAGCTCTAACAAGTGAGGCAGAAAATCCTGGCAGAGACCCCTGTTCCGCCTGGATGAGCCCTTCTGAGCCACATGGACCCCACCCAGGGCACAGAGGGGCATGCCTGAGAGGACCTAGGCCAACCCGTGTGGAGCTGAGGGCACTGCTCCTGGAAGCCCGCAGAGGCCAGCATAACTGGAGGCATGTTTTGCAATGCCTTCTTAAAGGCACTGTTGCCACTCATGGAATCAGACTGATCAGAGGTGTGGAAATGCCCCCTGTCACTGGGCACTGACCGAACTGGGAATTTCTGGCTAAGAAGACTTTGGGGATTTTTCAGTAGCCCCGAGAGCAAGGCCTTTCGTTGTGTTCCAAACTCCAGGGAAACCAGAGTTGTTCCCTTTGGCTGGCCCTTCCCCCCGGGAGTAGCAACACAGCCAGCCTATGCCATTGTAGCACAGGCCAGTAAATCCCAGCTATGCACACATGTCAGAGGAGGATTGTGTCTCTCATACCTGGCTGCACACCAGAATCACCTGGGGCATTTTTTTTTAAAGTATATATGTATAATAGGCCAGGTGCAGTGGCTCACGCCTGTAATCCCAACATTCTGGGAGGCTGAGGCAGAAGAACTGAGCGCAGGAGTTTAAGACTGGCCTGAGACCTCTTCTTTACAAAAAATAAGAAAATTAGCTGGGTGTAATGGCATGTGCCTGTAGGCCCAGCTGCTTGGGAGGCTGATGCAGAAGGATGGCTTGAGCATAGGAGACCAAGGCTGCGGTGAGCCATGATTATGCCACTGCACTCCAGCCTGGACGACAGAGTGAGACTCCACATCAAAAAATATATACATGTATGTATAATATATGTGCATAATATGTAACTTATAAGCCTGGGCAACGTAGTAGGACCCTATCTCTACAAAAAATGTTTAAGTAACTGGGCAACCATGCCCAGCTACTTGTGAGGCTGAGGTGAGAGGATCACTTGAGACCAGGAGGTCAAGGTTACAGTGAGCTATGATTGTGCTACTATACCCCAGCCTGTGTCTCAGAGTAAGACCCCCATTGTTGGGAGCCAGCCTTGGAGGCCCGCCTGATGACAAAATACACACACACATGCATAGAACACACACCAAAGAGGACCCAAAAAACCTAGGAATTTGTTTATGAAAAATTGTGTTTATTCTTACATGTTTCAACTTCAGTCACCTTCAAAGTAGTCTCTGTTTGATGCAGTACACCTAGCGAAACACTTTTTCTCCTGTTCAAAACAGTTTTTGAACTTATCCATTCTGATACCTTTTAGTGCTTCTGTGGGTTTTTGTTTCACCTCTTCCACATCAGCAAAATGCTTCCCTTGGAGGACTTTTTTCATCCAGGGAAACAAAACAAGTAACCTGGGGCAAGAATGGGGGTCATGCTGTTTGGGGTATTTAAAAAAAACTGCTGAACACTCAGCATGATGTGGACAGGCACCCTTGTAAACCACCCATCATGAAATAGGCAAACGCTTGAAAGAATGTCCAAAAAACTCACTGAAGCTGAACACAACCTCTCACAACAAAGCTAGCTGGTCCACTGGCGCCAGTGGTTCCTAGAATACTTACCCAGTGGGGGTGTCTGTACTACAAGGGGTCTGCCTTCCAAAAAATAATTCTGTTTCTTGGGGGGGGTCCCCCTTGCACATACATGATACACACACACACACACACTCGGGCTCCACTCAGGCCTCTTGGCAGGGGAAGCTGGTATGCTTTTCTGGTCAAGAGCCCTGGAATGCATGGAGCAGGCCTGAACCGTCTGCGCCCCAGTCCTGTGGGACCCTCGGAAAACTGCCCTCAAGCCAGAAGACCTTGAAGCCCAGATTACTTCAGTCAGCACTGAAGGACTTGTCCGGACAGGACCATCGCCTCTGCTTCTCTTCACCAGCCAGCCTTGAGACTGATGCACTTCAAGTGGAACAAAGTCCCTGGAGTGGCTCCGAAACTCCCAGGGCCACACTGAGACATCTGCACCCCAGTGCCTGGCCAGCCCAGACCCTCTGAGGCCTAATGGATCTCCAGCCACAGCCGTCCTGGAATCACCCTGCACCAGGGGCCTCGCCAAGAAACAAGCCTCTGCGCCTGAGGACAGCCCCAGTGTCCTCGGCACACCGCACTGTGGGCCTCCATAGCCCTGGAGGCCTGCAGTCTGAGCATTCTGCCTCTGGGCTACTCAGTTCACCCCGAGCTGCGGGTCTCGCCTCCCAGCGCACTCTGGGCATCTGGTCACATGTTCTCGTCTCACAGTTGGACCATGAACTCCTTGAGGATGGGGCAGGTGTGTCCACTTCTCGCAGTCCACAGCAAAACACTCAGCAGAACAAAATACCCTTTCCAGCAAGCCACCCAGCCCTGTCTGCTGCTGTCACTTACAGCATGCCCTGGAAGCACCAGTCCACACTTCCATTCTGCCAACATGGCTAGACAGTTGCTGTTCACAGGGAATTGGTATGGAACCCAGAAGTGAGAGGACCATGGCCAGCCACTGAGGAGCCTGGGTCTGGTGGGGGGCGGTGCTCACATGACGTCAGGAGAACATGACCAGTGCCCTGAAGAGCCATCCCAGGATGCTGGAGGGTGGAAGGGCGTGGCTCCCACGTCAAGGGTCACAGGACGTCTCCCAGAAGTCCTGCCAAGGCGGAGTCCTCGAGGACAGTGGGGGTGGCGATGGATGACTCCGAAAGACAAGCAGACACAGGAGACATCGCCCGTCAGTTGTTGGGACCCACTGAGCACCTGCCCTTGCCGGGCCTGTGCACTGTGTGCCTGCCCTCCAGGTGCTTCCTGATGGGGCGTGAGCTGGAGGCCTGGAATGCAGGGCAGGGGCCAAAGACCTCGAGTAAGAGGAGTCGCCCTTGGAAGTCTCTGATGCTGCCACGTTCTGGTCCTCAGAAGCTCCCAGACAGAAATTCGTTTTTATTTCTCTTGGCTTTTGGGCCCTGCCTGGCCTCGCTTTGCTAGGCGATGAAGGACACGGTTTGTTTTTAAACAGAGAAAGGACTAGAAATAAGTAAGTGGGTTTTCTCAAGACACTTCTCCCAAAAAGTTCATCTAAGCTAAACGTGCTTAGAATGAGGGTCTGTTGTCGAGTTCCGACCATTAAGTTCAAGAACTCGGCTGGGCTTAGTGGCTCAGCCTGTTATCCCAGCACTTTGGGAGGCTGAGGCGAGTGGATTGCCTGAGCCCACGGGGAGTTCAAGACCAACCCACACAACTTGGCAAGACCTCGTCTCTACAATAAAATGAAGTAAAAATTAGCCAGGCATGGTGGCACATGCCTATAGTTCCAGCTCCTTGGAAGGTTGAGGAAGAAAGATGGCCTGAAACCAGCAGGTCAAGGCTGTGGTGGCCGTGAGCGTGTCCCTGCACTCCAGCACTGCACGACAGAGTGAGACTCCACCTCAAAAAAAGGAAGAAAAGTTCATGAATTCATCCTAGAAAAAGTGCTCCATACCTCACCGCCGAACACCACTGTGGTCACCTTCGAACCTACTCCCCTTGGGAAGCCGTGCACCAACGCAGTACCTCGTCCGCCCGTCAGCGCCATTTTGTAGCTCTTTTTCTGGAGTGGCCCTCAGAGCCATCGTGGCATTGCCCTTGATGTCCTGAATGTCATCAAACATCTTTTCGGTATTTCCTTTATCTTCAGGTAAAGAAAAAGGTCGCTGGGAAACAGATCAGGTGAGGAGGGAGGGTGTTCCAACACAGTTATTGGTTTGCTGGTGAAAAACTCCCTCACAGACAGTGCTGCGTGAGCTTGTGCATTGCTGTGATGCAAGAGCCCCTTCGGGACCATTTTTGCATGTGCCTTTCTCTTGCCAGCATTTTCAGTTAAGAGTTTCCTGATTGTTTCTCTACTGATGCTTATTTGGTCTGCTGTGCTTCTCACAGTCAGCCAATGATTTTGACCACCATTCGGCGAATTTTTATAAGGTTTTCGTCAGTTCTCGTTGCCGGCCCTCCTGAACTCTCTTCATCAGTATGCTTTCTCTCCCCTCAGAAAACCATTTAATCCATGTGTCCACTGCCATTTTCTTTATGGCATTATCCCCATAAACTTGGACTAGCATGCCCCTGATCTCAGTTCCACACTTGTCAAGTTTAACAGGAAACTTAAAGTCTGCTTGTGGCTCTAATTCAAGCTCCGACACACAAAATTCTCACAACGCCACACAAAAACATGCAACAACAATGAACACCACTCAGCAAGACCCTGCCACACATCGGCAGGAACACAGCTGTGAGACACTGAAATACCAAGGTTAAGAAACCTTCCCAAGTGGTTTGTACAGTGCTGCCCATGTAAGCACAGAATGGCAAATCTGTGGACTTAATTGTCAGACCTCATATGTTGGGGGCGGGTGGGTGTGTGAGGGCAGCACTCCTGGCAGATGCCACGCCAAGCCCCTCTGAAGCTTCTTAGTCTCGACCTGCAAATCCTAGCTGAAGGCAGATTCTGATTCAGTATGTCTGGGGGTGATGGGAGGGGGTTTCTGCTGAGCTGGCGGAGGACATTGGGGTGGGACGGCATTCCCGACTGGCTGTGTGGGAACTGCAGCTCCTCATTGGGGAGCAGAGTGGGCAGCACGGCTGGGGGGTGTCTGTTGAGGAGTCCGTTGGGAGGCTTCTGCCAGCCTTAGCTGGAGAGAAAATAGCCAGCCTCCCCATCCATGGATTCGCTTCTGTGGGTCCAACCAAACGAGTATTAAAATTATTCGGGGAAAAAAGAGTGTGTCTGTACTGAACACCTACAGACTTTTTTCTGGTCTTTACTCCCTGAGCAACACAGTGTGACAACTAATTACATGGCATTTACATTGTGGTGGGAACTATAGGTCTTACTAGTAATCTAGAGACGACCAAAAGCATATGGAAGGACTCGTGAAGCTTATATGCAGACCCTAGGCCATTTCATGCCAGGGACTTGATCGTGCATGGATTTTGGCGTGGGGGGCCCTGGAGACAGTCCCCTGCAGATGCCAAGAAATAACGCATGAACCCGGCAGGTAAAAAGGGCAGGTAGATGGTGGAGGTGGGGTTGCAGGACTTGAGGGACAATTCCACAGAGCACGGGGGGCAGGTTAAGGGTGACCCCAAGACTTTGAACCCAGCGATGGATGGCTGGTGGCGACGTTGGCTGGGTCAGTGCAGGAGCCGGCGCATGCTTGAAGGGAAGGGTCTGGACAAGCTGAAGTTCGGTGCCTCTGGGTCTGCCACGGGCTACGGGGATGTGGAGTCCGGATTCAGAAGAGAGGCAGCCATCAGTCAGTCAGCTTTCCACCGCACAGATCTGGTCGGTCTGCTTAGAGCCCCCCAATGGCTTCCTGCCGTCTAACTAGAAAGTTCAGGCTCCTCCTCATGGTGAACAAAACTCCTTGGATCTCTTCCTGCCAGCCTCTGTGCCACACCCCATCACGAGAACCTGCTCGCAGGGCTGCACATTGATCCACGCTCCCGGAATCAACTACACGTTTGCTCTCACCAGTCCTTGTTTCCACAGGGCCCTTCTGCCCCGTCCTTTTCATGTCCAAAAATTCCCTCCCTTCCAGGCCTCCACCGACCCTGCCGGGCAGATGCGTTAGCACCCGTCACTGCCCCCGAACCTCCCATGTGCTTGGCCTGCTGCCCATTACCCCCAGCCCAGCCGAAGGCGTTTCAGAAGCAGAGGCTAGATCGACTAGCTTCGAACCCCCGGTTCCCAGCACGCATTTGGCACCAAGGAGACATGTGAGAGGCTTAAAGCACAAGCTCTCCTCCTGGGGAGACGCTGCCAGGCCAGTCTGCAGGCAGTGCCTCCCACCTTCCTTCCCAGGGCCCTGCAGCTCCCCGCTCCTGATGCTGGGGGACAACAGGAGAGCCGCCCTGACCCCGCCCTTCTTCTTCCTTCCAGCTGGGGCATGGCCGTCAATGTGTACTCCACATCCGTGACCAGTGAGAATCTGAGTCGCCATGACATGCTTGCGTGGGTCAATGACTCCCTGCACCTCAACTACACCAAGATAGAACAGCTCTGTTCAGGTAGGAGGCTGGGAGCCGGGAAGCGGCCCTGCCGGAGGGACAGACGCGAGAGGCGGCCAGGCAGGTGGCCCCAGCAGGGGTGCAGTCACCGAATGGTGGGGATGCGTTCTGAGAAAAGCGTCGTGGGCAACTTCCCATGGTGAGAACATGGCATGTGCTCACATGGCCTGGACGGTACTGCCGCCCACACCCCCAGGCTGCACGGTGTGGCCCGTGGCCCCCGGGGCCACACGCCTGCCACAGCCTGTGACTGCACTGAGTCTGGTAGGCCGTTGTAGCGCCTGACGAGCGTCTGTGTGTCCAAACACTTGTACACATAGGAAAGGTACAGCCCAAACAGCACGTCAAAACCCTGCGGGATCACGAAACACTGTCACACCACGCACAGCTGTAGCATTCCTCCAGGGTTAAGAAGCGCGGCAAAGCTGCACCTGGCATGTGCTTTGGAGCTGCAGTCGGGAAATGGAAGCAGGAAAAGTGAAGGGCAGGGGAGGCAGGCAGGAGGCCTCTGTGCTGGGGGGGAGCGGTGCCGGGAGCCAGAACAGGCAGCGAAGCCACAGGCATCGCCCACGAGGTCTGGCCTGCCCCTGTGAGTCCAGCGCTCGCTCTTCTTCGGGCGGGAGAACCTGGGCAAGTTGCTGCACCTCCCTGAGAGGCAGATGCTGTCACCAGCTCACCAGGGTGCTACTGGGGAACAGTGCCGGCGTGCAGCGTCTTGGGGCTGGTGTGTAGGTTGCATTGGCCAGCAGCCTTTGCGCTTATCTCGGGAAGCTGAGGGGTTCTAGCCATGTCCATCCTGAGGCAGCCCTGGCCCAGCCCCAGATTGGGACAGAAAAGGGCCCGGGCCTGGGGAGCAGGCCAGGGTGGGGCGGGACGTGGGGCACAGGGAGCCCCTCGGCAGCTCTGCACAGCAGCTTATCTCCTCAGGAGCCGCCTACTGCCAGTTCATGGACATGCTCTTCCCGGGTTGCGTGCACTTGAGGAAGGTGAAGTTCCAAGCCAAGCTGGAGCACGAATACATCCACAACTTCAAGGTGCTGCAAGCCGCTTTCAAGAAGATGGCTGTTGACAAAGTAGGTGCCTGAGCTGTGTGGCGCCGGGCGGAGATGCCCGGGAGCAGGAGCTGGGGCCCTTCCGCCCCAGAGGGACTGCTCCTGCCACCATGGCTCTCCTTCCCTTCCGCCTCTCCCAATCCTGCCCATCCAGACCCCCAGGCTCGGCACTGTGCCTATGTCCCGTCTCTCTGTAGGGCCCAAGAAAAGTCTCTTTGCTCACTCTTCTGCCTGGATGCCGCAGGGCCGTGGTTCTGAGCCCCCAGTCCCCACACAGCAATAGAGCCAAGGGTCGCCTCCCACAACCTCTCCTGTACCCGTAGGAGAGGGTTGTCTCTGGATCCAGGCTGGGCCTGCCAGCCGACCTGTCTGCTCAACGCCCTGGAGGGACAGACAGGGAGGCCAAGGCTGCCCCCAGGGGTCGGCTCTCCTGGGTACAGGAGCCTCTCCCAGGAAGGCGGCCCTGCGGTGGCTGGGGCTAAAGTGCTCTGCTTGTGTGGTCTATTTCAGATCATTCCCGTAGAGAAATTAGTGAAAGGAAAGTTCCAGGATAACTTTGAGTTTATTCAGTGGTTTAAGAAATTCTTTGACGCAAACTACGATGGAAAGGATTACAACCCTCTGCTGGCGCGACAGGGCCAGGATGCAGCGCCACCGCCTAACCCAGGTGATCAGATCTTCAACAAATCCAAGAAACTCATTGGCACAGCAGGTAACGTGCCCGAGGGGGGAGGGAGTGGGGGCCAGGAGGCTCTGCAGCCAGGAGCGCCCGGGCCACCCAGCCCTGCAAGCCGGAGGAGACTGTTATCTCGGAGTTCAGATGACGCTGCAGACAGGGAGTGACCCTAGGGGCGAAAGGGCTGCAAAGCCACTCTGGAGGGGAGACCTGCCCCAGCCCCTTGCTCCCCTGCCCCAGCCAAAGGGCGCCGCCCAGGTGTCTCCAGGCCTGGGCTGGTGCTGGTACCACTCTGCCTTGCCGTGCCCACTGGATGCCCAGGCAGGAGCTTCCCCAGCTGTCTCTGTGTCCCGCACTCCAAAGGCCTCAGCCTGAAGCCCTCAAGGGCCAGGTGTCAGAAGGAAGCTGTCTGGGTCCTGGCGGGGGCAGCACCCGCCCGCGTCGGACCCCGTCATAGCAGGGCCGCCTCCCGGTCTGCGCTGCTGTGCGCCTGGGCCTGACTCCTCGCTGCTTGCTTTGCCTTGGACGCAGCCTGCTGTGTCGAGGGAGGTGCCACCAGGGAGCGGTGGCCACTGCATGCTGGCCGCACCGGGGAGAAGTTGGGCCCACCCGGCCCCTGCTGTGCGATACCCAGGCCAGCCCGCAGGGGGCAGCAAAGCCCATCTGAGGTGGACCAGGAGGGCCGGCTTCTCAAGCACCCTGCGGTCTGGGAGGGTGGCGCGCCCCAGGATGGAGGCCGTGGCTGGAGCGCCTGCGAGGACAGACCCCGTGCCCGCTGCTCCCCCTCGGGCTCTGCCTGTCCCTGAGGAGGGCCCGTCCAACCCCACCTCCCCAAACCCGCCGTCCCTGTTCCCTCCTCTCCCCCACCCACACCTCACACCTCCTCCTCACTCCTGCAGTCCCTGCCCACCCAGGCTTGCCAGAGGCTGCCCGGCTGCTGTAGCGTCCGTGTGGCCAGGGCGAAGATGCCCTTCCCGGGTGGGGTGGTGCCTGCCTGTTGCATGGGCCCGCCCTGCAGACCGCACACAGGCTGTTCCTGCCACGTGCACCATGGACGTGCGTGGCCTCACCGACCCTTCTCCCCTGGACAGTTCCACAGAGGACGTCCCCCACAGGCCCCAAAAACATGCAGACCTCTGGCCGACTGAGCAACGTGGCCCCACCCTGCATCCTCCGGAAGAATCCCCCCTCTGCCCGAAATGGCGGCCACGAGGCTGATGCCCAAATCCTCGAACTCAACCAGCAGGTGAGTGGGATGGGCGAGGGTGGCCGAAGGGCCCTGCCACCGAGGGCAGGTCTGGGTGTCTGCGGGGACAGGAGCCTGCCGCCGGACTGCTGGACACCACCTCCCCCGTGCAGCTCTTGGACCTGAAGCTGACGGTGGACGGGCTGGAGAAGGAGCGCGACTTCTACTTCAGCAAGCTGCGTGACATCGAGCTCATCTGTCAGGAGCACGAAAGCGAAAACAGCCCCGTCATCTCAGGCATCATCGGCATCCTCTATGCCACCGAGGTGAGCCGCCGCCGCCCCCGGCGTCGGGCCCCCAGCCCTCCCCAGCCTGGCCTAAGTCCGAAGAGTGTCCTCTGAGGGGGAGAGGGGGCCCGCCAGCCCGGGTCAGCAGAGCCCTCTGTCGGCCAGCAGAGCAGCCCAGGGCTCGGGCCCACTGCCTCCCTCTCCCTTCCTGCCCCCAGGAAGGATTTGCGCCCCCGGAAGACGATGAGATCGAAGAACACCAACAGGAAGACCAGGACGAGTACTGAGGGCATGCAGCCTGGCTGACATCCTGGTCCCCATGCCTCCCTCCCGCGCCCCCACATTACAATCCTTTCCTAGCAGTGGCCGGCTGCATTGTGTCGGCACCGGCACCAGGGAGCCAGGCACACGGGTAGGGGCTGGCGCTGGTGGGCAGGCAGAGGCCCCGGGGCGGGCCCCCTGCCCCCAGCCCATCCACTACTGTCATCTTGTGCCGAGTTGGCCAGCACTTGCCGGGGTGCTGCCGCCGCCCGCCCACCCACCAGCCACCCGCTCCCACGGCAGCAGCTCCAGATCGGCAAAGGCGTTGGTGTATATTTACTTCTGGAGTTTCCTTGCACTTTACCCGTTCTTTTCCAGGGCTGACAGCACGGCTCGGCAGTGGGCCGGGGCTGGGGCAGGACTCCCTGATTCTTATTTATTTTGTCTTTTGACTTCCTTGCCGCCGGGGGAAGGCTGATGGCAGGAGGGGCCTGAGGAGGTGGCCCTGAGCCCTGGGTCGGGCGGGGGGGGCATGCGAGGGGCAAGATGGCCTCCTGGCCCCAGGCCACCTGAGGCCCTGCCCCAGCACTGAGGCCCAGCCTGCTGCGAGGCCCCAGCGGCCCCCTCCTGCAGTCGGCGGACCGCAGACTCCGCCGGGCCCTCCCGTTCATCTGCCTCCTTCCACCCTCCCCGCCCACCTCTCGGGCACCAGCCTGCCTGTGTGTCCGCTTTTATTTAAATAAACGTGTGTGGTCAACGTCTGCGCCATGTCTGCCTCAGCTGAGCCACAGCCTGGGCCGTGGTGCTTGCCACCTCCACACACCTCTCCAGCGATGGCCTTGCGGGTCCCTCACGGGCCCAGAGCCCCCACCCATGCTGGGTGGAACACAGCCCTGACCCAGGCCCACCACCCAACAGTGGTGACAGGGCTCGAGGGCAGACGGGCCGCCCCAGTTCCTGAGGGCGCACAACCTCTGGGTGGTGGACGGTGAGCACGGCCGGGCCAAGGGGCTGCGGGGCAGTGGGCAGCCAGGCCGAGAAGCGCTTCCTCTCGGTCTCCTTGGGCCAGCTGGACCCACGCTGGCCACACGTCCCTGAGACACACGCCTCACGGTGGGGACGTGCTGGGACGGGCTTCTGGGCCGAGTCAGGAGGGCTCCAGAGAGCGAGCAGCACCGAGTGCCCAGGCCCCGGTGGAGAGCAAGCTCTCAGGGGAGCAGGGCATCCACAGCGCCCGCTCCTGGTGTGCCTGACCAAGGGCCTTCACTGCCAGTGCCCTGAAGCCCAGCAGGGACCAGCGTGCTGGAATGAACATGGGTGCCATAGGGCATCTAGACCAGCCCCTCACTCCCTGATGGTCAGAGGCCCACATGCACAACTCACTCAAGGTGGTAGAAACCCAGACTAGAAGTCGCACCTCTTGACTCAGGGTTCAGTGCTTGTCCCCAAAGACCACGGGGTGTGACCTCCAGAGTAGCGTGTTCCCCAGCTTCAGGCCAGCCTGATCCGGGGTATGGCCAGGATGCAGGTGGGGCTGTCTACTCTGTGGCCCCAGCCTGCGGCCACCCTCCAAGACCACTGCCCTTCCTCGGACGAAGGCCTTAAGCCACTCGTGCCTGTTCGTTCCCACTTCACCACCTCCTCTCGGCTCCCACCCCTGCATGCACAGGTGCTTCTGGCCTTGCCCTGTCCTCTGTGTTCCTCGCCTGCTTCTATCTCCATCTTTCACTCTCTTGTCTAATTCTAAAAGGCTTTTCCTCCATCATTACAGGTAGAAGCCATAAAAGGGTAACTGTGGTTCTGCATTGCCCAATGTCATCTTTAGGTCAAACCCCCACCCTGATTGTAAAGTGGACGTGATGGACAGGATCACACACCCCCACATGATGTTGGGGTCATCACTCCCAGAAACTGAATTCGGGAGGTTACAGGATGAAGGGGGGGGTGAAGGTTACAGATGGATCTTAGGCAGCTAATCCACCGACTTTATTTTTATTTTTATTTTTTTTGAGTCGGAGTCTCACTCTGTCACCCAGACTGGAGTGCAGTGGCCGCTCCCGGCTACCGCAGCCTCGACCCACTGGGCTCCAGCGATCCTTCTGCCTCAGCCTTCCAAGTAGCTGGAACTACAGGTGCACGCTACCACGCCCGGCTAATTTTGTATTTATTGTAGAGATGAGGTCTCGCCAAGTTGCCCAGGCGGGTCTCCAACCCGCGGGCTCAGGCAATTCGCTCACCTCAGACTCCCAAGGCGCGGGATTACAGGCTGAGCCACTGAGCCCGGCTTATTTTATTGAGTCGGAGTCTCACTCTGTCGCCCATACTGCAGTGCAGTGTCTGCTCATGGCCACCCCGGCCTAAACCCATCGGCTCCGGCCATCCTTCAGCGGAGCCAGAGCTGCAGGCACGCGCTGCCACGCCCGGCCAGTATTTTTGATCTTTTATTGTAGCCACGAGATCTCGCCAGTTGCCTGGGCGGGTCTCGAACCCGCGGGCAAAGGCGACGCCCTCGCCTGGTCAGCCCAAAGTGCTGCGAGGACAGGCTGAGCCACGCGTCCGGCCCAATCCACTTCAAAGCCGGGCGGGAATAGCCGGGCGTGGCGGCGCGCGCCTGCAGCTCCGGCTACTGCGAAGACGGAGGCGGGAGAATCGCCAGGGCGGCGGGCTGAGGCTGGGGGGCCGTGAGCGGACCGCCGCGCTCCGGCCTGGGCGACGCTGGGAGACGCCGACTCAAGGAAAGGGGGCCAGCGACTTTCCTGGGAGGCCCGGAAGGAGGCGGCCGGCTGCAGCTCAGCCGCTCCTTCGACAGAGCGAGTCTGCCAGCCGGCCCCAGACGGTGGTTCGAGACCCACGGGCGCCTTCCCGCCCTTGGAAGGGAAAGCATGCGGAAGGGGGCCGCGGGGCCGGGGTGGCAGGACGCGGGTGGCGCCACTGCCATGCGGCTTGGGAGGCGGGCGGCTTAGGAGCCCCACACAGGCAGCCTCCAGTAGCCGGGCGGGCGGGGACCCCCGCGGTTCCAGGAAGGGCAGCCCCGCCAACGACGGGGCACGCCCGCCGCCTTCGCCTGCAGGACGGCCACCGAGGGCCGCGGCTCCGGGCGCGCGGCAGGCAGAGCCCTCGGCGGGCGCCCGGGCCCTTCCCGCCCGCCGCCCCCGGAGACCCCGCCGCCCGCGGACCCGCCTCCGCCCCCAAGCCTCGCTCTCCCGGGCCGAGCCCGGCCGGACGCTCCCGCCCCGGCAGCAAAGCCCGTCCCACGGGGCCTCGGGACGGCGGCGGGCTCGCCTCCCGCCCTCACACGAAGCTGGGACCGACCCCCGCCCCTCGCCGGGAGGGGACACAAGCCCGGCATGGCCTCCCGCGCGGACACCCGCCTTTCGCCCCCGCCCCCGGCAGTCGCGGGCTGGGCCAGGGCGGAACCTGAAGACCCGACGGGACCACGAGTCCCAGGCTGCCTTGCGGCGGGGCCGGAAAGTCGAAACGCGACCGCAAGTCCCAGGCGGGACCGGAAGGCAGGGACGGGACCACGAGTCCCAAGTCGCCCTGCAGCGGGACCGAAAGACCCTGGCGGGACCACAAGTCCCAGGCTGCCTTGCGGCGGGACACGTGGCGGCGGCACCGGAAGGCCGGTGGACGGCCGGAGCGGGAGGCGGCAGGCGGGAGCCATGGCGGCCAGCGCGGCGGACGGGGAGCGGTGGGAGGTGGTGAGGAAGGGACGGCGACCCGGCGCGGGTGGCGGCGGTCGAGGAGGCGGCAGCCGGGGCCGCCGAGCGCTCGGGGAGGCGAACGGAGTGTGGATGTACGACCTGACCCGTGAGTATCCGCCTGTCCCTGCGAAAGCGCTCCCGGCCATCCGGCGAGTTCTCGGGCTGGGCCCTGGGCGCCGCCCTGGCCCGGCGTCCCGCGCCAGGGGGACGGCCCTCCCAGGGGCCGCGGTGGCCTTTCGGGCAGACGTCTGGGCTGGGAAGGGCGCCCTGGACCGCCCCGCACGGCGGCCCTCCAGTCGCCTCCAGGCCAGGGAGGGGGAACCGCCCCGCCGAGCCCCCGCCAGGCGCTACTCGAAGTGACACTCCTCGCTGCCTGTCGCCGCGGCGCGGGGAAAGCGTGCCGCTTGTTGGTTGTGGAGTCGGGGTGGCTGGCCCCAGAGTCGCTGGGACCGAACCAAGACGGAGAAGCCTGTCTTCCCCACGGGTGGCCACTCGCCAAAGAAGCCCGTCCTCCGTGCCCACCCTACTGGTTCAAGTTGCGATGACTGAAAGCGGCGACCGGGAGGATCCCTGCCCCGCTCCCAGGGCCCAGCCAGAGGGGTTTGGGACTGGCTCCTCCCTTCAGGAGCTGGGGCGTGGCATGGGCAAAGGGACCCTGTTGCATGAGGCCCAGGGGACTCAAGGGCGGCCCCTCCTCGCTTGTCTTCGCCCAGCTCCCATCCAGACCACAACCACCCTCTATGAGCGGGGCTTCGAGAAAATCACCAAGCGGCAGAATAAGGAGCAGGTCCCACCCCCTGCCGTGGAGCCCAAGAAACCAGGGAACAGGAAGCAGCCGCAAAAGGCGGCTCCGCTCAGCCGCAGCGCGAAGCAGGGCCGCTTCCGCAGCCTGGAGGAGGCACTGAAAGCGGTGAGTGCACCCTAGACCACGGCGGAGAACAGGCGGGGGGCGTGGGGGGGCCCGGCAGCGAAGGGACCTCGGGTTGGAGTCAGGAAAAGGTGGAGACCCCACAGGAGCAGCTGGTTTCCGCTGAGAAGAAGAAAGAAGCAAGAAGGGTGTGGGGAAACGTGGACTGGGGAGAGGACAGCCTTGGAGTCCAGGGAGAAGACAGAGAGGCTGGTCAGGGCTTCCTGTCCCATGGAGGCAGTGTATTTCGTCCTCTATCTCGTCGTCTGTTTTTTCCTGGAACCTGTGAAGGCCTAAGAGGATAAGGTCTTGAAATCAGCACCCTGAGCTGCCGTGTTCCGTGCTTTCTAAAGATCTGGATGCAGTGAAATTGGAGCTTTGTCCATACCTATGCTAGGAAACAGAGCCCTTTCTTTCCCGCCACCTCCTAGTACAGCTGTTTTCCCACCCCAGCCCTGTGTCCTTACCTCTCACTCTCAACTCACCACGCGGGCGGGCATCCTGGCAGCTGGATGTGGCAGCTCTGCAGAAGGAGCTGGACAGAAGCCAGAGCGTGTTCTCTGGGAACCCGTCCGTGTGGCTGAAGGACCTGGCCAGCTATCTCAACTACAAGCTGCAGGCTCCACCGGGTGAGCCCACGCTGAGCCAGCACCCTCATGGTGAGTTGCCCAGCTCCCGGAGGTCAGACAGGCTCGGAACACCCTAATGGGGCTGGTTTAAGAGCAGCCCTGGGCCTTGGCGTTCTGGTGTGTGTGGTTGGCTTGAGCTGTCCTCGTGTTCTCAGGACTGTGAGCTGTGGCTGTGAGCGTTTCTGGGCCTCGTTGGGAGAGGGACGGTGTCAGCTCGGTGCAGGGACCTTTGCCTCCACCCACTGTTCCCAGGGAGGTCCCACCGTTCACGGAGCTGGCAGGGTCCCAGCACTCATGCGGAGGCCTCTGGGCCCCAGATTATCCCTACAGCCTGGTAAGCCGAGAGCTGCGTGGGATCATCCGAGGGCTTCTGGCAAAGGCAGCGGGGTCTCTGGAGCTCTTCTTCGACCACTGTCTTTTCACGATGCTGCAAGAGCTGGACAGGACGCCAGGTGAGAGGCCAGTGAAGGATGACCATCTCAGGAGCCTCTGCCTTTCTGTCCTGCTTCTTGCACGACTGGGTGGTTTGTTTCCTGTAGGGGCCTGCTGGTCTTGACACTCTTGGGAAAGGGAGGAGGAGATTAGGACTCGGCGGGCCTGAGTTCTAGACTCACCACTGCCCAGTGGGAAATCTCAGGCTTGGGCTGCCAAGTAGTGCAAGTAGGTCTGAACACAACGTGTCTCTCCAGGGGAGTCACTACACGGTTATCGCATCTGCATCCAGGCCGTCCTGCAGGACAAGCCCAAGATTGCTACCACGAATCTGGGCAAGGTAAGCTCTGGGAGGAGTTGGGGACACCAGGAGGCCAGGCCCAGGGAGGCTGGGCAGAGCCTATGTTGATGGACTCGTTTGTGGGTTAGCGGAAAATCTTCCAAGACTGACGACAATAGGTAATGCTCTTGGCGCTTTCTGTACATTTGTGTTAAAAACAGGCAGGCGCTACTGTCATTCCCATTTTAGGGAAGGAAGGAGCGAGCCACAGAGTTAGTGCTTTTCCTGGGGTTGGTCAGTCAGTGCGTAGTAGAGGTGAATAAAGCCATGTTCCGAGTCATGGCACTGCGCCACTGTAGTGCCAGTCTCGTGCTGCCTGCCCCACCCTCCCGGGTCACCGTTCCCTGCTGGCTTTGGGTGTTCCTGGTGCTTTGCTCTTTCCCAACCATCCTTCCCCACTGGTCTCCTCAGTTCCTGGAACTGCTGAGGTCCCACCAGAGCCGACCTGCAAAGTGTCTGACCATCATGTGGGCCCTGGGTCAAGCGGGTTTTGCCAACCTTGCCGAGGGACTGAGAGGTAACAAGGAAGTGGGAAAGAAAGAGAGTAGTCCTGGAGCCAGAATGCTCCTCTCTGGTGTCCCTGTGGGTGCACGCCTGAGCCCCCCCTTTCCACAGTGTGGCTGGGGGTCATGCTGCCAGTGCTGGGCATCAAGGCTCTGTCTCCCTTTGCTGTCGCGTATCTGGACCGGCTGCTCCTGTGAGTCACGGGCGGTGAGGGGGAGGCTCGGGTGTCAGTGGGTGGCTGTTTCCGCGACATGGAGTGCTGTCTTGGTCTCCACGGATGGGAGGAAATTGGGACCAGCTCCTCCCACCTCAGCAGTGATGGCGTGCGCCATTTTTCCTGGGGTTGGCTTAGCCAGGGTCATGACCGCCACAGATGGCCTGGATGGTGGTCCCCGACATGCCATTTCTCTTCCCCACAGGGTGCATTCCAACCTCACCAAAGGCTTTGGCGTGATCGGCCCCAAGGATTTCTTCCCTCTTCTGGACTTTGCCTACATGCCCAACAACTCCCTGACACCCAGGTAGGGCTAGGGGTGTGCCTATTGGGGCAAGCATCCCCAGCGTCCCGGGATCGGGACGTGCAGGGATGGGTTTCGGGGTGAGTGAGCCCTTGAGAGCGTGTGGGCCTTTGAGTGTGACTGGCATGCGGACGTTTTCTTGGCTCCCGATGGGTGTTCCAAGGAGTCTGAGTAGAAAGGGTTAGAGCCATCGCGGGCACCAGTGACTTGCCTTGAGCAGGGTGTGGCTCACAGCCTGGCCCGGCTCCAACTCAGCCTGCAGGAACAGCTGTGCCAGCTCTACCCTCGCCTGAAGGTGCTGGCATTTGGGGCGAAGCCAGACTCCACTCTGCACACCTACTTCCCTTCCTTCTTGTCCAGGGCCACCCCTGGCTGTCCCCTTGGGATGAAGAGAGAGGTGAGGGATGAGGGGACGCGGCTTCGCCCTTCCCAGGGGTTGGTGGCAGCAGTCCCCGCCCGTTGCTAGAGGCCCAGCCTTCGCAGAGTCTTGCCCGGGCATCTCCTTAGCTCGCTCCTGATAGCCGCATACCCTGCTCACACTCTGCCTTCGGGATGATGGACCACAAAAGCACCCCCGGCCCAGGCATTTCCCGCATCCTGTCGCTCCCAGACAAGAGCCCTTTGTGCTCACGGCGCTTGTTGGAGGCCCAGTCGCATGAGAGCACCCAGGTCCTGTCCCACCTCCTCTGCCCTTAGGGCGGCCAGGTGGCCTGATGGCCACACGCCCCTACCCAGCCCTGCCCAGCAGCATCTTCCTCCATCCCCGTGCAGCTGTTGTGCAGCCTGACCACGTGCCTGACGGCAGACCCCCTCAGTGCTGGCGTCTGGAGGCAGCTGTACCTCAAGCACCTGTCACAGTCCAGGCAGGTGGGGGGTCACCCGCCTCTAAGAAGCATCCCTGCCTACAGCCTGGCCTATCCCTGTCTGGGTCCCCGTCTGTGGGCTCAGGCCTCAGGTTGGGTGAGGACAGTGTGGGAGTGGCCTCAGGGAAGCCACTCCTCTGCCTGGGGTGGGGAGTGCTGCGGGGCAGCAGACCCAGTGAGGCACCTGACTGCAGCCGTTGCGCTTCCCCACAGCCTGCTGCTGGAGCACTTGCTCAGCTCCTGGGAGCGAATTCCCAAGAAGGTGAGCTCTGGGAGGGGTTGGCAGGCTGCGCCGCGCCAGCTTTCATACTCCCGACTGCCACCCTCCCCCAAAAGGGCTGCTGTGTCCGCTTGGCATGAGCACGTGGGTCAGGCCTCGTGTGCTCAGCCGGACTCGCCCCCTAGGTGCAGAAGTCTTTGCGGGAAACCGTCCAGTCCTTCGTGCTGGCCAACCAGGAGCTGCTGAGGAAGGGCAGCGGCAGCCACCCAGACGTTGTCGCCTGTGACGTGGCCTGCAAGGTGCCACCCAGCCCTCCAGCCCACATCCCTTTCTGGCATGCGGGGGGAGGGGGGCTGTACCACACTCCCTCGCCCGTCCCAGGAGACCCCGCCACCTCAGGGTTCTTCCTGGAAGACCTGGCAGAGTCTTTCAGAAGCCAGGACCAGCCCTCTCCCTCCCCCAGGGCCTGTTGCAGCAGGCTCGGGGCCCTCGGCCGCCCTGGACACGACTGCTCCTCTTGCTGCTGGTCTTTGCCGTCGGCTTCCTGTGCCACGACTTCTGGTCCCACCACTCCTTCCAGGGTAGGCAGGCGCTGGTCGGCTGGCGAGACGATGGCTGGGCGGGGCACAACTGTCATAGCACACACCGCAGCAGCTCCACTGCCCGATGTCTGTCCTGACCTGTCCCAGGTCTCACTTCTGCAGTGAGCACTTCAGACAGACGGGACATTCCTCTAGGTCAGCCTGGGACTCTTCAACGTAGAAACATTTGCGTTTTCGTGTCACCATTTGAGTAGGCGCCATCTCCTTTTATCTCCTGAGGAAACTGAGGCTCAGAAAGAGCAGATGTTTTCAGGTCACAGCTAGCAAGGAGAAGGGCAGACCCTCCACCGGAGGCTTCCCTGTGGCGCCATGTCTGCTCGCTGGCTCCTCGAGGGAAGGGCTCTGCCTGCTGCCCTGCGTGCCTTCCGCCCAGCAGCTCCAGGGCAGGCTAGATAGCCCACGAATTGGTGACACACTGGAGCCCTGCCCAGTGCCGCCAGCTCTGGGCCCCGGGGTACCCGTCTCCCCCAGTCCCTCCCCATTGCCCTCCCGGCTCACCAGAGGCCCTTTTACTCAGCTTCCCTTGCTGGCCGGGTGCTTCAGTCATCTGGTTTCTTGCCTGCCAGCCAACGAGCGTGTGCCACAATCCATTCCTACAGCCTGCGAGGCTACAGGTGAGCTCCTGAAGGGGAGGGGAGGGAGGAAGGCTGGGCTGCCGGGGTCCCACCGTCCTTGGGGCGCTGCACCGGAGCCTCAACCCCTCCCACCTTCAGCTGGCTGGAGGGGACAGTGCCCGTGTGGGGCGCCCACTTGCTCGCCGCCGTGCGTCCCAGCTTGCAGCTGGCCTGGGCTCACGCCAACGCCACCGTCAGCTTCCTCTCTGCCCACGGTGCCTCCCACCTTGCCTGGTTCGGCGACGGTCTTGCCAGCCTCTCCCAGAGGGTAAGCCAGAGGCAACTCGCACGAGGACCAATCTCCTGGGGGCAGCCCCCACGGCCGGGTCCTGGGGCCATCCTGGTCCCCAGCACTCTGACGCTGCTGTTCTCTCCAGCTGCAGGCCCAGCTGCCGGACTGCCTGAGCCAGCCGCTCCACGCTCTCAGTGAGCTGCTGCTCCTCCTCCACCAGGGCGTGCTGCTGCCGCTGTGGCACCTGTCACTGGAGGCCCTGGCCCAGGCCCAGGAGCACTGCCACGAGGCCTGCAGGTGATCCCCCCCGGCTGTCCTGCCCTGCGTGCAGGCGTCTCACGTCAGTCTCCCACTGCCCTGGCTCATGTGGCTGCTGGGTGGGTCATGGGTCTGAGCTGCGCCCCACCCTGGCCATCTGCTTTCTCCAGGGATGAGGCGACCTGGAACTGTGTGAAGACTCAGCTGAGCGAGGCTGCCCACTGGGCCTGGCTCTGCCTGCAGGACATCACGGTGGCCTTCCTGGACTGGGTGCTCGCTGTGATTTCCCAGCAGTAGGTCCTGCCCCATGGCCGCCAGGTCCTGCATGCGCCAGCTGCCCGAGACTGCTGGGCAGGAGTGGGGGTCATCCTCTCTGGTGTCGGAGCTCTGTCTCCGAGCAGGTGGCCAGCTGCCTCTGCGCCAGTTTCCCCATTCGCCGCCTCCCCCAGCCACTGACCACTCTGGCCCCATGTGCACAGCTCAAGCCTCGGTCCTCAGGCTGGGAGTCTCACAGCTCCACTTCGCCCAGTCTCACTGCTGAGGCCTGAGACAGCCCCTGTCCGGAGAGACGGAGTCCCAGCAGGTGGCTTCTGCTTCTGCAGACTCGAGCAGCCTCATTCCCATCCTTGTTCACTTAAGCCACCACGGGAAAAGGAAGGGGGCCAGAGGTCTCTGAAGAAGATAGCCCTACACAGGCAGCAGCAGCTGCGCCCCTGCCCAGCACCTGGGTGTGGCTGTCAGGAGACAGAGTGGGGGAAACACCTCACCCCAGAGAGCCCGGCTGAGGTCCTTCGCAGCCCTCCTGCCCCCCCCCCGGCCCTGCTTCCTCCACTGCCCACTCTATTTGGAGAGAAGGACCCAGGTGCGTGGTCTCGTGCCTCAGGCCCAAGGGACCTTGCATCAGCCTGTTGGGGCAAGATGCGGGTTTGGTTCCTGGATGTGCCCAGGTGGAATAAAGGACACAGATTCGATTTCTGGCATTCCTCCCTGCATTCTCACGCAGCAACGCCCACGGTTCTGAGCGGGACAGCAGCTTTGTGCCCTGCTCTCCTGGGGTTGGCTGCCATGCTGTACTCGAGCCCTGCCTGAAGGCCACACCATCGGTCTAGAGCTTGGCCTGCTGTGGGTTCTCGACCCCTGCTCCCCTCGGTTGTCTAGCCTGTCGCGCTGATCTATGTCCCAAGAAGGGCAGAGGGAGTCTCCTTGGGAATTCTCGGCCAGTGGTCGGGGTGCCCTTTTCTTCCAGGACCTGGTTTATTGAAGCGCTTGTTTATAAAGCAGTGAGGGAAAGACGTGAACCCAGGGTTTGTTACCAAATCCCCTTCTAATTTTTGGTCTGAGGCCCTAAGTCTGATAACCACACTGGCTTTTCAATTCTCATGTCATCTCTTTCCTTTAGTGTCCGACTCCAGCCAGGTCTGCCTGGTCTCTGGCTGGTCTCGTTTCCCTCGCAAACTCCCACCACAGTTAGCGGGGATGACAGCCAGTCCACCTTATCTTGGGTTGCCTAAGACTCCCTGGCTTTTCCAGGGCTGAGAGTGTAACAAAGCAAGTTAGGAAACTTGACAGGAAGTGAAGTGGTGAAGACAACAGCATCTTCAGACTTGGCCCATGGGCAGAGTGCTTGCTCTCCTAGTTGTAGTTGGCTGTTTTTCTGGAGGCAAGAAACCCCCCGTCAAGAACCAAGACCGGGACTGCTGGGCAGGGTAGCGCGTGTTTTCCAAGCAGGTTAGGAGAAGGCGGTGGTGGTCAGCTGGGTTCGCTACAGCACAGGGAAAGCGAGACGGTGCCGTTCCAGCTTGTGGTGAGGCCAAGGCCACTGGGCTGGGTTCTGTGTGCCCAGCAACTTGGGGCATGCCATGAGTGCTGGACTGGCAGCTAGTATGTCCTGTACTGACCTTCTGGGTTCTAGTGCCGCTCTGTCAGCCTGGGTGCAGCGTTTTTCTCCATCAGCCTGGATTAGCTGGGGCCTCCACACTGAATTTGGTTGGCTTTATTTGATAGGCACAGTCTTTTGGACCAGAGTTAAAATTGTCCAGTCCAAAGACTGGCCCAACACCACCTGCTCTTCAAAGCAAAACCAGTTGTCTCGATTTGGCAGAGCTGCCAGTCTACAAATCCAAGCTGAGCCAGTAAACGACCATGTGGACTAGCAAGTAACAACAGGGGTGCTGACAGGTGGGCAGGGGCACTGTCACTGTGGGTCCTGTTGTCCGAAAACGGAAGGAAGCTGACACCATGGTCGCATCTGGACATAACTGCCAAGGTCCAGCCGGTGGCATCATGAGGTGAGTGGCTGTCACCACCTACGTGCCCGTTCTCACGTGGGCCTGAGAGTCTCGCATGGCCTGAGACACTCCTTTCTGTATCCTAAGTCTCGAGTTTCTGCATTCTACATCCCTCTGGTGGTTTCTGTGTTCATCCTCCGGGTGCCACCACCAGCCAGGCGTGGTGGTGTGCGCCTGCAGTCCCACCACTCTGGGAGGCTGAGGTGGGAGAATCATGTGCACCCAGGAGTTCCAGGCTGCAGTGAGCCATGATGGCGCCACTGCACCCCAGCCAGGCTGGCAGAGCAAGATGCTGTCTCTAAAGCATAATAGGGGCCAGGCATGGTGGCTCAGCCTGTCATCCCGGCACTTTGGGAGGCCGAGGCTAGGACTGCCTGAACCCAGGTGTTTGAGACCAACCCGGGCAACTTGGTGAGATCTCATCTCTACAATAAACCTAAAGCTAGCTGGGTGTGGTGGTATGCATCTGTAGTTGGAAGAGTGATGTTGAGCATCTTTTCATGTACTTACCATCATTATGTCTTTGGTGAAGTGTCCATACTCTTTTTTTGGGGGGGGTCTCTAGCCCAGGCTGAGTACAGCAGCACAATCACAGCTTGCCACAGCCTTGACATTCTGGGCTCAGGCGATTATTCCGCCTCAGCCTCCCAAGTAGCTGGAACTGCAGGCCCACACCACCACACCCAGCCAATTTTTTGATTTATTGTAGAGTTGAGGTCTTGCCATGTTGCCCAGACTGGTCTTGAACCCCTGGACTCAAAGTGCTGGGATGACAGGTGTTGGCCACTGCGCCCAACTTTTTTTTTTTAACTGAATTGTTTTCCTATTTTTGAGTTTTAAGATTTCTCTTTATATTTTGGATGATAGTTGCTTATCAGCTATGCCTTTGCAAATGTTTTCTCCCAGTCTGAGACCTTAAAGATTGTGTTAACAACTACCTTCTCCGTTACCTACCAGAAAACAGGTTTATTCCTTCTATAGTTTGTATGTTCCCAAATAGCAGCCCAGCCTTCTCCCACAGAGACTGTTCAGATACGTGAGTAGGTGCTGTTGACTAACAGCCCACTTCGCTTGCACAGCCATGAGAGGTCCTGCCTGTCCCAGACAGCTCCATGAGAGGTTCCTGCACACATTTCAAGTCATAGCCCCGCCCACCAGGTCCCAGTAGTGGAACCCTGGGGAGATTCAGGCTAAGAGACTTCTAACTGGGGCTTTTATGTGAGAGTAGCCACACAGAACAGACAGGGCAAGGACACCGTACCGAAAAGGAAAGCCCAATGGACAGTTGCCTCACTTGAAGGAGGATCCTGCCATTCACTTACGCAGCCTCATCCGGCCGCAGGTTCCATGACATCTGGGCCTGTAGCCACTCCCCCTTGGTGGCCGGTCCTGGCTCTGTGCCCTACTGAGGGACCTGGGTGGCAGGTACTCATCGGGGACAGGACACTGCCATGGAGGAGCATGCCACATTCGGCAGGCAGGCAGGGAGAGAGAGCACTTGAAAGTGACACCTAGAAGTGGCAAAGCAGCACAGCCATGCCCTGGGCGCATGCAGGGTTGAAACGGTGGACAAAGGTTTTTCCATCTCCACACAGTTCAGTCTCTGTTGCTGGGTGCAGTGTCACAAGGCGTCACCTGTCCAGATCAAGGATTTGGGGAAGAAAACAGCACTGTCTACGCAAGCTAGGGTAAAAGAAAGGGCGGGGTTAGTGAGAGGCCAGTGTGGTGGGGGCCGAGGACTCCTGAAGTCAGGGGTCACGATTCCCTCCGCAGTTCACGGAAGGCCATCAGAGCCAGGTCGGGGTCAGGGTGCCAGCTGGAAATGTCCTCACTGAAGCTGGTGGCCAGGAGCTTGCTGACTCAGGTCATGAGTCTGGATGGGCCTGCCAACACTGTCTCTTTCTTTCTGGGTTGGAGTCTCCCTTACCCAGTCTGGAGTGCCGTAGCATGCTGACTGCCACCGCAGCCTCGACCTGCTGGGCTCAGGCAGTCCTCCCACCTCAGCCTTCCAAGTAGCCAGAACTACAGGCACGCACTACCACACCCAGCTAATTTTTGGTTTCTTGAGAAGAGGTCTCGCCAAGTTGCCTGAGCTGGTCTTGAACCCGTGGGCTCAGGCAATCCCCTCGCCTCGGCCTCCCAAAGTGCTGGGATGACAGGTTTGAGCCACCGCACCCAGCCTATTTTTATTTTTAGAGACGGGATTTTGCTCTGCCACCCAGTCTGGAGTGTAGTGACATGATCATAGATCACTGCTGTCTCAAACTCCTGGCCTCAAGTGATCCTCCACCCTCAGCCTTCTCAGTAGCTGATACTACAGGTATGTGCCACCACACCCTGCTAATTTTTAAAAATTTTTTTGTAGAGATGAGTTCTTACTGTTGCTCAGGCTGGCATTAAACTCCTGGCCTCAAGGGATCCTCCTGCCTTGACTTCCCAAAACACTGGGATTACAGATGTGAGCACTTGTGTTAGTCTTATGGTAATTCTATATTTAACTTTTTGAGGGACCACCCACCTGTTTTCCATAGTGATTGACCCATTTTCATTCCTACCAGCAACTTACAAGTGTTCCAGTACAAGGATTCCAGTTTCGCCACATCCTCAGGCCTTGTTATTTTCTGATTTTTTGGTATAGCCTCCCCAGGGAGTGTGAAATGATCTTTTTTTTTTAAAGCAAGATTTATTGAGAGGACAGAAAAACTCCCACAGTGGGAGGGGACCTGAAGGGGTTGCCCCGAAATGGCATCTTACTGTGGTTTTGATTTGGAGTTCATCCGTGTCGAGTAAAGCTTCCAAGGAGTGGAAGACTTGTACACTGAAAACTATAAGACACTGTTGATAGAAATAGAGGAAGACCGGGCTCGGTGGCTCAGCCTGTCATTCCGGCACTTTGGGAGGCCGAGGTGAGTGGATTGCCTGAGCCTGTGGGTTCGAGACCAGTCCAGGCAACTTGGCGAGACCTTGTGTCTACAATAAAAATCAAAAAAATTAGCTGGGCGGGGTAGTGCGTGCCTGTAGTTCCGGGTTCTTGGAAGCCTGAGGCGGAAGGATCGCTGGAGCCCAGCAAGTCCACGTTGGGGTGGCCAGGAGCATGCCACTGCACTCCAGTCTGGGCGACAGAGTGAGACTTCAACTCAATAAAAAAAAAGAAAAGAAAAGAAATAAAGGAAGAACTAAATGAATGGATAGACATCCCAGGTGACAGATTGGAAGGCTTCATGTTGTTAAAATGGCCATACTACCCAAATCAACCTCCAGATTCAATGCAATCCCTGTCGAAATTCCAGTCACTTTTTTTCCATAAATGAAAAATACCTTCCTCAGATTAACATGGAATTGCAAGAGTCCTCAAATAGCCAAAGCAACATTGGAAAAGAAGACCCAAGTGGGAGGAGGACTCACACTTCCTTATTTCAAAGCTTACTCTCGGCCAGGGGTGGTGGCTCATGCCCAGAATCTCAGCACTTTGGGAGGCGAAGGCGAGAGGGTTGACTGAGCCCAGGGGTTTGAGATCAGCCTGGGCAACTTGACGAGATTTGTTTATACAATAAATAAAAAAATTAGCTAGGCATGGTGGTGCATGCCTGTAGTCCCAGCAACTCAGAGGCTGAAATGGAAGGATCATCTGAGCCCAGCAGGGCGGGGTTGCAGTGGCTGTGACTAGCTATGGCCAATTGATTTTACTTTTTTTTTTTTTTTTGAGTTGGGAGTCTCACTCCATCGCCCAGACTGGAGTGCAGTGGCCGCTCCCGGCCACCGCAGCCTCAACCAGCTGGGCTCCGGCGATCCTTCCGCCTCAGCCTTCTGAGTAGCTGGAATTACAGGCGCGCCCTACCACACCCGGCTAATTTTTTTTTTTTTTTTTTTTTATTGTAGAGATGAGGTCTCACCTGCCAAGGCGGGTCTCGAGCCCGCGGGCTCAGGCAGTCCACTCACCTCAGCCTCCCAAAGGCGCGGGGTTACAGGCTAAGCCACCAAGCCCGGCTGATTTTACTTTTTAATTTTTCTTCTTTTTGTCCTGTATCACTGGCAAATGCCAACCGATTTTGGACAAGGGGTTCCAAGATCATTCAAACAGGGAAAGAACAGCCTATTCAACTGGGCAGACATTTCTTCAAAAAAGATATACAAATAGCCAGCAAGCTTGGCGCGGTGGTTCAAGCCTGTCATCCTAGTACTTTGGGAGGCAGAGGCTAGAGGATTGCCTGAGCCCGTGGGTTGGAGACCAGCCCAGGGAACTTGGCGAAACCGCGTCTCTACAATAAATCAAAAATTAGCTGGGTATGGTAGCGCGTGCCCGTGGTTCTGGCCACTTGGAAGGCTGAGACGGAAGGATCACCGGAGCCCAGCAGGTTGACGCTGGGGTGGCCGGGAGCAGCCACTGCACTCCAGTCTGGGCGACAGAGTGAGACTCCAACTCAAAATAAATAAAATAAATAAAAATTTATACTCTCTACCTAAATAAACTTTAAATAGGTTAGTGTTACATAAAAGAAAAAAAGAAAAAAGTAAAAGTGAGTATTTAATCATCACATGGGGAAGAACTTTCTAAATTTTAAAGCAGTGGGAAAAGATCTTAAAGAAAGCGAATGATAAATGTCACTACATCAAATTTCAAATGAATAAACATCAAAAAGCACGATAAAAGGAAATTTAAAAAGCAAAAAAAACTGAAGAAAAATATTTGAGGCAAATGTGTGTGCATCCTTAATGTTAAAGAACTCTACAAATCAGTAAGAAAAGCATTAAACACAGCAATTAAAATATGGATAAAAGACATAATTTATAAAATAAATGCAAATAAACAGACTTGAAAAAAGGTTCACTTTATTAGTAAAGAAGTGCAAATTTAAAATAAGTTACCACTTACCCATTATGTTAAGAGATTTATTAGCCAGGCTCGGTGGCTAAGCCTGTCATCCCAGCACTTTGGGAGGACGAGGCGAGTGGATTGCCTGAGCCCTTGGGTTCGATACCCACCCGGGCAACTTGGCAAGACCTCATCTCTACAATAAGTCAAAAAAATTAGCCAGGCGTGGTGGTACGTGCCTGTAGTTACAGCTACTTGGAAGGCTGAGGTGGAAGGATCGCCAGAGCCCAGCAGGTCGAGGCTGTGGTGGCTATGAGTGAGCTACTGCACTCCAGCCTGGGCAACAGAGTGAGACTCCAACTCGGGAAAAAAAAGAGATTTATTAATGATAATATAACTCAGTGAATGCAATGATAGAAATTATTTCTGGGTTTGTGACCCGCCTGGACAACTTGGCGAGACCTCATCTCTACAATATATCAAAATGAGCCAGGCGTGGTAGCGCACACCTGTAGTTCCAGCTACTTGGAAGGCTGAGGCGGAAGGATCTCCAGAGCCCAGCAGGTCGAGGCTGCGATGGCTGGGAGCAGCCACTGCACTCCAGTCTGGGTGACAGAGTGACTCCAACTCAAAAAAACAAACAAACAAACTAACATAAAACCCAAATGGTGATTTCATGATGTTTAAAACTCAGGGTCATTCAAGCTCCAAATAAATGAATTCTATTACTGTACCTCCTAGCATGGTACAATAACCAATTCTGTTCGTTATATTAACCTGCCAACATAAAAGGAATTTTTACTTGAATTATGTCACTGCAACCAGACTTGCAACCTCAATACCAAAGTTTTAAGTAAAGTCAGAACACTGAAACCCTCTCAAATATTAGATTCTTTTTTTTTTTTGAGTTGGAGTCAATCTATCACCCAGACTGGAATTCAGTGGCCGCTCCCAGCCACTGCAGCCTCGACCGATCCTTCCCAAAGCGCGGGATTACAGGCTGAGCCACTGAGTCCGGCAAATATTAGATTCTTAACCCCTTCTACAGGTTTTTTTAAAACCCATTTTCACATTACGAAGATTGCAATCATGGCCGCATCAAATTGCATTTGGCTACTCAAAGAAGATTAGAAAGATCTCAGGTGAGCCAGGTAAATGAATCACGATGGGAGGATGGAATTCTGTCTTTAACACGGATGCCCAAATGATCAAAGTGGATCACTTATCGATTAAATAAGACCCCGGCCGGGCGAGGTGAGTGGATTGCCTGAGCCCACGGGGGGCTTCAAAACCAGCCCAGACAACTTGGCGAGACCTCATCTCTACAATAAAATAAAGTAAAAATTAGCCAGGCATGGTGGTGCACGCCTGTGGTTCCAGCTCCTTGGAAGGCTGAGGCGGAAGGATGGATGAGCCTAGCAGGTCGAGGCTGCGGTGGCCGTGAGGGTGTCCCTGCACTGCAGCCTGGGCCACAGAGTGAGACTCCGACTCAAAAAAACAAGTAGGCCGGGCTCGGTGGCTCAGCCTGTAATCCCAGTACTTTGGGAGGCCGAGGTGAGTGGATTGCCTCAGCCTGCTGGTTCGAGACCCGCCTGGGCAATTTGGCAAGCCCTCGTCTCTGCAATAAATCAAAAATTAGCCGGGCGTGGTAGCGCGCGCCTGTAGTTCCAGCTACTGGAAGGCTGAGGCGGAAGGATCGCCGGAGCCCAGCAGGTCGAGGCTCCGGTGGCCGGGAGCGGCCACTGCACTCCAGTCTGGGCGACAGAGTGAGACTCCAACTCAAAACAAAAAAAAGTAAATAAGATCCCGAGGCTGCACGGTCTTATCCAAACTTAGAAATACCTGTTCATTCAAATTTACTTTCAGCATCTTTTTTGAGTTGGGGTCTCACTCTGTCCCCCAGGCTGGAGGGCAGCCGTGCCCCTCACGGCTCACATCTTCGACCTCCTGAACTCGAGCGGTCCTCCCGTCTCAGCCCCCGGAGCAGCTGGGACTGCAGCCCGCCCCACCACGACTGGCTCACTGTTGTGGTTCTCGCCTCTTGGGGACAAGGCCCGGCGACCGCCCGGCGGGTCTGGATTCCCGGGCTCCCGCGGTCCGCCCGCCTCGGCCTCCCGCAGCGGGCAAGACAGGCACCAGCCGGCGTCCGGCCGCGAGTCTCTTGGACCGCAGAAACGTGCCTGTAGCGAGCCGCCCTCGGCGGGTCAGACGCGGCCGGCGGGCGTGGGCGAGGACGTGGCGAAGGGGGCCCCGCCGGGACCCAAAGGCGCTGCAGCCGCGGGGAGGCGGCTGGGGGCCCGGGACGACGGGCGCAGGGACCGCGGCTTCGGCGGCCGGGTCGGGCACCCCAGAGCCGAGGCGGGGAGGCCACCCCGCGGGCGAGGCCGCCGGGGCCCCCTCCGCAGAGCCATGGGCCGACGGCCCGCGGACGGACGCGGCGTGGGGTCCGCGGCCAAGAGGCGCTCCCCCGGCTGGGCTCCCCTGGCGGAAGCGCCACCTGGCCGAGCCTCCCCCTGGCCTAGGCTCCACCCGGCCGAGGCGCAAACGCTGGGCCCGCGAGAGACGTCAGGCCCGAGGCGTCCCGCATGTGCTGCTTCCTGATGCGAAACCTCCAGAACGCGCGAATCCACCAACGGAGGCCCCGTCGCGTTTGCTGGGGGCGGGGAGGCGACGGGGCGTCCTGGGGCGATGACAGGTTTTGGAACGGGGGGGAGGGGCGTGCTTGCAGTTAAAGCCACCACAGGGTTCACTTTAAAGAGGTGAGTGTGCGCTGTGTGAATTTCGTCTCAACTTAAAAAAAGGCCAAATTAATTAAGTGTTCTGCTCCCCAAAAGGGAAAGAGAGGACGAACGCGTGGCTGCATCGCTGAAGCCTGTGCGGAGAAACCATTGAGGTCGGAGCAAAGGACGGGAGGAGGAGGGAAGGGGGGGGAGGGAGGAGGAGGGGAGAGGGAGGAGGAGGGGGGAGGGAGGAGGAGGGGGAGGAGGAGAGAGGGAGGGGAGAAGAGGGAAGAGGGGAAGGAGGAGGAGGGGACATGAGGAAAAAGAAGGGAGGATAAGAGGGAGGGGGAGGAGGGGCAGGCCGTGAGCCCGAGTCGCGGCGGGGCGCGGAGCAGAAAGGCCTTGCAATCGGGACAGCGGGAAACTCGCGCGGCCGGGCCGGGGACCTCGGCAGGGACCGCGGGCGCTGGGGGCTCACGTGGCGCGGGCCCGGGCGGGGCGGGGGGGCAGGCTTTCGGCTTTCCCCGCCCTCCATCCCCGCCCAGGCTCCTGGCCCCGCCCCCAGCAACACCTGGGCCTCCCGGCACCTCCCGCTGGGCCTCCTCGTAACTCCAGGACCCCCGGCACCCCCTCCCCGCTGGACTTCACGGAGGCGTCCGGGCTTCCGCTCGCGTCCGGCTTCGGAACTGGCAGCCCGGCGAGCAGGCCGGCGGACCCGGGCAGGGGCGGCGCGGGACGCGGGTCCCCGCCGCCCCCGGAGGCCCACACGTCACCGTGGCGGAGGCGCGATGCCCGTGGTCCAGACGCGGCGGGGTCCCGGACTGCGGCAGGGGCGGCGCCGCCCCCCCACACCGCGGCGGGAAGCGCGGGCAGAGCGGAGGCTGGCTTTCCCCCTCCGGCCGGGAGGAGGCGGCGCGGCGAGCTCGAAAGCGACGCTGGCAGCTCTAGTAACAGCGGGCCTTCGATAGCTCAGTTGGTAGAGCGGAGGACTGTAGTGGCGCGCCGCGGCGATCCTTAGGTCGCTGGTTCGATTCCGGCTCGAAGGACTTCGCGCAACTTTTTGGCCTCTGGGGCGAGCGCGCCCAGGCGGCGCGGGCAGCCCGGGAGACGCAGGCGCGCCCGACCCGGGCCGCCCTCAGCGAATTCTTATGCGCTCAGCCTCGGCCTGCCGCCCGGCCCATCCTGTAAGGAGAGCGGACGGAAGGCAGCAACAGCCGGGGGATTAGCTCAAATGGTAGAGCGCTCGCTTAGCATGCGAGAGGTAGCGGGATCGATGCCCGCATCCTCCACTTGGCTTTTGCGGCGCGGGCGCTGGGCGCGAGCGGGGGCCCTTTTGCTTGTCGGGGAGCGCCTCCAACCCGCGCGCGCGGCCGTTAACCGGCCCGGCGCCGCCACCTCGCGGGTCTGCGAACGCGCGGGGCCCGGCCAATGGCGGCGGGCGTTGCTGGGCGCGGCGGCGCCGCCCGGCCAATGGGCGGACGCCTTGTTGTCTCCGGGCAGAGCGGCCCGGCGCCCGCGCGGGGTGTGCGGGCCGGGCGGAGGCCGGAGGCCGGAGGCCGGGAGGTGGCCGCCGGCCGCCTCGCGAGCGGAGCGCGGCCGCACAGAGGTGAGGGCCTCGCCGCCGCCGCCCGCTGCGTCCCCAGGCCCGCCCCCGTCCCCCCCGGACCCCGCCCCCGGCCGACCCCTGCGCCCGACGCGCCAGCCCGCACCTTCCGGGGCGCCCCAGCTCCCGCGCTCCCCGGGCGGCTGGGCGGGGGCTGGAAGAACCCCGGGCGGAGTCGAGCGCGGCGGCGGCCGCGCTGCTGGGTCTCGGGTGGGCTCCGGGTCGCCACCTCTGCTCGGCAGGGGCTCCTGGACGGCGCGCCCGCGGGCCGCCCGGCCTCCCTGCGCGCAGCCTCTGCTCCCGCGCCGCGGGCGGCCGAGGCGGGGCGCGGCCCTTAGGGCGGAGCGGGGCCCTTGCGGGGGGCGGACCGGCCGCTCCTGCCAGCCCGCCCGCCGACCCCCGCCTTCTGCAGCTCGCAGGGCCGGCGTGGAGCAGGAGGATGCGTCCCCAGCCCCGCCATGGAGCTGCGCTGCGGGGGCTTGCTGTTCAGCTCCCGCTTTGACTCGGGGAACCTGGCCCACGTGGAGAAGGTGGACGCCGCGTCCAGCGATGGGGAGGGCGCCGGGTCCGCGGCACCCGCCGGCAACTCAGCCGCTCCTCCCGACTACGAGTTCAACGTGTGGACGCGACCGGACTGCGCCGAGACAGAATTCGAGAACGGGAACAGGTACGTGGCGAGCCGGGCGGCCCGGCCCGCTTCCCAGCCCGCTTCCCAGCCCGTCCCCCACCGTGCGGGTCTCCTCGCGTCCTGGTCTCCGCGCCCGCCCGCTCTGTTTTCTTGGCTCTCCTGGGACCTTGTCGCCCACGCCCCGCGTTGGTGACCGGCGCCCCGCTCTGGCCTTAGGTCGTGGTTCTACTTCAGCGTCCGCGGAGGGACTCCAGGGAAGCTCATCAAGATCAACGTCATGAACATGAACAAGCAGAGCAAGCTCTACTCCCAGGGCATGGCCCCCTTTGTGCGCACGTTGCCCACGCGGCCCCGCTGGGAGCGCATTCGCGAGCGGCCCACCTTCGAGGCGAGTTCTCGAGAGGCGAGTGCGCGCGTGCTCCGAGGGGCGAAGCAGGTGGCGCCCAGGCCGTGGCCTCGGCTGTCCCTCCAGTGCCAGCGGGAGCCTGGCCGAGCCCTTCCATCCGGAGGGAAGCCTGGAAGGAGCCGGCTGCCCCGTGGGAAGTGTCGGAGGGCGAGAGGCTGGCCCAGGGACGAGGGTGGGGGCAGTTCCCGGTGGCCCCGTGGCGCTTGTTCTGACGTCCGTGGTGCGTCGCCCTCTTCCTCCGCAGATGACAGAGACGCAGTTTGTGTTGTCCTTTGTTCACCGTTTTGTGGAGGGCCGTGGGGCCACAACCTTCTTCGCCTTCTGCTACCCCTTCTCCTACAGTGACTGCCAGGATCTGCTCAGCCAGCTAGACCGGCGCTTCCTGGAGAGCCTCCCCACCCGTGGCAGGTGCCCACCCCTCCTTACTCCTGCCACACGGGGCTGCCTCAGACAGCACCTCTGAACGTGCCCCAAGAGGCCTGAAGCACCACACCGTCAGGCTTTCCTCCGCAAAGAGGGCACAGGCGGGACTCGGCACCTCTCAAACCACGTTTCTGTGTGACCACAGTCTTGGCGTGCTGCCACCTGCCCAACTCAGACCTTCTACTGCCCCAACTCCCAGCCGCTCTCCAGAATTTCACCAACACTGCCATAGGTCAGCACACCTTGGGGGTTTTTTTTGTTGTTGTTTTTTTTTTTGTCAGAGTCTCACTCTGTTGCCTAGGCTAGACTGCAGTGACACACTCCCAACCACTGCAGCCTCGACCTGCTGGCCTCAGGCGATCCTTCCGCCTCAGCCTTCCAAGTAGCTACAGGCACCTGTCACCATGCTTGCTCAGCACACTTTTTTTTTGAGTCAGAGTCTCATTCTGTTGTTCAGGCTGGAGTGCAGTGGCACGCTCACAGCCACCCTAGCATTGACTTGCTGGGCTCCGGCGATCCTTCTGCCTCAGCCTTCCAAGTAACTGGAACTACAGGTGCATGCCACCACGCCTGGCTAATTTTTGATTGATTGTAGAGACGAGATCTCACCAAGTTGCCCGGTCGAACCCGCAAGCTCAGGCAACCCACTCACCTCAGCCTCCCAAAGTGGGATGACAGGCTGAGATACCACGCCCAGCTCAGCACACCTTTTTCATCTGTCCCTCTGCAATGTCATCTGTGCCTGGGAGCCACCAACTGGGGAAGAACAGAAAGTGCAACACAGACCCGCCCAAGTCCTCAGCTGCAGTTCACATTGTGCGGGACTCTAAGGCCCCAAGGGCTAGGGCGCAGGGCCATGTGTTGCAAATGCCAGCCTGGTCACAGGGCCCACCTCTTGCTGGTAACTGAGGGACTTCTGGCTTAAAGATGTTTATCCCTGCAGCCCCCTGGACACCATCTACTACCACCGGGAGCTCCTGTGCTACTCTCTGGATGGACTCCGTGTGGATCTGCTCACGGTCACTTCCTGCCATGGACTTCGAGAAGACAGAGAGCCCCGTCTAGGGCAGCTATTTCCTGACACCAGCACTCCACGACCATTCCGCTTCACGGGCAAGAGGGTGAGTGGACGTAGCATAAAGGGAGCAGCCTGGCCCTTCTTAGCTCCTGACAGTTGAGAACGTGAGGCCAAGTTACCACTAGGCATCTTGGACACAGCCTCAGCCCGCAGCCTGTGGTGAGGGTGATGGCACCTGGTCCCCTTGCAGACCCAGCCAGCTGGAAATGCAGGGGCCGCCTGCCTCATCCACACCAGCCCCCGTGACTGTCAGAGGGGAACACAGGGCAGCCGACTGAACGTCTCTTCTCTTCTGCACCCCAGATATTCTTCTTAAGCAGCAGGGTGCACCCTGGGGAGACTCCCTCTAGCTTTGTCTTCAATGGCTTTCTGGACTTCATCCTTCGACCTGATGACCCCCGGGCCCAAACTCTACGTCGCCTCTTTGTCTTTAAGCTGATTCCCATGTTGAACCCCGATGGTGTGGTCCGGGGACACTACCGGTAAGTGGCCTCCGCCTGTCTGTACTGGGCCCACCCCCATCCCCTCATGTGCTGCTTCTCAGTGAAACGCTGTCAGCCTTCCAGCGTCTCCTGCATGCTCAGTCCTCCTGCACCCCAACAAGGGCGAGCCCGACTTACCCTCCAGTGACCCAAGAAGGTGCGAGGGCTAGTGGCACCCCAGAAAGGAGCAAAGCTAGGGTGATGGCAGGCCCCTCTGGGGGGGAAGCCACCCTTAGGTTTCTGCGGTAGCAGTGACAGGAGGTGAGGGAGGGGGCCCGTCTCCGAGTCTCCTTCCTGACATGGCTGCCACCGATGAGTGAGTTTCCCGCAGGCGCCCTCTCCTCTGCTCGAGGGCCTCCCCTGTTGGCCCAGTCCTCCAGACCCTGCCTCAGGCCTGGCTTTCCTGCAGCACGGACTCGCGAGGGGTGAACCTGAACCGCCAGTACCTGAGGCCTGATGCTGTCCTGCACCCAGCCATCTATGGGGCCAAAGCCGTGCTGCTCTACCACCATGTGCACTCTCGTCTGGGCTCCCAGAGTCCCCGCCCCCCTCCTGACGCTCCTCTGTCTGACCTTGAGAAGGCCAACAATCTCCAGAACGAAGCTCACCTTGGGCACGCATCCAGCGGGGAGAGCCCTGAGGTCTGGGCCCAGGCGGAGCCAGCAGAACAGAAGCCCGGCAGTGTCTGGATTCTGCCCCAGCCATCTGACGAGCCAGCCCCTGACACCATTCCCCCCAGGGAGAGTGGTGTTGCATACTACGTGGACCTGCATGGGCATGCTTCTAAAAGGGGCTGCTTCATGTACGGAAACAGCTTTAGTGATGAGAGCACCCAGGTAGGAGTCCTGAGAGTGTTACTGAGTGTGGGAGGTAGTGCAGGTTAAGAGAGAAGGGCTAGACAGCCAGGTAGCTTTCTGGCAGGAAGGCCTGTGCAGACTACCTCCAGCGATCCTTGAAGGGCCAAGAAGAGATGGCACTGAGGCCTGAGTCTCAGCCTTTAATCATGCCTTTTAGTGAGGATAAAGCTGTCTGCATTGTCTTTGCTAGAAATTAGGAATCCAGAAGAGAGAAACTGAGAGCTTTAAACTAAGAGCTTAAAAAGAAGATAGAATTGGGCCAGGTGCAGTGGCTCATGCCTATAATCCCAGCACTTTGGGAGGCTGAGGTGAGAGGATTGTCTGAGCCCACGGGTTTGAGACCAGCCTGGGCAACTTGGTGAGACCTCGTCTCTACAATTAAAAAAAAAAAAAAAAAAAACCAGGCATAGTGGCGCACACCTGTAGTTCCAGTTACTGGAAGGTTGAGGAGAAAGAATCGCCTGAGTCCAGCAGGTTGCTGTGGTGGCTGTGAGTGTCTCACTGCACTCTGGCCTGGGCTTGAGACTACGACTCAAAAAAAAAAAGGAAGATAGAACTGTTTCTCATACCTCGAAATGATGCCATATGCTGGGAGAATTCGAGCAGCACTGATTACTGCTCGTGGTTATGCTGGCATCCACTGTGCGCCGTGTCACACGGCCCCTGCTTGCCACATCTTCCTCGCCCCTTGGCCCTTTCTCTCCATCTCTCCTCTGAGTTGGCTGCTTCTAACCAAACAGGTGGAGAACATGCTGTACCCAAAGCTCATCTCCTTGAACTCAGCCCACTTCGACTTCCAGAGCTGCAACTTCTCAGAGAAGAACATGTACGCCCGTGACCGCAGGGATGGCCAGTCGAAAGAGGGAAGCGGCCGTGTTGCCATCTACAAAGCCTCAGGGATAATCCACAGGTTGGGTGGGAAATGGGAGGCAGTTGTTGAAATGACTTCTCCAAGGAAAACAATTCCCAGACCAGGGCGTTTCGAGAGGCAAAGGACTGCCTGAGTCTTCTTGAAAGAGAGCCTCGGCTGGGCTTGGTGGTTCACACCTATAATCTCAGCACTTTGGGAGGCCAAGGTGGGAGGGTCTGCATATGTAAATGGCTTTAGTGATTTTTGCTTGAGCTCAGAAGTTCAAGCCCAGCCTGGGCAACACAGTGAGATCTTGTCTCTACAAAAAACCCAAAGAACTAGCTGGGTGTGGCAGGGCACACCTATAGCCTCAGCTACTTAGGAAACTGAGGCAGAAGGAGCGCCAGAGCCCAGGAGGTCGAGGCTGCAGTGCTCCGTGACTGCCACTGCACTTCAGCCTTGGTGACAGAGCAACACCCTGACTCGAGAAAAGAGAGCCTTACAGTTAGCATTATTGTTTTTTGTCTAAGACTGCTTCAGGGGGTCTTCTGGATACACGGTATAGTGCCAAGGTTAGATGCCAGTTGCTGGGGTTATTAGCAGTTCCTATTTGCATTCACTTTTTCCAAGTAATTACCTCCTTAGGCCAGCCGAACTGTCCCTTGTGGTTCTGTCCTGATATCTGTCCAAGCAGGACACTGATGAAGGTCTCTGTGTCACAGCTACACACTTGAATGCAACTATAACACCGGACGCTCAGTGAACAGCATCCCTGCTGCCTGCCATGACAACGGGCGTGCCAGCCCCCCTCCCCCTCCGGCCTTCCCATCCAGATACACAGTGGAACTGTTTGAGCAGGTAGGCATTCACGGGCTGGAGTTGGCAGAGGCCTCGCTCCTGCTTCCTGACCCGAGGGTCCTCTGAAGAGACACTCACCCCCGCGGCCCTCTCACAGGTCATTCTCCTCAGCTAACAGGAGCATGAGTCCGGCTCTGATGGTCTTGATCGACAGGCAAGACACTGTGGTGTCCGACCCCACACCGCAGTGGATGCCCTGGCTTCTCTGAGACAAAGTCTTTGCTTCTAAGCTTGTCTTCCTATTCTCTGGGGTTTACTCACTCCTGGGCTCAAACACGCCCACGACAGTGGTCTCAATGCTGCCCATTATCCTAGGATACATAAGTCCTTTGCGATGCCAACCAGAAAGCACACCTGCCCCTGCTCATAATGACTGAGGGCCCCAAGATGGGCAGTGGTTTAGGGATCACTGCTCAATCCAGCTCAGCCCAAGGGTGGGGAATCCCCTGAGCAAACTAGGGGTCAGCCCTCCTTCCCGTCCACTCTGCTGGGTGTCCCATCCCACATGGCAGCCTGGGTTGGAGGACCAAGAGCTAAGCCAAACTGGACTCCCCCCAGGTGGGACGGGCTATGGCCATCGCGGCTCTGGACATGGCAGAATGTAACCCGTGGCCCCGAATCGTGCTATCGGAGCACAGCAGCCTCACCAACCTGCGGGCCTGGATGCTGAGGCACGTCCGCAACAGCCGAGGCCTGAGTGGCACCCTGAGTGTGGGTTTTGGCAAGAAGAGGGGCTCTCGGACTCCACCCAGAAGCCGCAAGTAAGACCCGCAGGGCAGAAGGGAGCAAGGGCAGGAGAGTGGGGTGGGCTCTTGTGCTTGGAGTGCCAGGGGCCCCGTGGGGCTCCCCTCTTCCCGGAAGTGTCCCATGGGACTGTTTCAGGGCAAAGCAAAAGTGGAAAGGTGAGCTCACTTCTTGAGCACGGTTCCTCTTCCCTCTTGCCCTGAGCCCTGTCCAACATCAAACCGGTGGGAGTGGGGCAGGCCTCGGCTTCCAGTGGTGCTGGTGACTGGAGCGCGCTCACTCAGGCCGACACCCAGGCAGTGGGGGGAGCTCACTGGGAGACAGGCTGCTGAGGGTGGCCCTGAGGCGACCTGGCATGCCCCGGCCAGACCTACATCTGTGACGTGAGTTCTTCACTCCCCCTCAGAAGGGGTCCCTCTGCCTCTCTGCCCCGGGATGAAGCTTCACTGAGGCCGAGACCCCAGGGAGAGCCTGGGACACAGCCTTCTGGGCCAGGGCTGACTGGCATCTGCTTCTTTGCAGTATATTGCCCGTTTCCTGCTCTGAAAACACCTTGAGCCGAGCACGCAGCTTTAGCACTGGCACGAGTGCTGGTGGTAGCAGCAGCAGCCAGCAGAACTCTCCACAGATGAAAAGCTCCCCCAGCGCTCCTTTTCATGGCAGTCGGCCTGCAGGGCTGCCGGGCCTGGGCGCCAGCACCCAAAAGGTCAGCCACCGGGTGCTGGGCCCCGTCAGAGGTAAGCCAGTCTGGGAGCCCCTGCAACATGTGTTCGGCTGTTTGGGGCATTGCTGGGGGAAGTGAGAGCTTGGAGACACTTGGCCTGGGGCCAAGGGGTAAATCAATAAAGCTTGTCTGTAGCAGAATTGGCAGCTTCTCCCAAGACCGTGGTGTCCCTGCGGCAAGGCCCCAGAGCGGCACTGGGTGGCCACAGCTGGGAGTTCTGGGTGCCAGGGCTTCAGGGCATGCTAGGAGCCAGGGACATGTCCAGGGACACAGGACTAACTGGTGCAGTGCCGAGCAGAGACACCGAACCTTTGCGTCACCTACGACAGCATCAGTCGGTCTTCCCGGAGGCAGCGGGAGGGTGTGTCCTCAGAATCCAAATTGCAGCCCTGTGGGGTGACGGGGCCGCTTACCCATGGTCTCTGTGGCCTGAAATTGTTCCTGACTTCAGAGCCCGTTCAGAAAGTGGCATCAGAAAGATTCCAGCTCTTTCAGAGAACAGCAGCAGCCACACACAGCTGCTATTGTTGTATACAATGAGGCAGTCTAGCCCTTCCCAGCAATGGGTACAGTCACTCGACTGTGCGTCAGTACTCCTGGGTCTTGCCTAGCGAGAGTCTGTGTCAAAGTTACGTACCAAATATAGGGGGTCTTCAGGAGGAAGAAAGAGGAAGTAATGGGAGAAACCCAGATTGTGGAAGGGGCGAGATTGTTGTTGTGCCGTTTCTAGACATACGCCGAGCCACAAGTCCACACTGCACTGGCGTCTAGGCTGCAGAAATCTCACCAGAGCTTCGAGGCTTGCTTGCTGGAGCTGAGAGCCTTGCTGGTCTTCCGACTGTGCTCACCCCTGTTGGCTTTTCCCAGCCTGCACTCTGGCTTTTGGTAGATGAGGCATGCGCTGAGACCATGGCCGGGTAACCTTACTGCACTAGTTAGAGAAGCCACAGGGGAAAAGAGTGGTGGTCCTTACCAGCTCCACCCACTGAGCTGTTCCATGCATTTAATGAATGACTGTCCTTTGCTGGCTAGAACAAGCCACGAGACTGGGCTGGCAAGGGAATTCCAGCAAAGATGTAGGCAGCCCAGCCAAAAGCTTAGGATAGAGGTTCAGGGAATTCGCCTGATAGGTTCTGTCCTGAGGCTGGGAAATGACATTTTAGAAGCTGGAAGAGCTCAGAGTGAGCCTGACTCCCAGCCCCCATGACCTTAAGTACCAGGGTCTTCCTACCCAGTTCTCCCCAGCTGCAAGACATGCTCTAAATGCCCCTTCCCAGATCCAGGGTCAAGTCCCTGTCCACCTATTGGACATGCAGACCGGGCTCTGCAGAGGAGGAACAGGGCGCTGGAGAGCAGCAAGCCCATGGCGCGGTGGGGGTGGAAAGCCTGCAAGGCCCTGTGCTGACGGAGTGGTCTTGTGGGGGGGGCGGGGGGCGGCCCAGAGCTGCTCTTGGTACTGATCGGGGCTGGGGCAGGCAGGTGAGGCCGCAGACACACAGTTTCAAGCACTCACCGGCCAAGCATGGTGGCTGCGTCCGTGATCCCAGCATTTAGGCCAAGGCAGGCAGACTGCTTGCGCTCAGGAGTTCAGACCCAGCCTGGGCAAGATAGTGGGGTCTTGTCTCTTAGAAAAATGTAAAAATTAGCCAGGTGCCATGGCATATACCTGTAGTCCCAGCTACTCGGGAAGCTGAGGTGGGAGGCTTGCCTGAGCCCAGGAGGTCGAGGCTGCCATGAACTGTGATTGTGCCACTGCACAACAGCCTGGGCAGCAGAGCAGAACTCCAACTCACGCACTTGCTCTCAGGTTCAGGCCAGTGTGCCTCCTTCCATTCTGCCTGACTTTCCCTGGGTGCCCTACTTGCTTCCTTCTGGTCTTGACCTGGATTTAGGCAGTAGTCTCAGCAACCTTATCCCTGGCCCCCCACCCACGCAGCGGAGTCCTGGTGTGAGGAGAGACAAGGTGCTTGAGTGTAGAAACAGGAGCCCAGAGCTGCCACCCTCCCGGTCCTCTGCAGTGTCTCAGCACAGCTGGTAACTTTGGCAGAGCAACTCGGGGGCAGCAGTGCATAGGGACTCCCCTGGAGTGAGTCAGGAGGATAGAGAAATGTCCCCATCACCACAGCCACTTTTACTTTCTCCACTGGAAATAAAATCTTCAGGAAATGTCTCCTAACACATTCGCTCTCAAAACTTTTACCTTAGCACCTCACCCCGTGCCTGGCACTTAAGTGATCAAATATTTGCTGAATTAGTACAAGGCACAAAGTCGGGAGCCAAGTGAAGGCTTGCCTCGCCTCTCTACCCTTCAGAGGAACACATTAGGTCTGGGATCGTCCCAGGGCTTCAGTAATATTGGGGGTGCCACATGGAAGGACAGTTCAGAGACATTTAGGGAAGATGACACGGCTAGGCACAAGCCAGTGACTGATCCTCTAGATTTGAGACCTTGGGGCATCCATTCTCATCTGGGGAGGTCAGGCAGTCTCAACCTCTTACGCCTCTGCCCCAGTACCATCCTGCCACTCTGAAAAGGAGCTGACTACCATGACATCTAGAAGCTCATCACATGTTCCTCTTGCACTCAGCCGTAACCTGCTGTTTCTGTCGCTCAGAACCAAGAAACAGAGCTGAGTGTCCTTTGAATTCTTGTCCCAATGGGGACTGAAAGCCTTAGATTGGACCAGGGGCCAAAAGTCCAAACATGAGAAGCTGGGCTGTGTGCTCAAATTTGGATTTATAGGCAGGCCTGGCCAGGTCTAACAGTCTTTACTTTTTATATTTTGAGATAGATTCTCACTCTGTCACCCAGGCTGGAGTGCAGTGTCATGTTTACGGCCACCGCAGCCTCGACCTGCTGGGCTCAAGTGATCCTTCTGCCTCAGCCTTCCAAGTAGCTGGAACTATAGGTGTGCACTACCATGCCCAGTTAGTGTTTTGATTTCTTGTAGAGATGAGGTCTCACCAAGTTGTCCAGGCTGGTCTGGAATCCGTGGGCTCAGGCAATCCTCTCACTTCAGCCTTCCAAAGTGCTGGGATTACAGGTGTGAGCCACTGCGCCTGGTCGACAGTCTTTTAAAGGATGAGTGAAGTCTTAACGCTTTTCAGATCAGGCCTTGTCTCCTGTCCTGAAACTCTCATCGGGGCAGGATTCCTGGATTGCACCCTGAGTTCCTTTCCCATGAGCCCTCCTCCATTTTGCGTTAGCACTTTTTACCTCCGTTGCCTGTTTTGCTTCAGACCTTCCTGCATGTCACTCAGTTTCTCACTGGAACCTGCAAATGTCCCCAGAGCTTTCGCTGATTCTCTTGCTTGCTTGTCTGCTTGCCCTTTCCTGGGGTGGGGCGAGAATTCACTCGTAACATGGTTTCTACATGCCTCTGTGTATAGATGTTTCTCAGAACACCTACAAACTCCCTGTTTCCTCTATCAAGTTCATGATTTTTGCCTACTGTGCACTGCCACCTGGATATTTTCCCGATGTCTTTTAATCACAGAATCAGGGCTGGGCTTGGTGGCTCAGCCTGTCATCCCAGCACTTAGGGAGCCCGTAGGTTCGAGACCAGCCCGGGCAACTTGGTAAGACCTCGTCTCTACAATGAATTTAAAAAATAAATTAGCTGGGCGTAGTAGTGTGCACCTGTAGTTCCAGCTACTTGGAAGGCTGAGGCTCAAGGATAGCTGGAGCCCAGCGGGTTGACACTGGGGTGGCTGTGAGCATGCCTGGGTGTCAGAGTGAGACTCCAACTCAAAAAAAAAAAATCAGAATCACTTGGGTCTGGGCCTCATATTATTTTGAAGTCATGGTGGTGGCTAACATTTCAGGTTATTTGACTGCCACGAGTCTCTGGCTTCTGTTATCCTGTTGGCATCCCTTTGTCAACTCCCAACTGGCTCCCTGAAGTCTGGTTGTGTCTGACTTTTGACTACAGTTTTAGACATAACTGGTACCCGGAATCTCGATACTCATGGCTAGATCTCTCCCTTTGTTCTTTATCCATATGGGTATTTTTTTCTTTGAGTTGGAGTCTCACTCTGTCACCCAGACTGGAGTGCAGTGGCCGCTCCCGGCCTCCGCAGCCTCGATCTGCTGGGCTCCAGCGATCCTTCTGCCTCAGCCTTCCAAGTAGCTGGAATTACAGGCATGCGCTACCACACCCGGCTGATTTTTTTTTTTTTTTTTTTTTTTTTGATTTATTGTAGAGATGAGGTCTTGCTGTCCAGGCAGGTCTCGAACCCACAGGCTCAGGCAATCCACTCACTTCAGCCTCCCAAAGGTGCAGGATTACAGGCTGAGACACCGAGCCCAGCTCCACACACATGGGTATTGATTTTTTTTTTTTGAGTCAGGTCTCACTCTGTTGCCCAGACTGGAATGCAGTGGCACCATCATGGCTCACTGCTGGGGTCAAGCAGTCCTCCCTCCTCAGCCTCCTGAGTAGCTGGTACTACAGGCGTGCACCGCCATGCCCGGCTAATTTTGTGATCCCGTGTAATTCACAAGGTCTCACTATGTCACCCAGGCTGGTCTTGAACTCCTGGGCCAAACAGTCCCCAAATACATATATTTTTAAGTCAGGGTCTCACTCTGGCAACCAGGCTGGGATTACAGGATGAGCCAGTGTGCCCGAGTTTTTTTTTTAGTTTGATGGGATCTCTCAGAAGTATTCTTGTTATTGCCTGCTACTGCCCAGTGTAGCTAGACAAGAGGACACTATTGTCGCTTCCTAAGTTAGTGGACTTCTACATCCAACACATGTTGCTTTATGTGGGGCCAAATGGCATGCTGGCACGTCCCATTCTATCCAAGGTCATGGCTCCTTCGGTCTGAGCATCTGGCACCTGCCATCCTCTGTGCCGAGCAAGAGCTTGCTGAGCCCGCAAGCCTCCCTGCCCCACCCCTCACCACCTGCCCTGCGGGGACCCGACCCTTCAGGACTGGTAGCAGTGAGGCTCCAGCCACAAGGAGTGTGGCCATATGCCCGCCAACTCCGAGACGGCGGACTTAGGGCATGGCCTACAGTGGGCATCTGCCCAACCCTTACTCAGGTCTTTGGTTTTCCAGGCACTGAGACGGTGCTGAAGATGACAAGGTCCCTGCCCTCGAGACTCAAGTTCCAGTTAACAAGAACACTAGCTAACATTTATCGAGTACCATGTATCCATATATACTTTACACATACTGAGACTAAAAAGAAACCATAAACTACCAGCTATGAGAACCAAGAACGAAGGTATTCTTCAGGGGAATCTAGGCTTGAAAGAGAAAGAATGAAGGTCATGAGGGAAGTCATTAATTCTACCTGTAATAGGCAAGGAGGCTTCAAACTGGTGTCATTTGAAATGAAGCATGAAAGATGGTCATGGTGGCACTAGAAAAGGAAACAAATTCCAAAGGAACCACATAGCCAGTAGCCAAGAGGTTTGAATGTGCTGTTATAACTTTGGATTTGGACCAGAGATCTTCCAGCTAGGCTCAGTGGCTCAGGCCATAATCCCAGCACTTTGAGAAGCAGAGATGGGAGAATCACTTGAGGCCAGGAGTTCAAGACCAGTGTGGGCATCAGAGCAAGACTCCATCTCTACAGAAAAACTAAAAGAATCAGCCAGGTGTAATGGCATCAACCTGTAGTCCCAGCTACTTGGGAGGCATAGGTGGGAGGATTGCCTGGTCGTCTATTGAATGTTTTATTTCAACATATATATGTGTGTGTGTATATGTGTGTGTGTATTCTTGAGTCAGGGTCTGTCTTTGTCAACCAGGCTGGAATATAGTGGCACCATCGCAGCTCACTGCAGCCACAACCTCCTGGGCTCAAGTGATCCTTCCCCCTTAGCCTCCCAAATAGCTGAGGCTAGCTGATTTTTTTATTATTTGTAGAGACGAGGTCTTGCTATGTTGCCCAGGCTGGTCTCACACTCCTGGGCTCAAGCAATCCTCCCACCTCAGCCTCCACAAGTGCTGGGATGACAGGCATGATCTGCTACACCTGGCCAGAATAATACTTTCTGGCACCTGTGTGAAAGATGGATGGTAGGAGGAAAGAAATTCAAGCAAGGGAGAGCAGCAGGGAAGCTTTTTCCAAAAGCCTGGATGAGAGTTAAAGACCTGTATCTGGACACTGGCTGTGGCAAGGAAGCCTAAAGGAAGAACTCAGGGGAATGCAGAGGTGGAGCGGTCGGGATCTGCTGTAACACGATCCAAACGTAAGAGGGGGCAGACAGGTGGAGCAAGGTTTCTAGCAGCTAGGTCCTCCATCAGATAAGGAGAATGAAGAAAGGAGTGAGCCAGTTTTGTTTTGGTCAAACGGTTGTTCAGGAAGAAATGTCTGATGGACAAGCAGAATGGACTGCAGGAGAGAAGGCTGGAGAGGTTTCAGAGTTTAGAGTCAACAGAGCCAGAGGCCCAAGGACAGAGTGGGGAGAACACTGACATTTTCAGGGCAGAAGAGCAGCTGGGAGTTAGAGGTACGAGGGAACCTAGGAAAGCTGTTTTAGAACCAAAAGTGTGAACTGGCAGGGTGAGTGCTGGCTGATAAATAGAAAATAAGTGTCAGGTCTCTCTGCCCATATTGCAGTTACTTCAGAAGATGCTGGTGTGGCGACAAGCTTGCAAACAGGCATCTTCTAACCAGCGGCCAGCCAGGGCCGCCTTGTGGTGCCCACTTACTTGCCCTTTTCTCTGCTTGTGTACCTTCCACTCAGAGCCCCGCAGCCAAGACAGGAGACGGCGGCAGCAGCCACTGAACCATCGTCCTGTGGGCAGCCTGGCTCCACCACCAGCTTCTGCTAACTCTGGCCCAGCCCCCTCACACAACTTGGGCTCCTGCCTTCTGCCCAGTTCACTCAGCATACCAGGTGTGTGCCCGCTGCCACTAAAATCTGGGTTGGCCCGCCTCTTCCCCTCCCTACCACCCAGGGCTTAGACCAGACTTCCAACTAGGCTTCCAGAAATTCCTCTAGCTGCACTGCTCCTGACTTCAACTTCCTCTTGACTTGATGTTACGCTGGTCTCTCCAGACCAGGGGACCAGTTATTCTGGTGTCCTAAATCTCCAACACCGATGCCTTTGTACAGGGAGCCGGAATTGGATGAATGTCTTTGTATAATAAAGTAACAGCTAATATTTACTGAGCACTTACATTTACAGTGCCAGGCACTGCTTTACACACTTTATCTCATTTAGTCACTGTTATAGTCAAGGGACCTGAGGACTTTTTCTGCCTGCCAAGTGCCACTTACCCACATTCCCCGACTCTGGGAGCTGGTCAGCATTCGTCAAAACTGGAGAATGAAAAAAACATAGGTATACAGGTCTTCCATCTGTCATGGCAAAATGCTGCGTATAACCCCACAATCACACAGAAGTTAAGCCACCTGCTCTCCTTTTAGTGACAGACCCCGCTGTGGCAAGGCCTGGGTGGGAATGGTTCTGAGGCTCCAATCCAGCACCCGCCACACTCAGCCCACAACTCCCATCCTGTCAGCTTCCCTCAGTCCGCCAGTCTTGGCAAGAGCTGACTGACCCTCAAGTGCTCAACACGACCAGGGTTGGCCCCGCGGCCTGAACGTCTGCACCGCAGTTGAGCCTGGGTGTGCTGACTGGCCTCAAGCTGCTGCTGCTGCTTGCCACGGACAGACAGGAGCCTCAGCCAGGGCATATTGACAACCTCTGAAGACTTCTGGTTGTCGCCCGGGACGGGGCAGGGGAGGACACGGTACGTGCTGCTCAGAGACTAGCATGCCGCTCAGCGTTCCGCAGCGCGCAAGACAGCCCCATGACAGAGCATTCCCCAGCCCCAAGTGCCAGCAGTGCCAGGGCTGAGAAGCCCCAAGAAGTGGCTGCCTCTTCTGTCCGGCCCCAACCTGACAGTCGGTTTCCTCTGTTCTCTAGGGAGCAGCTGCTCCCTCCTGTCCTCGGGGGACAAGCCAGAGGCTGTCATGGTGATCGGGAAAGGTCTCCTCGGGACTGGAGCTCAGATCCCCTGCATCAGGACTCGGCTGCAGGTAACATCTTGGGGTTGCCCTGGTCCCAGCACAGAACTGATGACCCAGCAAAGCACTGACGCCCTGGGCTATGGGAGGGAAAATGCTCAGCACTGCTTTACAGCCACCCCCCGGCCGCATCAGCTGCCTGGTGCCCGAGTGCCTGCCTGTCCAGCCTCCGCCCCCAGCTACCAGGCCTCCTGCTTGCTTCTGACCTGTGTCCCTGCCAGACGCTCCCCAACCTCAGCCTGCTGGCTCTGGCATTCCCTGCCCCTGCCCTTAGCTTCTCCTCTTCTTTCTGCCCAGACCTGCCCGAGGAGAGTTTCCGCCAGGAGGGGTCCCGGATTCCCCAGGTAACGCGTCTGGTTGCTGCTGCTAGAACAGTCCTGCCACCAACTCTGATTCAGTCCAGGTTCCCATCCCGGCTTGGCCAGAGTTGAGTAGAGGCAGAAGCTCACTGGTTGGGCACAGTGTTTGCTGCTCAAGCTGGGGCGGAGGCATGGAAGGTCCAACGCCTGCCAGCCCTCTGCCATCTTCCTGCAGTGCTTCTCAACTCAGCCAGACCTTGGCCCTGGTGTGGCCATGGAGATTAAATGCTGGATCCTTTGCCGCCCTTAGTTACCTGAGACTTGAAGCACATACGTCACGGACTGTATCCGGGATTCTCTGTAACCCTACCTCACCCTCAGCTAGGGACAGTGCCCAGGAATTATCCACGTACCTGTCAACCCTCACACTCCAATGGTCTCAGGCATGGAGATTCACGCAGGAAAGCTCATGAGAGGATCCATCCTGAGCCCACCCCCTGTTCACACAGGCTAGGCCCAGGCTGGGCCGGGGCTCACCGCCGACTGGCAGAAGGATGAGAGGCAGTTCGGGCCCCACCTCCCCTGTCCCCCGGACCAGGGAGCGCAGCGAGCCAGAGCCAGGATCCTGCTCGGCCACACCAGGGTGAGCGCCGGGTTGAGTCTCCCCATCCCCACCCCAGGCCCCATTCCCACTTCTGCCACTCCAGATGATCGTCTTCCTCTCCTACTTGTCTTGACCCCAAGGACTAGATGTGCTTTCGTTAAGAATCTAACCCCTGGGCTGGGCGCAGTGGCTCAAGCCTGTGATCCCAGCACTTTGGGAGGCCAAGGTGAGGGGCTGCCTGAGCTACTTGGTGAGACCTCATCTCCACGATAAATGAAAAAATTAGCCGGGTGTGGCAGCATGCGCCTCTAGTTCTGGCTGTGGCAGAAGGATTGCTGGAGCCCAGCAGGTCGAGGCTGCAGTGGCCGGGCGCATGCCACTGCACTCCACTCTGGGTGACGGAGTGAGACTCCAACTCAAAAAATCCCCAAAACTAACCCCTGATGTTTCCCCCACCGTGACCACAGGCTTCCCTCCACTTCAGGCCCAAGGCCTAGGAGCTGGCTGGTTCCAGCACCACACCGCTGTAGTCAGCCTGCCTGTCCCTTCCACCTCCATGTCTTGTTTCCCAACTCCGGCTGATGGCAGAGGGGCAGTTTTCACCGCCACTTCCTCTCCTCTCTGTTACAGGCTGCCTCAGGCCGGGCCCCCACGGCCCCACTCTGCCCCTGCCTCTTCTGTTTCCTGGAGTCCCTTGGACTCCCCATCCTGGACTTGTTACAGCCAGGGTCCCTTGGGCCAACCTGAGGTTTGTTTTGTTCCCAAGTCTCCCCCACTCACTGTTTCTCCCCGAGTCTGACCATGCCTTCATGCCCAGGACGTAGCCCCAAGACAGGCTAACTAGCTCCCTCGGAGCCGCCGATTCTCTGTGACAGCTCAACTCCTTGGGAAGGCAGCCACAAGGTCTAAGACACTGCAGGGCGTTGCCTTGGACAAAACGGGGCCCTGCCACCCCCTCCCTCCCTCCTCGGCACAAAGTTTTGGGACCACAGAAGAGTATATCTATATTTTTATATGGGGGGGAGGGAATAAAAAGCAAGCAGCCCCTCTGCTGGGCCCTACTCAGGGGCAGCTTCTTGTTCCATGGGGTCAGAAAAGACTTTGAAGAAATAAAAGTTATTTGGAAACTCCAGGTGCAGTTGCTCTGCGTGTGGTGATGGGGAGGCGGGACGAGGCGAAGTGCGAGGGCCCCTCGCCCTCCATCTTGCCTCAGACTACGTCCTGGAGCCCTAGAAGAGAGGGGAGAGACCTGAGGTCAGGAAGACGCCTGCCTGGGACTCCGGCTACCGCCTGCCGACCCGGCGGCGCCTCCCTCCCTCGGGCTTGGGTCCGCAGCGGCCTCGACGGCGGAGGTCGGCCCGCGTCCCCGCCGCCTCGGGGGCCGCAGGAAGACGAAGGGAGGGGTACGGGAGAGGAGAGAAGGGAGGGTAGGGGGAGAGAGCCCGACCCGCACGGGCAGGTCGCGAGGCCGCTCCCCGGCCGCCGCCCTCTGCGGGGAGCCTCGAGCCCGCGGCCCACGCCATTACCTGCCGGCCGCGCCGCCTTCACTCCTGCTTCTTGGGGTTGTTGACGGCTACGTAGTGGTAGAGGACGACGAGCAGGAAGAGCGACACGCCCAGCATATTGGCGAAGATGGCGAGCTGTACGTCGGTGATCATCCTGCAAGAACAGGCGCTGAGGCCGGCGGCGCGCGGCCGCCCCGGCCCGCCCCGGCCCGGCCCGCCCCGCCCCGGCCCGGCCCGGCCCCGGCCCCCCGGCCCCGCGCAGCCGCGCTGCTTCCCACCCGCCAGCCCGGCCCCGCGGTCCGCGCACTCACTCGAGGAGGCCCTGGGCCGGAAGTCCGCAGCGCCGCTCAAGGCCCGACCCGCCACTTCCGGCCGGGCGGCGCGCGCAGAACCGCCTCCCTAGCCCGGCGGTCTCGCCTCCTCTCGCGGCGCTCGCGGGGGCGGGGCGGGCGCGGCTGGGGCCCTCCGCGGGGATGGGGCGTTGCGGGGCGGGGCGAGGGCGAGGCGGGGCGGGGCGGAAAGGATCCCAGGGGCGGTGCTGGGCGCGGGCGGTGCTGGGCGCGGGCGGTGCTGGGCGCGGGCGGTGCTGGGCGCGGGCGGTGCTGGGCGCGGGCGGTGCTGGGCGCGGGCGGGCGGGCGGTTGACCGGACGCAGCCGGTGCTCCCGGGACGCGGCTGGCGAATCCCTGCGGTCGCCTCCGGGGCCGGGACTGGGCGAGGGCGGCGGCGGGCCTGGGCCCCGCTCGGCCCTCAGTCCTGCCCGCCCCACCCCTGCCAGGTGCTTCCTCGGCGCTGCCCGCGGCGTCGCTTCCCGGCCCGGCGGGGTTGGGCGGGGCCGCCGGGCTCCCTCCAGGCGCCCGCCCTGGCCGCGTCCCGCCAGAGGACGCCCCCGCCCGGCCCGGGGGTGGGCGCCGGAAACCGGGCGGCCCTCCGGGAATCCAGGCCCACACCGCGGGACTTCAGCCAAGTGGGAAACCACCCCGGGATCGAGGGCAGGGGCGGGGGGTAGGGGCTGGCGTGACGGGGAGCGCGCCGCCGAGGGTCGCGGTCCGGGCAGAGCGGGTCGCCAACGCGGGACAGGAGAGGGCCCGCGGGCTGCCGAGGGTCTCGGGCTCGGGGAGGGCCCCTGGTCTCAGAAACCCTCTGCGCCCCTAGCCCCCCCCCACGCCCTCTCCCCTCACTCCCGCCGTCCGCTCAGCTTCGCCATAAAAGGGAAGGGCCGGAGCCCGCCGGGCCGGGGAGTGGAAGCCGGTCGCCTCGCGGGGGAGGGCGGCACGCCCTGGCCGCCTCCGCCCACCCCAGCCCCACCCGCACCCGGGATTTCCCAGAAGTTTCCTGCTTGCAAAGGCCACGCCCCCTCCCCCCCACGACCCGGTTCGGCTCTGCCTGGGAGAGTGAGGATCGCCCAGGGTTGTGCTTGATGCCTCCTGGAAGTCTGAGCGGATCCGAGTCCTGCTGGACGCTCAGGTCGACCGTGGGGTCAGAACTGAACCTCCCTTTAGAGACAAGCCCTACCTGGCCTACCCCTGGACGCTGAGCTTCCTAGGCTGCAAGTGACCTGAGAATCGGCGTGGGAAGTGCTTCGGATCTCCAAGGCTGTCGCGGAACCACCTGGCCTGGCGCAGGGTGTCCTAGACTATCAGAGCCGAAGGGGCCTTCGCAATCACTAAGGAGGAAACAGGCCCAGAGGTGACGGATTTGACACAAGTGTACGCGGTTGGAGACAGTGACACGGGTTCCTCTCAACCTGTTCCGCATTCCATGTTGGCTGCCCTAGGGTCAGGGACACGAGGGAAGGGACGTCAGAACCGCCCAGAAACGTTCTTCTCCCAGAATGTCCTGGGCCTAGGTCAGCGAGTCCTTGTTGGCCTTGAATGGGTCATTTGGCCCGGTGCCTGGAAGAACGGGATTACAAAGTGGTCCGTGAGACTGAACTAGACTCAACTAAGAGCTGACAAACCTTGAGAAAAGCTTGCATGGAAAACATGCGGAAAGTGAAGCCTTATCGCAGGGGGATTTGTGGGGGGAGAGGATGGAGAGCACTTGTGGAGTTGGATCTCTGTGATGAGGTGAGCTTTTCAAGGACAGGACTCCAGGCGAGGAGTGGGCTCAGGTGTGAGAAAGCAGCAAACCCAGGAGAGGGGCCTGGCGTCACACCTGGAGGAGCAATCGGAAGGAAGAGGAGCGTGGACGCCTGGGGAAGGCTGTGCTTTGGCTCAAGATGCCCCACTCTTGAATGTCCATCGGGCTTGGTGTGACCCAAGGCCCGATTCATGCCGTCTCCCCGTTCCCCCCCCATGTTCAGTCCTCTGACAGGGGTTCATGTCAAATGCTCCTTACTGCTGCCACCCTGTTGGCTGTCCTGACCCTGACCGTGAGCTCATTGCTTAGTCAGGGATGGTTGAATGAATGAGCTAGTTGCCTAGAATGGCCAAGATTTCCCACGGCACTAGATCCTTGGAAATTCCCCATCTTGGAGAGTTTGTAAAATAGATCTTGTCCTGATGCCCCCCCCCTTTTTAATTTTGAGGCTGGAGTGCAGTGGCACACTCACGACCACCGCAACCTCAACCCACTGGGCTCCCGTGATCCTTCCACCTCAGCCTTCCAAGTAGCTGGAACTACAGACGCATGCCACACGTCCAGCTAGTTTTTGCAATTTATTGTAGAGACGAGGTCTTGCCAAGTTGCCCAGGCTGGTCTTGAACCCCTGAGCTCAGGCAATCTTCTCACCTCCACCTCCCAAAGTGCTGGAATGACAGGCTGAGCCACTACGCCTGGCCTGACGCCCTTTTTCATCTAGCCACCTTTGGTGTCAGGACCTCTTTCCTGCTGCTTTGGAAATGTATGGCTACCTACACGGCCACCACCACGCCACTGCCTCACACCGCCACCACTGCATACCGTCTGACCTTAGTCTCTGTGCAGCCTGCCCATCCACCCTCAGATCAGCAGTGGCACTGCTGTCATCGTCATCGTGCCCGCCTCCCGTCCCCCCTTCCCCCCCACCCCACAAACCCAGCACCACAGATTTCTTTGCAATCTCACAAACATTCATAACAGCTCCTGGGTCTTGGCTCCTCATGAGAAAACTAGATGAGATGCAACCTAGCAACTATTCCAAAGCCAACTTTTTTTTTCTTTTGAGTTGGAGTCTCACTCCGTTGCCCAGGCTGGAGTGCAGTGGCACAGTTGTGGCCACTGCAGCCTTGATCTGCTGGGCTCAGGCGATCCTTCCGCCTCAGACTTAGAAGTAGCTGGAACTACAGACGTGCACCATCACGCCCAGCTGATTTTTCTTGATTTATTGTAGAGACGAGGTCTTGCCAAGTTGCCCAGGCGGGTCTCGAACTCCTGGTCTCAGGAAATCCTCTCGCCTCAGCCTCCCAAAGTGCTGAGATTATAGGCATGAGCCACCACACCCGGCCCAAAGGCAACATCTTTTACTTGACATATTTACGTTGTACAACAGATTTTTGTACTTCCAGGAGCAGGAGAGGGGATGGGTGACAATCAGGCAGTGGCAAGACAGCTGGAGTGGCTTTTCAGGGTGCCAGAGGCCCCGTGAAGGGAGAGGAGGGGGTGGAGAGCAGAGGAAAAAAGCCCACAGCAGCAGCTGGGACAATCTGGAGGGAAGCGGGTTGACTTCCTGCCAGGAACAGAGCTGTGACCCTCGCTGACGACGTTTCCGAAGTCAGGGCCTACGGGTACTTCTCAGGGCTTCCTGGGTGCTGGTCCCCAGGCCTCAAACGCAGCCACGAGTTTCCATTTCTGTGGGTTCCGGCATTTACTTTTCTCACTAACATTTCACCCAGCCCTAGAGGTCACACTGGGCCACAGGACATCAGAGGCCGATCTCTCGGAGCCACCTTGGAGATTTGTGGCGTCCATTCTCATGGCTTCTTGCCATTGCCCTGCTTGTGTGGAGCGACTGAGGCTCCCGTTTCTAGCTGCCTCTGGACGCTTCCTTCCACTGGGATGTGCTCCTCGCTTTAATTCATTGTGTCCACACGCAGGTCACCTTTCCCCCTCCAGGCCTGCTCTCTTCCTCAGCCCCGTCCTGGCTCAAGCCCTGTGTCTCCCTTCTCCTGGTCCCTATGACCTGGGCAGACACCAAGCAGTCATGGCCTTCCCTTCCTGGCCATGGCACTGTCACCACCAGAGTCCAAGTCTGCCCCATTCTGCAGTGCAGGGCTTGGAGGGGCTGTGGTGGAGACACAGGCACCCTGCAGTGTCATGGGACTGGCTCAGTCGCGGTGCTAGTGAAGGAGTGTGCCCAGGCTCCTGCTCGGACACCCTGTGCACCGCTCTCCTCTGTCTGTTGCACTTCTGCTCACACACATGTAGTCCCGCCTCCCAAACAGTCATTCGAGCCTCTCCCTAATTTGCCCACAAGCTGCCTCTCTGACTTTCCGCCCGCTTCTTTCTGGCACAAAAAGGAGCTGATGTTTGTCGAGCACTTGCCATTTGAGGAGCACTGTTCTGGAATGCTTCACATGTATGCACTCATTTGTTTAGTGATCGTGGACCTGGGACGAAGCGTAGTATTGTTAGCCCTGTGTTACAGATGAGGAAACCAAGGCAGGCTTCTGCTCAAGCCTGAACTCTCCCTCCCTGGTCTCTGTCCTTCATTCCCCGACACAGTCAGGCTGTTTTTCTCGATGGCTCTCCTCCCCGGCCTGGCCGTGCACTCAGTGGGCCCTGCCTGTGGACTTGGGCCCCCCCCATCCCCCAGCAGGCTGAGCTGCTGCTAGTAGACGGCCTGAGTCTTGCGTGTGGCTTTGCTGCCTGGGCATCCCCAGCGCCTGGCACCCAGCATCCCCCATGCCCTTCCTGTCCGGTGCCCCCGCTTCTCTCCCCAGAGCACTCACCACACGGCAGACCTTGGTCCAGAATGCCACCCCGAGGCCAGGCAGTGACAGGCCAAGCTGAAGATCCAGGCATCTCCCAGCCAGCCCAAGGTCAGGTGACGTGAGGTGCCGCTAGGGAGGCCATCTGGCCTCCTCCCTGAGGACCCCACAGACAGGTCAGCTCACGTGCCACCCGCCCGGCACAGCCTGGCCTCCCCTGAGGCTGGCCCGGGACCCTTTTTCATCTGGTCCTCGAAGAAGGAACCTTTCTCTCCTCGCCTCGTCCCTCCATTGCTTGACGGACAGCGCATCCCGTTTCCAGACTCCTTTCCTGTCTTCTCTGGACACGCTGCCTGCCTCTTCCTCTCCCTCCCTGGCCAGGAGCCCACTTTCCTCCTCCTCCCAAGTCACTAACCCGGGTGTTTGGAGTGTGATCTCTGCCTCACCGATGTCTTGCTGTGTTACCTTGGGCAGACGGTCTCCCACTCTGGGCCTCAGTTTCCGCATTGCTGGAAGGAGGCTACTGGACTGAATGGTGGGCGAGTTCGTTCTGCCCTGTCTGGCCGGCCCCTCCTGGCTCCCCTCCCCCTCCCTGGGGAGGTCTGCCCCTGCACCAGGAGAGCTGTGGCCCTGGCGCCCTTCCTGCTGATGGGACCAGCCCTGAGCCTCCCCCCAGCCTTGGCCTGGCTCCACGTGGCCGTCTGGGAGGCTGGCCCCAAGCCCGGCGGCAATCCACATTTCTGTTTTTCCTTTTTTTTCCCTCTCTTTCCCGGAGTTAACAAGAAGCAGATGTGGCGCACGATGGTTGGAGCAGGAGGAAGGGGGAGGCCTGACCGCCACCAGCCAGACAGGGGAGGAGGGGAGGGAGAGGCCGCCCGCCCCACAGCCACCCGTGCCTCTGAACGGCCAGGCAAAGCTCTGGCATCAGTGTCCAGTCACCGGGGAGGAGGACAGGGAGACCAGAAGGGCTGCCCGGGGCAGGGGCTGGGGACGCAGTACTTGGGAGGGGGCAGGGACCGGGCGCAGGAGGCCGGGGCACGAGAACAGACTCCCCTCGGAAGGGGAGGAGAGGAGAGGAGAGGATAGGAGAGCGGAAGGAGCCTGAGGAGGGAAGAGGAGGGGAGAGGGTCGCCTGCAACCAGGAGGCGGCGTGTGGCTGGGGGCTGCCAGCAGGAAGCAGGACGGCCGCGCACGCTGTCCTGGGGAGCGCGTCCCGGCGGCCCAGGCGCCAGCGCCCAGTGGGATGTGTCTCTGAGGGCCACCACCAGCGCCACCATGGCCCCCGCCACCCTCTGGAGCTGCTACATCTGCTGCCTGCTGGCTGCGGCCACAGGGGCCGCTAGCTACCCACCTCGGGGCTACAGCCTCTACACAGGGGGCGGCGGGACGCTCAGCCCCGGGGGGCCCCAGGCTCAGAGCGCGCCCCGGCCGGCCAGCCGCCACAGGTAGGATCTGGGTCCCAGCGGAGGGCTGGCGGGAAGGGCAAGGAGAAGGAGGGCGCGGGCCGCCACGCAGGGAAGGGCCGAGGAGCCCTTGACCAGGTGCTGCTCCCACGCCCTCCTGGCGGGGCCTCCCTAGGCCCTGAGCAGTGCCTGGTGGGCAGCCTGGGCCCAGCTCCCACGCCCTCGGGGGCCTGCCAGTGGAGGCCCAGGGCGCCCCTCCCGCGGGCCAGCCCTTCCTGCTGCACGCATCCGACCCTTGGGCTGGCCCTCCCCGGGGTTTCTCAGCCCCTCAGCGTCCTCATTCGGAGCCCACTCCTGCCCTGCTCCCTGTGGCCACACACAGATCAGAGGCGCCAGGGGAGTGGGGCCCAGAGTGGGATCACAGGCCGGGGGTGCTCGGGGCACATCCACGGCGGTCCTCCACCTAACCCTGAGCTGGACCGCACCCTGCCCATCCTCTCCTGGAGGTGTGGGTGGGAGCCAGGACGCGGGGGCACCCACGGGACCTGGTCGGTTCACCAGGCTGGGGGCTGAGGCCAGAAGGGGGACAAAGGGCCGTGTGCGTTCGGGGGCTCCTGGGACCCTGCAGCGTGAGGACTGACTGCGCACTCCCACCTTGAAGCGTCTTGATCTGCCCCGCCACACGGGAGGCCCTGTCAGGCTCTCACCAGTCTCGGGGGCCTGCGTCCCGCACCCCTCAGCCCCTTGGCTGGCCCCAGGGCCCCTCCGGGCCTGCCTCAGAGCCCTGGGCCCAGGTGTGCTGTGTCCACAGGAACTGGTGTGCCTACGCGGTGACCCGGACAGTGAGCTGTGTCCTCGAGGATGGAGTGGAGACCTTCATCAAGCCAGACTACCAGCCCTGCGGCTGGGGCCAGCCTCAGTGTCCCCGAAGCATCATGTGCGTCCCAGGGCCAGGAGTGGGTGCGGGGGGAGCAGGACGCGGGCAGAAGGTGGGCAGCTTGGGACTTTGTCCAAAGTGGGAGGGGCAGAGTCCCCTGGAGGAGCTGCCGGACTTACCCCCGGCCAGCCCCCCTTGCCTCCCTGGGATGGGCCACCCTCAGGACAGGAGCTCTGGCTCCAGCACAGGCCTAGGGAGAGCAGGCTCTCGGCCCCTGGCCAGAGCGGCACAGCTGTCAGCTGAGCAGGCCACATGCCAGTGCTGGGGACGCGGCAGAGGCCTGGCCAGCCCCCGGCCCCTGTCCCTGGGGATGGGCCAGAGCACAGCGGCTGCTCTGCCTCCCAGGTACCGCAGCTTCCTCCGCCCTCGCTATCGCGTGGCCTACAAGACAGTGACCGACATGGAGTGGAGGTGCTGCCAGGGCTACGGGGGCGATGACTGCAGGGAGGGGCCTGCCCCGGCGCTGGGCCCCGCCCCCTCCACACCACGGCCCCCGCCCCGGCCCGCCCGCCCCAACCTCTCTGGCTCCAGTGCCGGCAGCCACCTCAGTGGGCTGGGGGGGGAAGGTGAGTGTGGGACTGTGGGGGGAGACACGGGGCCATGTGCCTGGCCACTGGGAAGGGACAGAGGGAGTCGGTGAGGCCACTGTGGAGTGAGGTTGGGGGTGACATGGGAGGAGATGTGGGCAAGGCCACTGGAGGGACAGAGGGAGTAGGTGAGGCCCTGAGGTTCCCTGAGTCGGGGGCAGGGAGGATGGAGGGAGAGGGAGAAGGCCGAGGGAGAACGGGCTCACACACGCCCACACGTGGCCAACACCCTTCCCAGGCGCAGCAGTAGCCAGAGAACGGGCATTCCTCTGAGAACCCTGGTCCGTGGTCCTAGCATGTACTGCCTTGACTGTGGGTCCCTCACCCCGCGGTCTCTGGAGGCTGCAGGTCCCAGAGTGCAGCCATCCTGTGGCCGGGCTCCCCTGTGAGAGTTGCACCGGATGTGCCTGTCCCTGCCTGCGAGATAACTGTGGACAGTTGGGAAACAGGAACTTCCTTGTGCCTCGGCCTCTCATCTGTCCCTGCCGGAGTGCAGGGATGTGCTGCCCTGGGGCCACTGCTGTGCTGGCCAGGGCCTCCCCACACTCCTTTCGACTGTCCTGTGATGGGGACAGGAAGTGTCCTGCTGCCTTCGCAGATGAGGGCAGCGTTTCCAAGCAGTTAAGAGGCACAGGGATGGGTGGACAGGGCACGTCTTGGTGGCCCCGCACGATCCGGGCATGAAACTCGGCCCGCCACCGCAAACTGGTCGCCACAGCTGGTGACCTCCCATTGCGGGTCCTGTTTTCCAGTCCACACAGCGGGAAGAGCTGCTGGTGTTTGCCCAGGGTAGTTGTTGTGAGGGCAGAGCCACTGTTCAGATTTAGCCTGTGGAGGCTCAGCCTGTCGGCCCAGCACTTTGGGAGGCCAAGGCAGGATCACGCGGGCAATACAGCAAGACCTCGTCTCTACTAAGAATCAAGACGTTAGCCGGGTGTGGTGGCATGTGCCTGTAATTCCAGTCACTCTGGAGTCTGAGGTGGAAGGATCACCTGAGTCCAGGAAATTAAGGCTGCGGTGAGCGTACCACTGCACGCCAGGCTGGGCAACAAAGTGAGACCTAAATAAAAAGAAAAGGCTGGGCGCGGTGGCTTCACAGAGTGAAACCTTGACTCAAAAAGAAAAAAAAAAAAAGACTGGGCTCGGCTCAGCCTGTCATCCCAGCACTTTGGGAGGCCGAGGCAAATGGATTGCCTGAGCCCGAGGGTTTGAGACCAGCCTGGGCAACTTGGTGAGACCTCGTCTCTACATCAAAAATTAGCCGGACATGGTGGCACACACCTGTAGTTCCAGGTACTGGGAAGGCTGAGGCGGAAGGATCGCTGGAGCCCACCAGGTCGTTGCTGGGGTGGCCGTGAGCATACCACTGCACTCCAGCCTGGGCGACAGAGTGAGACTCCAACTCAAAAAAAAAAAGTGGCCTAGAGGCATTCTGTGAGCAGAGTTTCCTGTCTCCTTTTCTTGCTGAACCCCCAGCTCCTGCCCCGTGGGAACCGGGCTGAGGGAGCCGGGGCAGGGTCCTGAGCGTGCAGCCAGTCCTTTGCCCTCTGCTCTCTGCAGGTCCAGGGGAATCAGAGAAGGTGCTGCAGCTGGAGGAGCAGGTGCAGAGACTGGCGAAGGAGGTGCAGGGCCTCCAGGGGGTCCTGCAGGACCTGAATGGGCGCCTGGCGGGGGACGTGCAGCGGGCTGTGGAGACGGCCTTCAACGGGAGGCAGCAGCCAGCGGACGCCGCCCGCCCCGGCGTGCACGAGACCCTTGGGGAGATCCAGCAGCAGCTGCAGGTTCTGGACAACCGCGTGTCCACCCATGACCAGGAGCTGGGTCACCTCAGCAACCACCACAGCAGCGGCCGGGCCCCAGCCCCAGCGGCCCCGGTGGCCGTGGGCCCCAGTGAGGAGCTGCTGCGGCAGCTGGAGCGGCGGCTGCAGGAATCCTGCTCCGTGTGCCTGGCGGGGCTGGACGGCTTCCGCCGGCAGCAGCGCGAGGACCGCGAGCGGCTGCGCGCGCTGGAGAAGCTCCTGGCCTCCGCGGAGGAGCGGCTGCACCTGCGCGCCGGGCCTGAGTGCTGCCCCCCGGAGCAGGGCCGGCGCCTGGCGGAGCTGGAGCGCAGGCTGGACGTGGTGGCCGGCTCCATTACGGCTCTGAGCGGGCGGCGCGGCGCGGGGCTGGGGGGCGCCACGGGGCAGGGCCAGCCCCCGGGCGACGCGGGCCTGGCCTCCCGCCTGTCGCGCCTGGAGGACCGCTTCAACGCCTCGCTGGGGCCCCTGGAGGGGCCGGGGCAGGGCGGCTCCGCGGCCGGGGGCCGGCTGGAGCAGCTGGGGGGGCTGCTGGCCAACGTGAGCGGGGAGCTAGGGGCGCGACTGGACCTGCTGGAGGCGCGGGTGGCGGGGGCAGTGCAGGCCTGCGGACAGCTCTGCCCCGGGACTCCCGGGGGGCGGGACGCCGGCGGTGAGGCCCTGGGCGACCTGGCGCGCCGCGTGCTGGACAGCCAGGGGCAGCTGCAGCGGCTGGGCTCCAGCCTGCACCAGGTGGGGGCGGCGGGGGAGTCCCGGCAGGCCCTGCTGGAGGCGCTGCAGGGAGCCGTGGACCAGCTGCAGGCCCGCGCTGACGCGCAGGACCAGGCAGTGGCCGAGGCGGCGCTGCGGCTGAACGTCACGGCGGGGCGGCTGGGCCACCTGGAGGGGCTGCTGCAGGCCCGGGGCGACGAGGGCTGCGGGGCCTGCGGTGGTGTCCAGGAGGAGCTGGGCCGCCTGCGTGATGGGGTGGAGCGCTGCTCCTGCCCGCTGCTGCCCCCGCGGGGCCCTGGGGCCGGGCCAGGGGCCGGGGGTCCCAGCCGCGGGCCCCTGGACGGCTTCAGTGTGTTCGGGGGCAGCTCCGGCGCAGCCCTGCAGGCCCTGCAAGGGGAGCTGTCCGAGGTCATCCTCACCTTCAGCTCCCTCAATGACTCGCTGCACGAGCTCCAGGCCACCGTGGAGGGCCAGGGCGCCGACCTGGCCGACTTGGGGGCCACCAAGGACCGCATCATCTCTGAGATCAACAGGCTGCAGCAGGAGGCCACGGAGCATGCCACGGAGAGCGAGGAGCGCTTCCGAGGCCTGGAGGAGGGACAGGCCCAGGCCGGCCAGTGCCCGGGCCTGGAGGGGCGGCTGGGCCGTCTCGAGGGAGTCTGCGAGCGGCTGGACACGGTGGCTGGGGGGCTCCAGGGCCTGCGTGAGGGTCTCTCCAGGCACGTGGCCGGGCTCTGGGCCGGGCTGCAGGAGGCCAACGTCACCAGCCGCACACAGGCCGCCCTGCTGGAGAAGCTGCTGGGGGGGCAGGCGGGCCTGGGCCGGCGGCTCATGGCCCTCAACGGCTCACTTCTGCTCCTGGAGGACCGCGTGCAGCAGCTCAGCCTGCAGGACCACACCGGTGAGCCGCGGGGGCGGGCAGCCCAAGCCTCCTCTTCTCCCCCCCCCCCACAGTGCCTGCTCCGTTGGCTCTTCTCCCCGCCCTGGCCAGCATGCACGGCGCCCTGCCTGCTGCCCCAGGGGGTATAGTGTGTCCGAAGAGCAGGCATGAGGCCCCGCGGCTCATGCAGGCCTGCGGGTGAGGTGGGCACCGCTCTGCCAGCCTGGCATGCCCCAGCAGTGAAGGCCCACCTCCCCTCAACATGTCAGCCCCACCTGTGTCGCACCCTCCCTGTACCAGCAGCCACCACCTTCGCTGTCCGTTGGAAACTTCCTTTCTCCTTCAACTTCGTGTTGTCACTGCAGGGCCTGCAGGAGAGGCTGGGCCCCCGGGGCCTCCAGGGGGCCAGGGCCCCCCAGGCCCTGCTGGACCCCCAGGACCTCCAGGCAAGGACGGACATAAGGGGCCCACTGGACCGCCAGGTACGTGGGCTGAACCTTGCCAAAGCCAGGGTTCCACCCCCACCCCGCAGCCCTGGCCTGACATTCCACTCTGAACCTGACCAGTGGGGGAGTGGGCATGGCGCTGGGGGCCCACCAGGCTGATAATGGAGAGAGGAAAGCAACGCAGAGCTGGATGGCCACCGTTCGGCCCCCCTGCTATACTGGGGACCAGGCCACAGCTGGAAGGGCTGTCCAGGATGTCCTACAGCTGAGCAGAATGGACCCTACCTAGCCCTCTTTTTCCTGATGTCCCGTCCAGCTTTGAAGTCCGCATAGCACCAAGCACAGCAGGAGACACTCAGCACATGTTTGCTGAGTGACTTTGAGAGTTCTGACTATTCCCTGTCCTCTTCCCACAGGTCCCCAAGGTGAAAAGGGTAAGTCCCTCCTGCTTGACTCTGGAGGGGAACGAACTGGACCAGGTTTGGGGGCAGAGGTCCCGCAGGGGAGAGGCTGAGCGGCGCTGCCCAGCCCTGCTCAACACCCGCCCTCCCCCAGGAGTGGAGGGGGCCCCAGCTACCCCTGAGCCCCGAGTGGCCTTTTCTGCTGCCCTGAGTCTGCCCCGGTCCGAACCCGGCACAGTCCCCTTCGACAGAGTCCTGCTCAATGACGGCGGTTACTACGACCCCAAGACAGGTGCGCCTGGGAGGGGCCGGGCCAGGCCGCGCAAGGACAACCTGGCCTTGCCAGATGGGGTGGTCGTTTCGTCCTCTGGCGGGGAGGCCCCTCCCCTCGCCTTTCTTTCTTCATTCTCACCCTGTGGGCTAAGGGCGGGTGGGGGCGCTCTTGCTCCGGCCCTGTGCTAGGGCGCGGGCACCGGGTTCCCGAATCCCTCCGCCTGCTTGCCAGCGGAATAGGGGCTCGCGGCCCAACGGTGCCTCCCGGGTCCAGGGGCCCCGGGGCTCCCCTGACTCCCGCCCCGCCCGCAGGCGTGTTCACCGCGCCCCTGGCCGGGCGCTACCTGCTGAGCGCGGTGCTGACCGGGCACCGGCATGAGAAGGTGGAGGCCGTGCTGTCCCGCTCCAACTTGGGCGTGGCCCGCGCGGACTCGGGCGGCTATGAACCCGAGGGCCTGGAGAACAAGCCGGTGGCCGAGAGCCAGCCCAGCCCGGGCGCCCTGGGCGTCTTCAGCCTCCTGCTGCCGCTGCAGGCCGGGGACACGGTGTGCGTCGACCTGGTCACCGGGCAGCTGGCGCACTCGGAGGAGCCCCTTACGGTCTTCAGCGGGGCCTTGCTGTACGCGGACCCGGAGCCCGGACACGCGTAGACGGGACGGCCCTGCCCGAGGCGTCCACGACGGCCCGAGAGCCAGGGTCCCTTTCCGGGACAGGACGCCCAACCCGGAGCACCCAGCGCGGAGCACCCAGCCCGGGGAGCACCCAGCCGAGGGGAGCACCTAGCCCGGAAGAGCATCCAGCACGGAGAGCACCTAGCTCGCGGGAGCAACCAGCCCGGAGGAGCACCCAGCCAAGGGGAGCATCCAGGGCCGAGCCGTTCCCGGACTCGCCACGGCCCAGGCACGCGCGCGGCCTCTCACGCCCAGCGCGCGCCAGCTCGGCACTACGGGACTCGTCCAGACCTCAGCCTCCCGAACCCTGGGGACCCGCATCCTCCTCCCTCCCGGCCCCGCGCACTAAACTATTCGGGAATAAAGACACCTGGTTTTCTAAAAAACAGCACAAGCCGTGTGCCAGCACATGGCCGGTGACAGCAGAACCCGGGACTGGCGGGAGGGCCTCGGCTCGGCGCCGCGCTCGCCCCCCAGCCCGGCCGGGAAGCTCCGCCCGCCGGGGTCGAGGCCGCGGAGGGCCGGGGGCGTGCCTCCGGGTTGTGTGGGTGTCGCCGGCGTCCGCCAGGGGGCGCGCTGCGGCGCCTCCCGTCACGTGACGCCCGCTGCCCACTAAGCGGTGGGACGGGGGCGGGGCGGTAGCGGCAGGGCGGGGCCAGAGGGGGCCGCGAGGCGGGGTGTAAGGCCGGGACCGGGGCCCGAGCGGCGGGCTGCGGGCACGCGGCCGTGGGGCGGGCCGGGGGCGGGGCCTTAGGGGGCGGGATGTAAGACCGGGGGCGGGGCCCGGGCGGTGGAGTGTCGGCGCGGGGCCGTGGGGGGGGGGCGGCAGGGGCGGGGCCTCGGACGGGTTGTCGGCTCCCGGCCGTGGTCCAGGCCGCGGGGGCGGGGCCTCGGGGGCGGGGCTGCGGGTCGGGTGTCGGCGCGCGGCAGTGGGGCGGGGCGCCCGCGACTGCCTGCAGGGCGGCTGGCTGTGGGGTTGGGCCGGGCTGCAGCTGCGAGGCGGGGCTGAGCCCCGCGGCTCCGGGGTCGGGAGTCCGAGCGGCAGGTGCAGGAGCGGCGGGCAGTTGGCGCGTTTCCCGTGCGCCTTCTCTTCGCGTCCGCGAGCCCGCTCGGTCGCCCTTGTGAGAGGTCTGCGTCGGCTCCAGCTGACAACCGGGGACACGGAGGCCGAGCAGCAGGACGCGTTGCCGGCTGCAGGCCGGGCCGCCTGCCTCGGGAGGCCGGGGCCAAGGTCTCGGGTCGAGCCTCTCAGGCCGACTTGGGCCAGCGGGCCTCGGAGCGAGGGCGGGCCCGCTCGTCTCTTGCACCTCACGCGCCGCACTCTGCAGGCGGCTCCCTGGAGGAGGAGCTCGGCGCGGAGGAGGAGCAGGGCCAGCCCCTGGGAGCGTCCTCCCGGATAAAAGGCAGAGCCCGCAGGAGCCCGCCGTCGGCCGGCAGGAAGCGGGAGCAGCCTCATGGAAGAGAAGCAGATCTTGTGCGTGGGGCTGGCGGTGCTGGACGTCATCAGCCTGGTGGACAGGTACCCTCAGGAGGACTCCGAGATAAGGTAGGGGCCGCTGAGAGACCCCAGGGTCTACTGCAGCCCAGTGCCGGCGGCCAAGGCTGCGGAGACCTTGCGGGAGATCTCAGCAGTGAGACACCCCCTGCAGTTAGGCCCCCCGCAGTGACCCCCCGCCATCCATGAGACACCTCTGCACTGAGGCTGTAGGGATGGGAAGGGGGGCTCTCAGCAGGAGACAAGAAAAAAGAATTTGGGAGTTTGATAAGATGATCAGGATTTGGATAGCGTGGTGTTGGCCGGTCCCATTTAGACCCTGGGACCTGTGTGTCAGGCATCGGGATCCCCACTTACTGTTGGGCAAGTAGAGACTCGGAGATGGAGTGATTCACCCAAGGGCACACAGCCAGTAAGGTGCAGGGCCAGTTTCCTCTTTTTTTTTTTTTTTTTTTGAGTCGGAGTCTCACTCCTTTGCCCAGGCTGGAGTGCAGTGGCACGCTCACAGCCACCCCAGTGTCGACCTGCTGGACTCCAGCAATCCTTCCGCCCCAGCCTTTCAAGTAGCCAGAACTACAGGTGCACACTACCACATCCAGCTAATTTTTGATTTACTGTAGAGACGAGGTCTTGCCAAGTTGCCCAGGTTGGTCTCGAACCCACAGGCTCAGGCAATTTCTCTTCTTTTTTTAAAGCTCCAAGCTTATGCACTTGTCTCTCACCACCATTTACCTCTACTTATTTGGCACGTGCATCTCTCACCTATTTCTGAAAAAGACTTGAGGTGGCTCACAGTAAGAGACCTGTACAGTTAAACTGTCCAGGAACGTGTGGAACTGTGCCCTTGAGCTTTGTGGCTGGGGCTTGCTGCCCTGGAGGGAATGCCCAGACGCCATGGGTTGTGGGTGGAGCTGGCTTGGGAGCCATGCAGACTTTCCCATGCAAAATTCCAAAAGGAGTTCATGAGAAATGCATCCACAAAGGTTGGTGGACATCCACAAAGGTTGGTAGCCATGGCAAGACTCCTTCTCGGCTGTCTGTTGCGTCTTACACATGCTCTTGATAAGGGCCACTGTGACCCTGGGATGTGTGGAGGCACTTCCAGGGAGTGGGTCCTGGCTCTCTCTTGGTATGGTCGGGCAGCGCTCGAGCACTGAGTCTTGCTCCTTGGATGTCAGCGACTCGGCCAAGAACTGGATAGAGGCCATTCAGGACGGAACTCTGGTGAGACGCCACAGTGCTGACAGCCACGTGGCTGGGTGAGGAAGAGACCCAGGGGTTCTCAAACTTTGAGTCTACGGAGCACTGTCATGCACCTCCCTCATTCTCCCAGCAGCCCACCGGGACTGTGTGAGGGTCAGTCCAACCCTTTGGGTAGACGGGGAAGCAGAGGGTTTAGAGAAGTCCAGTGAGTTTTACAAGGCTGTGTGCTTGGTTAGCGGAAGAGTGGCAGCTGCCGCTCAAGTCTCCTAGCCCCTTTGCGCCTGCCCCATTGCCGTGCTGTCTTGGAGGTGACCCTTTGCAACGGTTTGACAGAAGTTAGAGCCCTTGCCAGGGGTGCAGAGACAGTGGGGAGGAGGACAGGATGTGCTGCTGTGTAGACCCAACCCACTTCCAGATGTCGAGGCAGCCCAGGACATAGTGCTCAGCCCATAGCTAGGGCCCACTCCTTGAGGCCAATTCTGCCAGGAGGCTGGGAGAAGGTGGTCCTGCTGCCTCCCACACCAGGGGCAGGTCCCAAAGGTGGACACTCTCGCCTCCCTCCTCCAGCCCATGCCCTGCTTCTCTGCCGCCAGCTCCCAGACCCTCAGTGCTGCCCAGAAGAGCACATCTCAGTGGGGGCCGTCCCTCCTGGGCACCTCCGCCCCACCTGGGTCTCTGTGATCAGCAGGACTTCAGGTCTCTCGGGAACTGCCACCTGCAACTCACCCAGACCCCAGAGGAGCAGCCCCTGCCCCCAGAGGTCATGCCCAGAAGCATCTTCGTGCCCAGCTGAGCGTTTCCAAATAGGAAGTACCAGGCCATAGCTTTGAGGGATTTCCACAGAGTAGAGTTCATACTCTTTCCTAGAAGCTTCATCGGAGCTTTGGCCCAGCTATGTTTTGTGCACAGGCGCCGAGTAAAGAACAATGGCTTTGAGAAACCTGGAAACCTGGGTTCTGATATCAGCTCTGTCTTCAGCTGCTGGTGTGACCTTGAGCAAGTCGGGTCCCTCAAGGCTCCTCTTTTCTTTGCGTGAACATTTTTCTGAAGCACGCAGCTCGAAAAATCTTTGATCCTTTACAGAAGTAGTCTCCTTTTTTCCTAGCGAATCATGTTTCTCTTCTCTCAACGCTGAAGGGAACATCAGGGTTAAATTTTGAGTGCAAATATACCTCGGCCTAAAATTTCTGGTTCAGCCGTTTATCTTAATTAGTGGTTATTTGGGACTTGCTCCTTCATCTGTGAGCGACCACGATTATCTTTTTTTTTTTTCTTTTGAGTTGGAGTTTCACTCCGTCACCCAGACTGGAGTGCCATGGCCGCTCCCGGCCACCGCAGCCTCGACCCACTGGGCTCCGGCGATCCTTCCGCCTCAGCCTTCCGAGTAGCCGGAATTACAGGCGCGTGCTACCACACCCGGCTGATTTTTGATTTATTGTAGAGATGCGGTCTTGCAATTATTGTCTTTTTAGAACAGAAATAAAAACACTGCTATTACCTCGAAGGTAGTAACACTCTTTGTCTTGCCATGTCTCTGTATTACCCATGAGAAATCCCTGCAGTGCTTTGACTCTGTGTGCATGTTATCACTTTCTTTTTTTTCTTTTTGAGTTGGAGTCTCACTCTGTCGCCCAGACTGGAGTGCAGTGGCACGCTCCCGGCCACCACAGCCTCGACCTGCTGGGCTCTGGCAATCCTTCCGCCTCAGCCTTCCAAGTAGCTGGAACTACAGGCGTGCGCTACCACGCCCAGCTAATTTTTTGATTCATTGTAGAGATGAGGTCTTGCCAAGTTGCCCAGGCGCGTCTCAAACCCGCAGGCTCAGGCAATCCACTCACCTCAGCCTCCTAAAGCGCTGGGATTACAGGTTGAGCCACCGAGCCCGGCTACATAAGTTATCACTTTTATTGACAATGGCAATGAATCCTTTCAGGTGTGTGTTGTTATTTTCATTTTGATAGATTTTCAGTAAAGATGGTGAAAAGGCAGTTTTCACCAGTCTTTTTAACTTCTGGCATCGTAAAAGTTAGTGTTCTCTGTCACTTCTTAAGCAATCATTGCACAGCTTTGCTCTCTTACTCATTTTTCTTTGCTTGTTTGTTTGTTTATTTAGAGTTGGGGTCTCTGTGGTCCAGGCTGGACTGCAGTGGCACAATCACAGCTCACCGCAGCCTCAACCTCCTGGGCTCAGGCAATCCTTCCCCCTCAGCCTCCTGAGTAGCTGAGACTACAGGTGCACATCACCATGCCCAGCTGACTTTTTTATATTTTGTAGAGACGAGGTCTCGCTATGTGGCCCTGGCTGGTCTCAGACTCCAGGGTTCAAGCAGTCCTCCTGCCTTTGTCTCCCAAAGTGCTGGGATGGCAGGCATGAGCCACCAAGCCTGGCCTCGTGTTCCTTTATGGCCTTGTGACTGTCATCGGAGCAGGCGCTCCAGAGACAGAAGTGGGTGTGAGTGGGACACCCTGGAAAGAGGCGCTCATTCTCCAAGGTCCTGAGGAGACAGAGGGGCAGCCCTCTGGGGGCAGGTCTGCCTGGGAAAGGTGGGTCGTTGTAGGCGAGGAGAAGGTGACCAGAGTTATTGGGACCCTCAGCTTGAACAGATGGAGGCATCGGAAGTCACCACTGTGGACTTGAAGTTAGTCTGGGCTGGGGAGACAAGTGTGGCCCTTGGCCAGGCCCCTTCCCCCGCGCTCCTGCTGCCCCACAGACAATGAGCCAGCCAGCCGGATGCTTCTTGGGGGGCCCCGGCACTGATGTCCCGTGGCCGGCCCCATTTGTCCTGGGACCAGCCTGTGGGACTGCAGGGACCCTCCTTGTGCCTTGCAGGTGCTTGTCCCAGAGATGGCAGCGAGGAGGCAACGCGTCTAACTCCTGCACCGTGCTCTCCCTGCTTGGGGCGCCCTGTGCCTTCATGGGCTCACTGGCCCCCGGCCACGTTGCCGAGTGAGTCCAGAGGGGAGCGCCCACCCGGGAGGCGTGCCTGTGAGGCAGGGCGGAGGATGTCTCAGCTCTGGCTGGGTGGGTGTTAGAGGCCACCGGGAGGGATGGGGGAGTGGCAGGGGCCAGACCCGGGACCCTCCGGCTGCTTCTCCGCTGTCTGGGCAGCTCCACAAGAGCTCAGCTGGCTTTCGCAGCCTGTTCCCGGAAGTCGCTTCCACCTGTTCCCCCTTTCCCTGCTTCCTTTGGGCTCTGCGGTGGATTTGCCCTTGCCCTTAAGTCCCTCATCCTGGCCGTGCTTGATGCAGGAGGCAGTTAGGACACACCATGCCCGTCCTCCCTCAGGAAGTCCAGCATTCGTGCTCCTGGGTCCAGGCCCAGGCGAGGGCAGGGTGGTGCTCATGCCCCCAGTGCTCACTGAAGCAGTGAGTGTCCTGCCCAAGAACAGTGAGGCCACGTGGTGAAGGCGGGCCCAGAATCATGTGGCCCAGTGCGCCAGCCATCCGGCTGTGGCCATCAGTGGCCATGCGCCTTCCCCAGGTTGGCTGCTGCAGGAACCCAAGAGCCCTTTGACCCCTGACTGCTGACTCAGCAGGCATTTATCAGGAGGTGAGGCCCACACTTTGCCCACTGTATGCACCAGGGCAGCCTGCCAGGTTGCTGGCCTGGGACTTACACCCCTTTGAACCCTGGCTTGAGCGGGTATGCCACCAGGCCCAGTCACCGAACCCACTAAGCCACGCCAAACTCCCTGTCCGGCTGAGGTGGTGTGGAGGGAAGCAAACACGGAGAATCAGCCCTGCTCGTTGGGACCCCAATACTCAACCAAGAGCTGGCCTCTTAATCCACCTTCCCCCCAGGCCGGAGGCTGTGGCTGTCATCTAGGGGTGGAAGTCATTCAGAACTCTCTTGTGTGCCCAACAAACTTTTTTTTTTGAGTTGGAGTCTCACGCCATCGTCCAGGCTGGAGTGCAGTGGCACACCCACAGCCACCCCAGCATTGACCCACTAGGCTCCGATGATCCTTCCAAGCAGCCAGAACCACAAGTGTGCACTACCACACCAGCTAATTTTTTTTTTTTTTTTTTTTGAGTTGGAGTCTCACTCTGTCGCCCAGACTGGAGTGCAGTGGCTGCTCCCGGCCACCGCAGCCTCGACTCGCTGGGCTCCGGCGATCCTTCCGCCTCAGTCTTCCGAGTAGCCGGAATTACAGGCGCGCGCTACCACGATCGGCCGATTTTTTGATTTATTGTAGAGATGAGGTTTCGCTGCCCAGGCGGGTCTCGAACCCGCGGGCTCAGGCAATCCACTCACCTCAGCTTCCCAAAGGCGCGGGATTACAGGCTGAGCCACAGAGCCCGGCTGCTAATTTTTTATTTATGGCAGAGATGAGGTCTTGCCGAGTTGCCTGGACTGGTCTTGAACCCGTGGGCTCAGGCGATCCACTCGCTTCAGCCTCCCAAAGTACTGGGATTACAGGCTGAGCCACCGATTCCAGCCTCAAGAAACATTTAATGAGCACCTGCCATGTGCCAGGCACTGTGATACAAAAAGTTATGTGGCAAGGCAAGCCCTGTTTCTGACGCTTTGGAAAAGCTACTATTTAAAGGATCCTTGAGCTGTGAGTCAAGGAATGATGCCCTGACAGAGTAACTTTATGCAAATCTGCAGCTTTGGTGTCCTGAGAGTGGGGTCTGGTCTGGCCACAGTGAGAAAGGCCAGGGTGGTGGCTGGACTGCCAGGCATGATTGCCAGCTCTTGGGCACAGAATACTGCATTTCCAGAGAGGGCTGAGCAGGGTGGACTGGCCTCCTGTCCTCCCCCAGGGCTCACTCTGCTGGGAGGAGTCCTACGCCAGGCCCACACAGTGGCATCGGGGGCTGGGAGCCAGCTCATTGCCCGGGAGGGTGCACCTGGTGGCAAGAGGACATGGCAGGGAGCAGGCCCACCGAGGCAGCACTGCCCCTGACCGGGCATCCTGGAGGCAGGCAGAAAGTGCATGGAATCTCACTGCTAGGACTGGAGGGCACTTACAGAAGGAGACGCCATGGGATAAGCACACACAGGGCAGCCAGGGCAAAGTATTGCCTTGGTGATTATTAATTCTGCCTGGCCAGTGCAGAAGCAGCCATGGTGCCCTCACCTGCTTAGTTCAAACGGGCAGCAGATTCCAGGCCCATCTAGCATCGTGAACAGCAGCAAATCCTTTCCAACTAGAGCTGGACCCACAGGGCTGGAGCGTGCTTCCTTTGGGACCCGAAGGACACCCCTCAGTGTCCTCTGCTGCCCCTCGCACGGCCTGCAGCAAGACTGACCCCAGGTCCCTCCTAGCTCCAGCTTCCTGCTTGCACCCTTGCCTCTCAGGGTCCTAGTGGCCCTGCCAGCCACCTCGAGTGCCCAAAACCCTTGTCAAGCTGCCCCTCCCGCGGCTACTCCGCCCTGGCAGTTTTGTCCTGGATGACCTCCGCCGCCACGCCGTGGACCTACGCTATACGGTCTTTCAGCCTGTGGGCTCCATCCCCATCGCCACGGTCATCATCAACGAGGCCAGTGGCAGCCGCACCATCCTGTACAGCGACAGGTCTGTACGTGTGTCTGCATCTTGCCAGCTGCCGCCACCGTCGCCAAGTCCCCAGTAGCAGGACCCCCTTCCCTCCAGTCCCTCCCCACCCCGTGGGGTCGCAGGCCACTCGGGCCTCTAATCAGCGTCTCCCTGCCCTTTCCCTGGGCTCTCCCCAAGCTTCCTGGTGACTGACTTCAGGCGGCGGGGTGTGGACGTGTCCCAGGTGGCCTGGCAGAGTGGGGGCGACACGCCCAGCTCCTGCTGCATCGTCAACAGCTCCAATGGCAACCGCACCATTGTGCTCCACGACACGTAAGGCCTGGCCTTGCCCCGCCACACCCACCCATCAGCGGCCTCACTCGCCATGTGGCATCCCAGCTGCCCTCGGCGACGTCTCTGGGCCAGAAATTGCCCCTGCCAAACTGCTCCCGATTCTGATTCTGAATTGCTTTTAATTAGGGGAGAAGTGATGGGGGCAGGGATGGGCTTGGCTCTGCCTGGTGACTTGGCCTCGGGGGACACCAGGCCGGTGGGCCTGGACAGCATGTAATTTATGATGTGATTCCTCCATGATTAGCTAATCAGCAGCTCGGGGGTGGGGGTGGGGACGCTGTCCTCAGGACAGAGGGGCAGCAGCTTCGATCAGCCTTTCCTGAGCCCTGCAGGGGGCCCACTGGCTTTCAGGGTCAGCCCCAGAGGTGCCCGCCTTCAGCAGGGCACCAAGGAGCTGGGGCTTGGGTGTTGAAAGGAGACTAGCCCCCCACAAGGGTCCCAGCATGATGAAGCCAGCCCACACCAGCCACGGCCCACTGCTGAGAACCAGGAAGAAAGCCCTGGGTCAGCATGTCAGGCGTCCACTGTGGTGTCGGGGGCTGCCCTTCAGAGTCCCACGGACTAGGAGGGCGCAGACCCTCGAGTCCCTCCTTCACTCCCCCTGGAGGAGCTTGGAGTGCATTTACTGAGCACCTGGTGTGTGCCAGGGACTGCCAGGAGGGCCGGAGCCCAGCTGCCCTGGGGCCCCAGGCAACAGGGGCCGTCATCCCATGACAAGCAAGCAGTCCTGGGCTCCGCGTGGGCGCATGGGTGGGCACGACCCTCCCGTTGGGCAGCCCTTGGCGTCTGCACATTGGGGAATAGTCGGGCAGCTGACCAAGGACACACTCAGCTGTGCGCAGCAGGAGGGGGGCTCTGAGAGTTCAGGCCCACGGCCATGTCTAGGGTCAGGCACGCATGGCCCTGCCAAGGCCTGGAGACCACAGCCCGTCCAGGCTCGGGTACCACGGCTGCATCCAGGCTCAGGCAGGCACCACCAGTCTGTCCAGAGCCAGGCACACTGAGCTCCCGCTCAGTCAGTCAGGCACCATGGGTCTGTCCAGGCTCAGGCGCCAGGCCCCATCGCGCATGGCCCTGCCAGCAGCTGCCGCGCAGGCCCGAGTCACTCAGCCAGGAGGAGGGGCAACACGCGACCTGGGGACCGGAGGGGGGTCGACGGCAGGGTCGGGCCTCGGTCAGGCCTCAGCTGGGCGGGTGGCCCGGGCCCTCCTTAGCCTCCACACTCCAGGTGGCCGAACCAGCACCTCCGCTCACGTGCCAGCTGCCGGGATCCCCGGTCCTGTCCAGCGCGGTGGGAGCGCCACGGGCAGCCCGGGTCTCCAGGGAGGTGGGTGGACGCCGTGCCACGGGGTGCTCTGGGGGCGCGGTCTCGCGCGGGGCTTCGGGCCCAGAGCCAGCCGCCTGTCACGCGCCTCCCGTCCTGTCCGTGCTGGGTCCAGGAGCCTGCCCGACGTGTCCGCCCGGGACTTCGAGAAGGTCGAGCTGGCGCGGTTCAAGTGGATCCACATGGAGGCAAGCCCTGCCCCGACGTCCTGCAGATGCCCCGTCCCGACTGGTGCAGACACGGCCCACCCCACGCGCCTGCGCTCCCACGCTGAGAGGCGCCTGAGAGGCCTGGGCTGAGCCCGCCACGCCCACTCTTGGCCCCGCCAGGCGCTTCTCCTGTGTCGCTCCTTCGGGAGGAAGGCCTTTTCCTGCTTCGGAGCCTCCCTCTGGTGCCCAGGCTGGAGGCGGCGGTGCGCTCATGCCACTGCAGCCTCCACCTTCCAAGGGACTGGAGCCACAGGCGCACGCCACCACGCCCTGCTGCCTTTTGGTTGGCTGCAGAGGCGAGGTCTCGCCAAGCTGCCCGGGCTGGTCGCCAGTCCCGGGCTCGGGCGATCTCCCGTCTCAGCCTCCCAGAGTGCTGGGAGGACAGGCTTGAGCCACCACTCCCGGCCTTGGAGAGTTTTGTCCTTTGGCCTCGCCTGTGAGGCCGGGCGCTGCTCGTCCAGAACGTGTGGCTGGGGACGAGGCTCCCGCCCAGCACGCCCCCCCCCGCCCTCCCTCCCACCCACCCAGGGTTCCCGCAGGCAGGGACTGGGAGCCAGGGCCGCTGGACAATGCCCCATGGTTCTGAGCTGCCCCGTCCTGCCCCAGGGCCGCAACGCAGCCGAGCAGGTAAAGATGCTGCAGCGGATAGACGAGCACAACGCCAGGCAGCCCCCGGAACAGCAGATCCCGGTGTCCGTGGAGGTGGAGAAGCCCCGGGAGGAGCTGTACCCACTGTTTGGCTACGGAGACGTGGTGGGTCCCAGGCAGCCTCACCCTGCCGCACGCGTCTAATCCGGCTCTCCAGGGAGCCACGCTTGGAAGGGCGGTTCCTGGCTCAGGGTGTTGGAAGGGTGGCAAGGCAGAGGCACGCCCTGGCCTTGGGTTCCAGTGCAGGACTCAGCAGCGCCGAGGAGCAGACTGACCCCACCCAGGGTGACCGCATCAGTGTGAGGCACCCGGCGGGCTTGGATGGGCCCGAGACGGCGGCAGGGCGGCCTGCGTGGAAGGGCCTTCTCTCCCGGCCTCCTCAGTCTTTTCCTCTGCACACGGAGGGCCTAGGCTGCTCTCTGAGGTTTCCAGCTGGGGTGGGTGGCAGAGCGTGGGAGCCGCTGGGGGCAAGGGGAAGGTGGGAAGGAGACTTGCACGAGGTGGATTTGAGCATGGCCGGGATGTAAATGGAACTTGGAAGATCATCCCAGCGCCCCAGCTGAGACGAACTGGAGACCATCCAGCCCATCGGTCCTCACCTTGGCGGCATGTTAAAAATAGCCTGTAATAGCCTGTGGCTCAGCTTGTAATCCCACGCTTTGAGAGGCTGAGGTGAGTGGATTGCCTGAGCCCGCGGGTTCGAGACCCGCCTGGGCAACTTGGTGAGACCTCATCTCTACAATAAATCAAAAAATTAGCCCGGTATGGTAGCGTGTGCCTGTAGTTCCAGCTACTTGGAAGGCTGAGGTGGAAGAATTACCGGAGCCAGCAGGTCGAGGCTGCGGTGGCCGGGAGCAGCCACTGCACTCCAGTCTGGGTGACAGAGTGAGACTCCAACTCAAAGAAAAAAAAAATAGGAAAGTAGGCCAGGCTCGGTGACTCAGCCTATCATCCCAGCACTTTGGGAGGCTGAGGCGAGTGGATTGCCTGTGCCCGTGCATTCAAGCCCAGCCTGGGCAACTTGGCCAGACCTCATCTCTACAATAAATAAAAAAGTAACCAGGCGTGGTAGTGCATGCCTGTAGTTCTGGCTACTTGGAAAGCTGAGGCAGAAGGATCACTGGCACCCAGCGAGTTGACACTGGAATGGCTGTGCCACTGCACTCCAGCCTGGGCGATGGAGTGAGACTCCAACTCAAAAGAAAAAAAAAAGAGTGCAGGCCAGACATGGTGGCTCAAGCCTGTAATCCCAGCACTTTGGGAAGCCAAGGTGAGTGGATTGCCTGAGCCCACGGGTTCATGAACAGCCTGGGCAACTTAGTGAGACCTTGTCTCTACAATAAAATAAAAAATTAGCCAGGTGTGGTAGCATGCACCTGTAGTTTCAGCTACTTGGAAGGCTGAGGCAGAAGGATTGCCAGAGCCCAGCAGGTGGACCCTGGGATGGCCATGAGCGTGCTACTGCACTCCAGCCTGGGTGATGGAGTGAGACTCCAACTCAGAAAAAAATATATATATTTGAGTGCAGGCCAGAGGCTCACGGAGGCTGGGGTGGTAGGATCGCTTGAGGCAGGAGTTCGAGATCAGCCTGAGTCACATAGCGAGACCCTATCTGTACAACAAAAAAATTAAGCCAGGTGTGGTGGCATTCGCCTGTAGTCCCAGCTGCTGACGTGGCTGAGATGGGAGATTCACTTGAGCACAGAAAAAAAGAAAAAAAAAGAATACCTGAGTCTCCTGTTTTTTTGTGTGTTTGTTTGTTTTTTGTCTTTTGGGTTTTTTTGAGTTGGAGTCTCACTCTGTCGCCCAGACTGGAGTGCAGTGGCCACTCCCGGCCACCGCAGCCTCAACCTGCTGGGCTCTGGCAATCCTTCCACCTCAGCCTTCCAAGTAGCCGGAATTACAGGCATGCACTACCACACCCAGCTGATTTTTTGATTTGTGGTAGAGATGAGGTCTCGCTGCCCAGGCGGGTCTCGAACCCGCAGGCTCAGGCAATCCACTCACCTCAGCCTCCCAAAGTCGCAGGATTACAGGCTGAGCCACCGAGCCCGGCGGTCTCCTGTTTTGTTCACATAGAGCCAGGGCTTTGCATTTTTACCAAAACTCTCTCTGGAGCGTCTGGCGTGAGGCTAGTGTGAAGAGATTCCTCTGCCTTGCAGACCAAGAAACCAGACCTGGAGACTAGAGTTGTGTACGGGAAACAAAGCACAAGCATTCTGAGCCCCAGGTTGGCCCGTGGAGGGTGGATTTCGCCCCAAGGCGGCGCTCTCCCATTCTCAGCCCCTTGGTCCTAGACCTGAAGGGCCAGGGCTTCCGTGTCACAGTTCGCAGGGCTGTGCTTGGCCAGCACTAAGCACAAAGAAAAGCAAGTCCTGGGGACAGTGGGCGCCGCGTCAGGGGAGTCACGCCAGGCTGCTGTCGCAGTGGCTGGGGTCCAGGTGACGGCCGGCCACTCTCTCACTGCCCGCAGGTGTTTGTCAGCAAAGACGTGGCCCAGCACTTGGGGTTCAGGTCAGCCAGGGAAGCCCTGAGGGGTTTGTACAGCCGAGTGAGGAAAGGGTGAGCCGGACGGCGGGGAGAGTCCCTGGGGGTGGAGCCTGGGTGCTGGGCCTGCCCTGGAGGGTCTGGGCAGCCGGCGGGCAAGCGCTGAGCAGAGTAGTCTTGCAGGGCTGTGCTGGTCTGTGCCTGGGCTGAGAAAGGTGCCGACGCGCTGGGCCCAGACGGCAAAGTCTTGCACTCGGATGCCTTCCCACCGCCCCGCGTGGTGGACACCCTGGGGGCTGGAGACACCTTCAATGCCTCAGTCATCTTCAGTCTCTCCCAGGGTAAGTACCCTCATAGGAGGGAGGAGCACCCCAGCAAGAGGGAGGAGCACCCCGCAGAAGGGAGGAACACCCCGCAGATGGGAGGAGCACCCCGCAGGTGGGAGGAGCACCCGCAGGAAGGGTGGGCTGGGGCCTGCCCAGCTCAGAACGCTGGCTACCCAGCTGCTTGTCCCTCCTCCAGGGAGGAGCGTGCAAGAGGCCCTGACATTTGGCTGCCAGGTGGCCGGCAAGAAGTGTGGCCTGCAGGGCTTTGATGGCATCGTGTGAGAGCCAGGCGGCACCAGTCCCCACCCCAGACTGGCGTCACAGCTGCCACCACCTCCCTCCTCCATCCAGCCTGGCTTCTGGGCTGCCCTGCTGGCTGGCAGATGCGGACCGTGGGGCTCCGCCTGTGTCCTGTGCCCCCTCACATCTCTTCTGGCTGAGCCCCAGCACAAATAAACCTTCCTCCCTGGAGCCAGCTCCCTCCATCAGCTGCTTGTCCTTGTGGATGTCTGAACTGCCCTGGCTGGGGGTTCCCGGGGCTTTGACAGTCCTCCCTCTTTGTGTCCACTCCCAAATCAACCTACCTGCCAGGCCTCGAGGAGTGGCTGCCTGGGCGAGGAGCAGGAAGTGCCCGGCCTCCTGTCACCTGAGCGCAGGTGGCACTATGCTCCCTGTGGTAGGGGGAAACCCTCAGCCTTCCTGGCTCCCCCACCCCAGTGAACCTTCCAAAGAGTCCAGGTGCCCATGGCTGAGCCTCAGGGACCGGCAGCGGGCAGGGAGCCTCGGACATGGTGGGGCCTCTGCTATCTAGGACGCTGTCCTCCCACGGACTCTCCCAGAGCTCACAGGCCTTGGAGCCTGCCTCAAGTGACACGGGACACAGGCTGCTGTCCTCAGGGAGGGCGTGCAGAATTGGGGACTGGGGACTCTCCCATGTGGACTTGGGGCAGGGTGGGGAAGGCCTGCTGGCATGACAAAGAGCACGGGCTTTAAGTCAGACAGACTGGACTCTAAAGCCATGCCCTGCATCACGGGACAACACGTAACTCAGTCTGTCTCAATGTCCTCGTCTGTCAAATGGATCGAATCCTGCCTGGTCAGATAATATATAAAATGTCCCGCATGGTGCCTGGTGTATACAAGGCTCTCACGAAATGGCAGTATTTCTTTTTGAGTCAGTCTCACTGTCACCCAAGCTGGAGTGCAGGGGCACGCTCCCGGCCACCATAGCCTCAACCTGCTGGGCTCCCAGCAATCCTTCCGCCTCAGCCTTCCAAGTAGCCAGAACTACAGGCATATGCCACACGCCCAGATAATTTTTTGATATATTTTAGAGACGAGGTCTTGCCAAGTGGCCCAGGCTAGAGCAGTGAATGTTAATAGTATTGGAGGTGGGCAGATACAGGGTGGGGGAGACCATCTGCCCTGAGCTGGGGGAAGCACACCTGGTGGACAGCAGGTGAAGGGACAGGAGAGTGGCCCCAGGGATGCGGCATGCTTTCTTCATGGGTCACCTGCAGCTGGCTGTGGCTGGCACTGTAGACCCTGCTGCGCCCTGGACCCCAGCACACTGGGGAAGCAGAATCCTGTCCCCCAAGAGGCTGTGCAGTCCTAGTCCCCAGTGCCCCTGGGGGTCTGGGCAGCCTGAGCGGGCAGATAAAGGGCCCAGGGATGAATTTGTTCCATTCTTTATTGCTTGTCTAAGCCCTAAAGCTGCCCCTCAACTAGGGTCTCTCTGAGCTGCACAGGAAGACCTGACACCCACTGGGGCCAGAAAGGGGACATAGATGTCTTTGTCCCAACCCCCTGGACTTATGTTCTGACACCAGAACTTCGAGGGGTGCATGTCTGCATCCCCAGGGCTCAAATCTCGTCATTCTCCAGTTGAATGCTGTGGGCTGCAGGCTCAGCTGGGTTGTTCTCAGACTCCAGTGTTTCCTCTGGAAGCTGTGTGGCTTCCTCTCCTTTGTCCCTGGCCTCCGCCTGTCCCCCAGCCTCCCCTCCGGGACCCGGGGCCTCTCCTGCAGCCTCTGCCTGTCCCCCGCCCTCCTGGACAGATTCCACGGCGCCCTCTTGGCCTCTGCCTGGCCCCCAGCGGCTCCTGCGGGACCCAGGGCTTCCTGTGTCTGTCCCGAGGGGCCCTTAGTGAACTGTGACTGCCTCCCCGAAGCGTGTGTCTCTGGGGGAGATGGGGTTGAGGGCTCTCTGGGCTCTGCATGCCTGGGGACCTCTTCTGGGACGTTGACGAGCTCTGCGGGGGTCATAAGCCCATCCCCATCCAGGTCCTGGGTCTCGAGCACCTGGTCTACCACCAGAACCACCTGTGGAGGCAAGCATCACGGTGGGTCTCCAGTGGCCTCGGATGGCCTCCAGTGGCCAGAGGCGTGCCCTGCATCCCTGCCTGCATCCCTGCCATGCCAGCTCCAAGTCCGCCTTCTACCGGGATTCCATGAAGAGCCATGATAAAAGCGACCCAAGCCCCAGACTCTGGCCTCCCTCCCAGGAGAGTGGAGGCTGGTCCACAGAGCCTACCGGGTCGGTGGGTGTGTCCGCAGCTCCAGGGGCCAGAGCGGCCGTCAGCATGGACAGCAGTTCCAGGCCATCCAGCTGGCCGCTCTGGTCGAAGTCATGGAGGGCGAAGAGGTAGAGGAGCACTGGGGCAGAGACGCTGGGTGAGGAGAGGCCGGGCGGGAGGCGCTGAGGTACCAAACCCCACCCCCACCTCCACCCAGCCCCTCACCCTGCTCCCGGCTCAGCTGTTCCGGCTCCTCCTCCGTCCTCCGCAGACCCTTCAGGTAGTGCTGCAGAAGTCTGTCGGGAGGCAGCAAGTGAGAAGGAGTGGCGGTCTGCAGCCAGGCCTGACCCCGCCCAGGCTGGGCCCTACTTACCGGAGCTGCTCCTGACCTGGCTGGAAGGGGTGGGACACGGGCTGGGGCTGCACTCCGGAGGCCAGCCTGGAAGAGGGGAGGGGCCGTTTCGCACAGGGCCTGCCCTGCAGAGTTCTCCCCCTTGACCCAAGGGAGCTCTCCCCGGACTCCCAAAAGCCTTGGGGGAGGAGGCTTTTCTGGCCTCGTTGGAGGCAAGACCTTCCTCCCTCAGACTCTGTTTTTGCAGCTGCCTGACTTAGACTTTAAGAGGAACCCAAATAAAATACCCAGTTAGGTAGAGGCCAGGTCAGGCCACACCCAGTGGACACACATCGGTGCGTGGCAGGACACCACGGGCCTTGATGTCCAAGAGCCTCCCATCCTTGGAGTCCAAGAGCCAAGGAGCAGGGCTCTGGCTGGGCCCAGGGGCACTGCCCAGTCTTGCGCAGACCCAGTTTGCTCCCTGACACAAAGTCAGCTCTTATAAGCAGGGGGCAGGTATGTCGACTTGGGGGCTTCAGTCTGCCTGAGGTCTCTTTGTCGTCTTTCAGCCTCAAGATGTGCTCCCAGCTCTGGCCGGGGTCCATCCAGACCAGTGCCGGAGAGCTGCTGCTCCTGTCACTGTCTGCCTCCTGCCTGGCACACCCACCACACTGTGTTAATAAAACCAGGCCAGGCACGGTAGCTCAAGCCTGTCATCCCAGCTCTGTGGGAGGCTGAGGCGAGATGACTGCCTGAGCTCAGGGGTTTCAGACCAGCCCAGGGAACTTGGTGAAACCTCGTCTCTACAATAAATCAAAAACTAGCTGGGTGTGGTGGCGTGGATCTGTAGTTCCAGCTACTTGGAAAGCTGAGGTGGAAGAATCATCTGAGCATGGCAGGTCAAGGCTACAATGGCCGTGAGTGTGCCTCTACCCTCCAGCCTAGACGACTGAGTGAAACTCTGACTCAAAAAATTAAAAATAAAAATAAATAAAAAAGAAAACCTTCAGAAAGATGCTCAAATAAAACAAAATGCTGACGAGCTCCATTTCTTGGCGTTCCCACCGTGAGTTCTCAAGATGATAGCATGGCCGCCCCTTCCCGGGCCCTATGGCCAACCCTTCCAGGGCACAGCCACTCCCTGTGCCCGCTGCAGCTGAGGCCCCTGTGTCCATGTGGGTCCGGCAGCAAGAGTTGCAGGCCCACTCTGGCTCTCTGACGGGCACAAGTCAGGAAACTGGGGTGGAGGGCAGAGGTCAGGGAGCCGATACCCTGGTCTCCTGCCTCTCAGGGGAGGCGGCCCCAGAGACTGTAGACATGCCTGGCTCCCAGCCCAGGGCCTGCCCGCCTCTCCTGTTACCTGGTGGCTCCGTCCTTGGGAGCAGCCTGACCCAGGGGCGGCAGCAGCAGCAGGAACACACACATGGTCAGAGGTAGCATCCTTCCTGGAACTGAAGCTAGAAACAGAAGTGGGGGAGGCATCTGTCACAGGGTCGGGATGACTGGGTTGGAAGCAGTCCCCCTGCAGCCTTGGTGGCAGGACTCCAGCCAGGGAGGACACACGTGGACGTCGGCGACCCCCCACAGAGCTGTGCTCGAACTGCATGCCGCCCCAGCCCCGCACTCAAAAGCGGACCTGCCCGTGGGAGCAGCGCTGGGCGGGGGACCCCTCCCCACACCCCGCCCAGTCCGCCAGCCCAAGGTGCTCCGAGGTGCAGCGTCTGGTTCCACCACAGTTTGACACGCAGGAAGGAGTGAAGAGGGTCTCAGGAAAAGGCTCGGTTAGAAACGCAGTCACAGGGTCCGCATGTCAGCAGAGGGACCAAGAAGGAAGCAGATGACCAGTGCGTTTACGAAAACTACTGAAGGGCAAGTCAAAAGAGGCTCAGACCTCTTGAAATGGTCTAAGTTCAGGAGAGACCGAAAACCCAGCACATCAGGGTCAACCAGTGTGGCCAGGAGTTGCTGCTTGCTTGATGCAGTGGGAAGGCCAGAGCCCACTATAATGGAAAAAACCTTCCCTCTGACATGCAGCACACAGGCCCACTGGCAGCAACGGTCACTCGACTGTGAACATGGTCACAGCACAGACAAGCCAGAAACAGGGTGCACCTTTCTGCTGAGCCCCAGTGTTGTGTGCAGATAATGTGAGTTCCTGCGAAAGCAGATGCAGACCAGAGCCGAGATCGGAGGCCCAAGCCCATCTTCAGGAAGAAAAACCAGACAGATGCTTGATGGTCCAGCAGAGGACCAGGAATGGTCCAGCATGGCCGCTGACACTCTGGCTGGCCCCGGGCCGTCCTCAAGGGAGGCTCGTAGCTTTCAGCAGATTCTCCAAGACTCCCATGACCCTAACAAGGTTCAGAATCACTGCCGGGCAGACAGCAGTTTCCCAAGGGATGAGGGGCAGAGCAGGTAAGCATCCGGTGTATGGGAAGGTAAACCCAAACTCTGACATTCTGAGCTGCCTCAAGGAAGACACCGCAGCCCATGGAAGCCCACAAGAAGACGAAGCTTCTTGGGGGGGGGGTCACAGAACCTGTCTTCATGTTTCTGTGCATGTGACCAGCCCCAACAGATGCGGTAAGTGCACACAGTTTGTTGGTGTCTGTGAGCCCCAGTGGTCAAAAGGATGCTTAATTCACAGCTGTCCACCAGCACCAGTGGGCGGTATAGATCCACAGGTCTTAGCTGCCCAGGAGAGAAGATAAAGTCCAGGCCCCTACAGGGTAGGCGGCTGGAGCCGAGATCACCAGGCTAGTGTGAAACCCTCAACAGGACACGGCCCAGCGAAAGGGCTGACTAGGAAAACATCCAGCCCTCCACGTCAGGGATCTGGCAGTAAAAGTCCCAGTGGAAGTGACCACAGAGCTGGACAAAAATAGAAGTGTCTTTTCAAAAGCATTGAGTTGGCAAAAGATTCTTGAGTTCAAAGCACAGTGAGAACAGTGATCTGGCAGAAGTGAGCTTGATGTCAGCTTCTGCCTTAAGAGTTTCTGCCACCAACCCAGACAACTTGGCGAGACCTCATCTCTATAATGAAATAAAAAATTAGCCAGCTGTGGTAGCACGCAACTGTAGTTCCAGCCACTTGGAAGGCTGAGGCAGAAGGATCACCAGAACCCAGCAGGTCGACGCTGGGGTGGCCATAAGCATGCCACTGCAAACAGCCTGGGTGATGGAGTGAGACTCCAGTTAACAAAACAAAAGAGCTCAGCCTGTAATCCCGCGCTTTGGGAGGCCGAGGTGAGTGTATTGCCTGAGCCCGCGAGTTCAAGACCCGCCTGGGCAACTTGGCGAGACCTCATCTCTACAATAAACCCCCCCAAAAAAGTAGCCGGGCGTGGTAGCACGCCCGTGTAGTTCCTGCTCCTTGGAAGGCTGAGGCAGAAGGATCACCGGAGCCCAGCAGGTCGAGGCTACGGTGGCTGGGAGCGGCCACTGCACTCCAGTCTGGGCGACAGAGTGAGACTCCAACTCAAAAAAAAACAAAAAACAAAACAAACAAACAAAAGAAAAGAGTGTCTGGCAAACCCAATTCAGTGAACCCGAGCCATCGGTTTGAGTACTTGTGCGGTAGTGGAGACCAGAAACAAGGCCGGCCCACCGGCATGAAGACACTAACAGGAGAGCCCCTCCAAGAAGCTGGTTCCAAACAACTGTACTCTCAGTCTGGGGGGGAGGAGGTGCGTGTGTCATGAGGAAGGGCGGCAAAGAGCCTGGCCTGTCTTGACCTCGGTGCGCTGGATGGAGAAGTTCTCCGCAAGCGTTGGTGACAAAGCTGCTCTAATGTGGGTGTGAGGCCTGAGCTGAAAAACCTGGAGCAGGGCGCTGATTTTGAAGTGGAATCCGATTGAAAGCATGGACAGAAGAAGACACGTCTTTGGAGGCACTTGGCTTCAGTCCACGCCTCCAAGAACTTCCACAGGCAAAGTCTCAAGGAACATGAACTCACAGCCACCAAGTTACAGATATACAAGGAAGTAAGACACTGTGAGCCAGAGCCAGCACTGCAACAGCAGGCAAAACAGACTTGCAAAAACTGAAGATGTTGGCGTCACCACACAGAGAATGTAATGTATGTTTTAAAAAACTAAAGGGACCTGCTGCAGTGGCTCACCCCGGTAATCCCAGCACTTAGGGAGGTCAAGGTGAGAGGATTGTCTGAGCCCATGGGTTCAAGACCAGCCTGGGCAACTAGGCGAGATCTTGTCTCTACAATAAATCAAACAATTAGCCGAGTGTGATGGCACATGCCTGTGGTTCCAGCTTCTTGGAAGGCTGAGGCAAAAGGGTCGCCTGAGCCCAGCAGGTCGAGGCTTTGGTGGCCGTGAGCATGCCACTCCTCTCCAACTTGGGTGAGAGTGAGACTCTGACTCAAAAAAATTTTTAAAAAGGGAGAAACTTGAGACTATGAGAAAGAAATAAGAGCATTAAAATGACCAAGTAGATTTGAAAAAGAATCCAATAAAACTTTTAGAAGTGAAAGACTGATTTTATTTATTGACTGATTTATTTATTTATTTATTTATTTATTTTGAGTTGGAGTCTCACTCTGTCGCCCAGACTGGAGTGCAGTGGCCGCTCCCGGCCACCGCAGCCTCGACCTACTGGGCTCTGGCAATCCTTCCGCCTCCGCCTTCCAAGTACCTGGAACTACAGGCACGCGCTACTACGCCTGGCTAATTTTTTGATTTATTGTAGAGATGAGGTCTCGCCAAGTTGCCCAAGTGGGTCTTGAACCCGCAGGCTCAGGCAATCCACTCACCTCAGCATCTCAAAGCACAGGATTACAGGCTGAGCCACCAAACCCGGCTATTTTTTATTTATTTTTTGAGTCAGAGTCTCACTCTGTCACCCAGCCTGGAGTGCAGTGGCACACTCACAGCCACTGCAGCCTCAACCTGATGGGCTCCAACAATCCTTCCGCCTCAGCCTTCCAAGTTGCTGGAACCACAGGCAAGTGCCACCACACCTGAGTAATTTTTAAAATTTATAATAGAGACGAGGTCTCATCAAGTTGCCCAGGCTGGTCTTGAGCCCATGGGCTCAGGCAGTCCTCTCGCCTCCACCTCCCAAAGTGCTGGGATTACAGAGGTGAGCCACCGCGCCTGGCCGAGCATCAACCTTATTGCTTGTGAAACTATACATGTAAAATGTTTTTATTTTTTATTTTATTTTTTTTAATTTTGAGTTGGAGTCTCACTCTGTCACCCAGACTGGAGTGCAGTGGCTGCTCCCGGCCACTGCAGCCTCGACCTGCTGGGCTCAGGCTATCCTTCCACCTCAGCCTTTCGAGTAGCCAGAACTACAGATGCGCACTACCATGCCCGGCTGATTTTTTTGATTTATTGTAGAGATGAGGTCTCGCCAAGTTGCCCAGGCAGGTCTCGAACCTGCGGGCTCAAGCAATCCACTCACCTCGGCCTCCCAAAGCGCTGGGATTACAGGCTGAGCCGCCGAGCCCGGCCGTGAAATGTTTTTAGAGAGAAATCTGTAAATGTGTGTTAATACCATAAAACTCTGACCCAGCAATATCATCTTGGGGATGACATGAGGAAGAACACAAATGGAAAATAAATTATAAAGATATTTGGGCTTGGGCATGGTGGCTCAAGCCTGTAACTTGGTGAGACCTTATCTCTACAATAAATCCAAAAAATTGGGCAGGTATGGTGACTTGTGCCTGTAGCTTCAGCTACTTGGAAGGCTGAGGTGGAAGGATTGCCTGAGCCCAGAAGTTTGAGGCTGCAGTCACTGTGAGCATCCCACTGCACTCCAGCCTGGGCAACAGAGTGAGACTCCAGGTCAAAAAAAATTTTGTTTTGGCCTGGGAAACATAGCAAGATCCCTTCTCTACAAAAAATTTAAAAAGTAGCCAGGCACAGTGGCTCATGCCTGTATTCCCAACTATTCAGAAGGCTGAAATGAGAGGATCACTTGAACCCAGGAAGTTGAGGCTGCAGTGAGCTATGAGTTCACCACTGCACTCCAACCTCGGTGACAGAGAGAAACTCCATCCCTTAAAAAAAAATTGGCTCAGCCAGGCTCGGTGGCTTAGCCTGTAATCCCACGCTTTGGGAGGCTGAGGTGAGTGGATTGCCTGAGCCCGCGGGTTTGAGACCCGCCTAGGCAACTTGGCGAGACCTCATCTCTACAATAAATCAAAAAAATCAGCCAGGTGTGGTAGTGTGCGTCTGTTGTTCCGGCTACTCGAAAGGCTGAGGTGGAAGGATAGCCGGAGCCCAGCGGGTCGAGGCTGCGGTGGCCAGGAGCGGCCACTGCACTCCAGTCTGGGCAATGGAGTGAGACTCCAACTCAAAATTTTTAAAAAATAAAATAAAAAATAAAAACATTTCACATGTATAGTTTCACAAGCAATAAGGTTGATGCTCGGCCAGGCGCGGTGGCTCACCTCTGTAATCCCAGCACTTTGGGAGGTGGAGATGAGAGGATTGCCTGAGCCCGCAGGTTCAAGACCCGCCTGGGCAACTTGGCGAGACCTCATCTCTACAGTAAATCAAAAATTAGCCGGGCGTGATAGCGCACGCCTGTAGTTCCAGCTACTTGGAAGGCTGAGGCGGAAGGATCGCCGGAGCCCAGCAGGTCGAGGCTGCGGTGGCCGGGAGTGGCCACTGCACTCCAGTCTGGGCGACAGAGTGAGACTCCAACTCAAAAAAAAAAAAAAATTGGTTTTGCTATTAATATTAATCAAAGAAATGTAAATTTTGGAATGTCTAACATTTAGGCAATGGCTAAGCAAATTATATTATATGCTAGAACTGATAAATATGATAAATAGTCTAAACTCAAGTTTTAAAGGAAAAAATGGGCAGATTTGAGTATTGGAAAGCTTAAACGTATGCGTCATGAAAGACAGTGCTGGAGGAGATGCAGTCAGGGTCGGGGGGCCAGCAGAGGCTGAAGACAAGTTCAGTAGAAGCCTCACGGGCACTGAGTGGGGGCCCAAGGACTGCAGAGAAGACATGTGCCCGCCTCCAGGAAGGCAGAGAGAAGGCCCTGCCTTACTGGTCTGGAGGCAGTGAATGAAGGCGGGTCTAGGTGAATGGCCAGGGAGAACCCGGCTCTATCTCCAGGATGCTGCTGGTTTAAAGAAGGGGCTGGGGCCAGTCAAGGGTGTGGTCTCTAGGCGGAAGGAGGAGTGCACAACGGCCCAGAAGGCTGGCAGGCAGAAGAGGCCAGAAGAAGCTGCCAGGAGGCGTGGCCCCGGCTGGATGCACACGGGACACCATGGGAGGAACCGGCTGGCACTGACATGGGCCCGGGCGAGCGTCTGTCGGGAAGGAAGTGTGCACGTAGGTTGCAGGACAAGGGACAGCAATGATTTCGTTTCTTCGGTGCTAGTTTCTACCTCGGCAAGCTACACCTTAAGGTGGAATCATTTTCTCTTTTCCCCCTGAGGTTTGCAAATATGTTAGTAGGAAAAGATACACATGTTAAAACAATTAAGAGAAAAACAGAAACAGAATTGCTGGGAACAGGTGGCACCGCCACAGGTTGAAGGTGGGACCCGACATCAGGCTGCCTGGGTGTGAGGGGCAACAGTGCAGCTCTCGCGGGGCTCTGGCGCAGGATCAGTGAGCCGAGACATGTGAAGTGCAGAGCCTGGTACACAGCAAGGCCTTGTTCTTCCGGGGTTTCCCTGACGTTGGGCAGTGACTTCACACCCTCACCTCCTGGTCTTCCCGCCTGGCTCCCTCAAGTTGTGGTCTCCTCTGTCTGTTCACTGCTGGGAGCTCGGCCAGCAGGAGGCACTGGAGTCATTTAAGTCCCTGGGAGCTGTCAGAACGCATCGCCCAGGCTGAGTGTGTTGTCCGCTAACAGGGGGCTTTTAAAGAGGACCTTTGGGAACTCCAAACCCAGCTCTCTGGGGTGGCAGTGCTGGCACAGAGGGGACACGCCCCTCGGACACCCCCTCTGGCTGCTCACCCCGAAGGCCACTGTGCTGGACTTAAAACCCTGGCCATACCAAGTGCTTATGCCATAAGAGATAAGATAGACAAGTGGGAAAAAAACAAAACAAAATAAAAGAACCCTGGCTACAAGTTCTCTGGCATGCCCTCCCACAAAACCTGGAGTCTAATTCACCTCCTCTGGGGGATGACCTGGATTCAGGGATACACTTTGCATGCACTGCAGACATGACACTCCATGGCTTCCAAGTCCAGGTCGCAAGAGTGACACAGGCCTGAGTGTGCCCCTGCACCCCAGCCTGGGCGACACGGTGGGGCCCTGACTCAACACCAAAAAAGAGACATCAGTTATGCCCGTCTGTGACTCCTCTCTGTGTGTGAGCATGTGTCTTCCTCTCCGGACATGCAGACGTGCACCTCTAGACCCTGGAGCCACCATGGAGGAGGCCTGGGGTGCCCGAGAGACCATGGGAAGAGGCCATGTAGAGGCAGAGATGCCCGAGGAGCCTTCAGAGGCTCAAGCCTTCCCAGCCCAACAGCCAGACCAGCGAGAAAGCAAGCCCTCAGACAAGCCAGCCCCAGCCAACACAGATGGGGCCACAATGCACTTGTCTCCACAGCCCACCCAAAGGGCTCGTGAGCACAGTCAGTGTTGTCCTCTTGGCGGTGGTCTGTTAAGTTGCCCCCGTGGCCGGAAGGCCAACCCATGAGGGCTGGCTTTGGGATCAACCCTGTGGTCCCAGAGGGGCGCGGTGCTGCATCCAAGGCTCTGCTGTCACCGTCCTGAAACTCACAGCCACGTTTGCACGGAGCCCTGCACAGACGCTCCGCACTCTGCTCGCCTGGCCCTGTGCAGCCCTCACCCACGTGAGGAGTTGGTGTGTTTGTGAGCAGAGTCTCTGAGACTGAAGCAGCCTGTGGCCTCAGGGAGGCGGATTGCCCTCACGGCAACGCACTTGGCCATCTGCACCCTGGAGGGGTCAACACTAGTCACCTCACGGGCCACAGCAAATCAGTGGGCGATGGCCGCCTCTTGCGCAAACTAGTAGACCGGCCTTCGACGGCTGTCCCTGCCTCAGGGGTCTTCTCCACTCCACTCAGATCAACCTTCCTTGCTGGGACTCTAGAAGCTTCAATGGCTTCCTGTTTGAGTTACTGTCCAGAATTCTCCCCTGGAATTCCAAGCCTTCTAAGCCAGAGATCAAGCTACCTTTGACTCGTCTTCTAGTGCTCCATTGCTAGTACTCTGCTTCACAGGGAGAGGTTATGGTGTCCCCTAAAATATTCATGGTCACTTTTCCAAGCTTTTGCCAGCCTGTTCCATGCTCACCCTGGAATGTCCTGGCCCTCCTGACCTCCTTGGTCAGGAATAATTGTGAATAATTGCAAGTGGACTTTCAGTGTAATGTTCTCCTGGGCAGCATTTCCCAGCGACACTTTCAGCACCTGTAACCAATCTTGAAGACAGGCCCGGCCGAGACACCAAAGTGCCATGAGAGGGTGTGAGGGGGGTCTGTTCACACTTCCACATTTCTTTCTTTTTTTTTTTTTGAGTCAGAGTTCACTTTGTCGCCCAGGCTTGAGTGCAGGGACATGCTCATGGCCACCGCAACCTCGACCTGCTGGACTCAGGCGATCCTTCCACCTCAGTCTTCCAGGTAGCTGAAACTACAGGCTCGCACCACCACGCCTGGCTAACTTTTGATTGATTGTAGAAATGAGGTTTTGCCAAGTTGCCCAGACTGGTCTCGAACCCCTGGGTTCAGGCAATCTGCTCACCTCAGCCTCCCAAAGTGCTGGGATTATAGGCGTGAGCCACTGCGCCTGGCCCACGTTTCTAAGCATTCACAAAAACTTCGGTGAGCAACTGAACTAAAGCGGTCATTGAACCACTGCCTGTCAAATAAAAACATCCCTGGCCATTTCTATGATGTGCATGGACATAACTGCCCGGGCGTCCCATGGAGGTCCCACAGCGGCCAGTGAGCCTCACATTCGCAGCCCTGGGCCTCACACTCCAAGCCCCTCACCTGGCGTGAAGGAGAGCCGGTGTGGGGGTGAGCTCTCTGCCGTGGCTCACGGTGTGACCCAGGCAGGTGGCTAAGCTGCTCTGAGCCTTAGGACCATCATTTGAAAATGAGGACAACAGCGTCTGCCTGGCAGAGGCCAGGGAGGATGCAGGGAGGTCAGGCAGGCTCCGGCTGGCAGCGGCAGATGCTTCGGGTGTCCCTAGGGAGTGACGACGGTCCCTGGGGCTGGTGTCACTCCGCATCCTGGCAGGGGTCTCTTCCCAGCAACCCCGCCCAAGGTTCCCAGCCTCTGGCGGAACCTCTCCGGTGCGGGCCTCGCGCGCCCCCAGGCCGTGCCGCCCCCGCCCCAGGCGATGCCCGCTTGAGCTGGTCCGCCCCAGACCTCCAGCCGCTAGTCGCCTGCCCTACACGCGTCGTGTCGGGTGCGGACGGGACTCCCGCAGCCCCTGCCCCGGCGCGGGGACACACGCAGCAGATGGGAGCGCAGGGGAGCGGCAGCTCAAGCCCCAGGCCCCCCGCAGCTATGCCCCGCCGCCCTCAGCGCCCTCCGGCGGGCCCCGCCGCGCCAGGACCAGGGGTGCGGAGGGGACCAGGGGCAAGGGACGCCGGAGACCTCGCCCACGGTCCCCCCACCCATCCGGCGGGGGGGAGACGGTCTGGAAGTGACGGCTCGGACCCGCGCTCGCCCCGCCCCCGCCCCCGCCCAGCTCGACCCACCTGATGGGGCTGGCGTCCCGCGTCGTGAGCGCTCCCGCCGCGCGCCGCCTGCCTGGGTGCCCGCTCCCGCCCCCTCGGCTCCACGTGGCGCCCACGTAGCCTCCGCTGCGCCTCCACCCCGCCCAGGCAGAGTACGGAGCGCCTGCCACCCCCGCCGGCGACCCCCTCCCGGCGCCGCCACCCCTTCACCTCCCGTCCATTCCCCCCACGGCCCCACTCCCCACCCCCATCCGCCTCCGTCACCTCCCGCACCACCAGACCCCCACCACCCCACCTCCTCCCCCTTCCCGGCTACCACCGACCTCGCCTCCTCCCCCTCCCCCCAGCTTCCCGCCACGTCCGGAGGGGACGACCTCGACCTGCCCATCCTCCCTGTGGCCCCGTGGAGGGGGCTGCATGCGAGTCCCAGAGACACAGAGGCAGACGGCCGGGTCGGTGTGCGCGAGAAACTGTTTCGCCCGGTCCCACTGTGGGTGCCAGCTGTGCCCGAGAGTCCCGGAGGCAGGTGGCGGGACAGAAGGCAGCTTCTGGCCCGCGTGTGATTGTGGCAGAGGTCGTGGCTGTGAGGACAGCCGAGACCCGTGGGACAGCGTGGGCCTGGGAGGGTCTGGCCCCGTGCAATCGACGGTCCAGGGCCATGGCCGTTCAGGGGTGGGCAGTTCATGCACTGGGGCTCAGGGTGAGCGCTTTCTGTCTCAGGTGACAGAGTCGGGCCTGCTGGCTTCCAGCGAAGGAGTCTTGGTGTGCTGGTGGCCACAGCCTTGCTGAGGAGGGGTGGTGCGTGAGGGGAGGACAGGGGGCTGGTCGTGAGAAAGTTTCACTTGTAGGGTGCTAGGGGCCATGGTCTGTCACAGAGAGGGCTGCGGTTATGTGGCTGCGGCTCTGTGGTAAAGATGGCGTGTCAGCCGGGCTCCGTGACTCAGCCTGTAATCCCACGCCTGGGGAGGCTGAGGTGAGTGGATTGCCTGAGCCTGCGGGTTCAAGACCCGTCTGGGCAACTTGGCGAGACCTCATCTCTACAAAAAGTCAAAAAGTAGCCGGGCGTGGTAGCACGCACCTGTAGTTCCAGCTACTTGGAAGGCTGAGGCGGAAGGATCACCAGACACAACAGGTCGAGGCTGTGGTGGCCAGGAGCGGCCACTGCACTCCAGTCTGGGCGACAGAGTGAGACTCCAACTCAAAAAAAGAAAAAGAAAAAAAAAAAGATGGCGTGTCACCTACTTTTGTCACAGTGGTGCGGTGACTCATGTCTGTAATCTCAACACTTTGGGAGGCTGAGGCAGGAGGACTGTTTGAGCCCAGGAATTCAAGACCAGTGAGACCTTGTCTCTACAAAATTTTTTTTTTAATTAGCCTGGGCAGCAGAGCAAGACCTTGTCTCTACAAAAAAAAAAAAATTTAAATTACCCAGGCATGATGGCACACACGTGTGGTCCCAGCTACTCAAGAGGCTGAGGGGGAAGGATTGCCTTAACCCTAGGAATTCAAGGCTGCGACGAGTCATGATCGTGCCACTGCACTCCAGCTTGGGTGACTCAAAAAAAACCCAGTGTCTCGCTATACTGCCCAGGCTGGTCTCAAACTCCTGGGTGCAAGCAATCCTCCCCTGCAGCCTCCCAAGGCGCAGGGACCGCAGGTGCACACCACCACAGTGCTCAGCCAGGGACTTCGTTCTTGCAAGCCCTCTTGTCTCGGGAAGCACCAGCTCCTTCCTCTCCATCAGTACCTTCCACTGGCATCCCCCGCAGCAACAAGCCCACTCATCCGCCCTCCTCCCGTGTGAATGCCACTGGCCACGGCCTCTTTGGTTCCAGCATCCACTGGTCTCGGCAGCAGCATTTCCCTCTCTGGTCATTTCTTCTCGTTCCTCTGAGCCCTGACCCCACTCCCCGTCTGCTCCCCGTCACCATCTGTTCTGAGTTCATTTGCATCCTCCAAAACGTCCCACGTGGAAGCGCCTCCAAATGTGACTTTGCTTGGGAACAGGGTTGTTGCGCTGGTAATTAATTTAGATGAGGACGGCCAGGCTCGGTGGCTCAGCCTGTAATTCCAGCACTTTGCGAGGCTGAGGTGAGTGGATTGCCTGAGCCTGCGGGTTCGAGACCCGCCTGGGCAATGTGGTGAGACCTCATCTCTACAATAAATCAAAAAATCAGCCAGGTGTGGTAGCACATGCCTGTAATTCCAGCTACTCGGAAGGCTGAGGCGGAAGGATCGCCAGAGCCCAGCAGGTTGAGGCTGCGGTGGCCGGGAGTGGCCACTGCACTCCAGTCTGGGCGACAGAGTGAGACTCCAACTCAAAAAAAATAAATAAATAAAATTAAATAAAATAAATAAATAAATTATCCGGGCATGGTAGCACATGCCTGGAGGGCTGAGGCAGAAGGATCCCCAGAGCCCAGCAGGTCGAGGCTGCGGTGGCTGGGAGCAGCAACTGCACTCCAGTCTGGACATCAGAGTGAGACTCCAACTCAAAAAAAAAAAAAAAAAAAAGATGAGGTCATGCTGGAGTAGGTGGCCCCTGCTCCAATATGGCCAAGGGGGAGGCGTGGACACAGACATACAGGCAGGAAGAACGCTGCTGCAGCCTGAATGTCCCCTCAAACTCATATCCCCCTTGTGGTGGTCTTCAGAAATAGGCTTCTGGGCACATCATTAAATCGTAAGGGCTCTGCCCCATTAATGGATTCATGCCCATATAAAAGAGGCTCCTGAGGGAGTTCTCCCCCCTTTTTTTTTTTTGAGTTGAAGTCTCACTCCGTTGCCCAGACTGGAGTCCAGTGGCCACTCCCGGCCACCACAGCCTCAACCCGCTGGGTCCCGGCGATCCTTCCGCCTCAACCTTCCGAGTAACCGGAATTACAGGAGTGTGCCACCACGCCCGACTATTTTTTGATTTATTGTAGAGACGAGGTTTCGCCAAGTTGGCCAGGTGGGTCTCGAACCTGCGGGCTCAGGCAATCCTCTCGCCTTGGCCTCGCAAAGTGCTGGGATTACAGGCTGAACCACCGTGCCTGGCTGCCCCTCTTGCTGTTGCCGCCTTTCTGTCTCTTCCGTCACGTGAAGACACTTAGACGTGCCATCTGGCGACCTTCATAAGACACCGAACCTGCCAGCACCTTGATCTCAGACTTCCCAGCCTCCAGAACTGTGAGAAATAAATTTCTGTTGTTAACCAGGCACGGTGGCTCACGCCTGTAATCCCAGCACTTTGGGAGGCTGAGGCAGAAGGATCCCTTGACAACATAGTGAGACTCCAAAAAAAAGAAGCCTGTCACCTCCAGGCTTTTGTTTCTGCTGTCTCCCCCTCCTGGGATCCCCCCATGAGGTTTGGGCATTGCAGGGCAGTGCTCCCTTACCTAGCACCACGCTTGGGGTCGACCCCAACAGCACAGTGGAGGTCCTAGGGGGTTTTACATCACACCCCACCAGGTCCTCTCCAGACTGGCCAGTAAGGATGGGCCTGGTGGCTGCTGGTGTTTTTTTGTGAGGTGGGGGGTGTTAGAGTCTCACTCTGTTGCCCAGACTGGAGGGCAGTGGCATGCTCCCGGCCACTGCAGCCTTGACCTGCTGGGCTCTGGCGATCCTTCCGCCTCAGCCTTCCAAGTAGCTGGAACTACAGGTGCAAGCTAGCACGCCCAGCTAATTTTTGATTTATTGTAGAGATGAGGCCTCACCAAGTTGCGCTTGCAGGTCTCGAACCTGCGGACTCAGGCAATCCATTCACCTTGGCCTCCCAAAGTGCTGGGATTACAGGCTGAGCCACTGAGCCTGGCCTGGTTTTTCTTTTGTTTTGGTTTGGTTTTTATAAGTTGGAGTCTCACTCTGTATGGAATGTAGTGGCACGCTCATGGTCACTGCAGTCTTGACCTGCTGGGCTCAGGCGATCCTTCCCCCTCAGCCTTCCAAGTAACTGGAACTACAGGTACACCCGGCTAATTTTTGACTTATTGTAGAGATGAGGTCTCATCAAGTTGCCCAGGCTAGGCTCGAACCCGCAGACTGAGGCAATTCTCTCGTCTCGGCCTCCCAAAGTGCTGGGATTATAGGCGTGAGCCACCGTGCCCCTCTCGTGGATGGTTTTTAACACTCTTGGGAGACTGGTCTGCAGCCAGGTCTGAAAGTCCCTGCTCTGGCAGACCACTTGGCCTGCCTCCCGCCAAGACGGGGACGGCCACGGGCTCTCCGGCAGGTGCCTTGAGTGTGGTGACTGCCATACAGCGACCATGTGGCACGGGCTTTGTGGCGGCGGTGACACCGTGGGATCCCGCATGCGCGTGCCACCTGCTCTACTGCCACCACCGAGCTGGCCGTGTCCGAGGGGCGCTGTACATGGCCGTCGTCTGGGACAGTGCGGGACTCCACGCAGGAGTGGCTGTGTCTGGCATGACTGTGACGGACGGAACTCTGGGTAGGCTGCTCGTCGCTGTCGCCAGGGATGCTGCGCGCCAAGGGGCAGCCGGGCGCGGCCGCGTGTCCTGTTCTGCGCAGCTCAGAGCCGCCGAGAGGAGGAGGAGGAGGCGAGAAGTGGACGAGAAGGGGACAAAGGCCAAGCGGGGTCATCCGGGTCGATCTGCACGGCGTAGGCGTAACATCCCAGCCCCACCGGCTTCCTCGGGCGGTGGGCGGTGCCAGTCGTCTTCCCTGTGGCTGTGGCGGGGTGGTCTGCGGGGCCCCCAGCGGCTGTGGTGGGCGGGGCTTGCTTGACCTCCCAGTGGCTGTGGTGGGCGGGGCCTGCTTGGGCTGCCAGCGGAAGCAGTGGGCGGGGCCTGCGCGGCTTCCCTGTGGCTGTAACCGGGAGGCCTGCGGGGCCCCCCAGCGGCTGTGGAGGGCGGGGCCCGAGGCCGTCCAGCGGCTGTAGTGGGCGGGACCCCCAAAGGCTGCGGTGGGCGGGGCCTGCGCTCCCTGCGAGTAGCCCCGTCGAAGCTGGCGAGGTGGAGCGGGTCCGGAGCCTGGGCTCTGCGCTCCGCTCGGGATGCTGTGGCCCCTTCTCCCTGAGCCCCGGAGCGACCCTTGGGCTGCTCCTTGGCGTGCGTGCCCCGGCGGATGCGAGTCCCGCGCTCGTGGGCTGCCTGGGTGCAGGGCCAGTTTTAGCCCGGGCTGGAGCCTCTGGCTCTGAGGTGCTCGGGTCTCCCGCCCCGGGTGACAAGCGCTCCGTCGCCAGAGGCCAACTGGGCTTTGCCTCCGCTGCTCCCACGCCGGTTGGGCCCTGCGGGTGCTGGAGGATGCATCTCCCCGTGACGGGAACGAGCATTTGGGGAGAGGCGGTTGGAAGACGCCCTGTATGTGCACACTCGACTTTCCTCTTCTTTCTAGGAGGTCCGTGGGGTCGTGGCTGACTACCCCGCCCCGTAGGTCATGGCTTTCCTTGAGGGCTTCGGTTCCGCCCGTCTTAGCACTGTTTGAAGTTCTAGGCTCCCGCCACGGACAGTGTGGTGAGAGACTGAAGAGGTTGATTTTGATGAACTGGAGATCTTTCTCGCTGAAATCTATTAGATACACAATTTACATATCCAGGAAAAGCTAAACTTTTAATTTTCATTGAACTGTTTTGGGTAGCCAAGTCTAACAAGAAACCTACTGGTTTGAGTGCTTTACTAAGATCCACAGATTTTAGTGTTGGCTAGACTTTTCTGTATTCAGAACTTTCTGTGTTAGCAGGTATTGTTCATAAAATGTCTTCTTTATTAAAACAATTAAAAACCCAAACCTCATAATACTCCACAAACCTCACCTTACGTGTCAGACGTAGTCATTTCAAGTCATAACTGTCCTTAACGAGTTTTCTTGCTGGCAACTTGCCACACACAAGTCTGGGCCCTGCCACTTTATGCGCCAAACCCATTCTTGGCTTCCAAGTATTGGTTAGAGTGCAGGGAGAGTATCAGGCTGGAGGCCCTAAGGACATGGGGCTTTGCTAGAGTTAAAAGGAAACCAGCCCACATAAAACCTGTGAATTCATTCATTAGCCTTGTTCTGTACTACTGAGCCGTTTCACCACGATAGGCTTTTGATACACTGACAGTCACTCCAACCTTGGCAATTAGCAGGCAATACAGTGCAGTGACTACACCAGAATCTGGAGCTCTGCTCTGCCCCCACTTGCTCTGGCAAGCTTCGTGACCTCTGACAAGTCATTCTGCATTCAAGCCTGTTGGCGCGGGGTCACAGAACCCATCTCACAGTCATTGTTGTGAAATCCAAGATAAAATCATGTAAAGTGCTCAGCATAACGCCTGGAACACAGCAAGCACTCATCACATTTTACCTATAAGCATTCATGGTAATTTTTTTTTTGCCATCCCAATAAATCAGTGTCTGTTTACTAATTTTGCTTCGTCTCTTGCTTGCTGTGTGACTGCAGGCAAACCACTTAACTTGAGTCCTAATTTCCTCATTTATAGAAGGTTGGGCTTAGCCCAGCACCTGCACACAGCACAGGACTCAGCTGTCACAACTTTAGGGCTTAAGGGCCAGGGCCCAAAGTCACATCTGCCAACAGTCACACTATTGATGTGGCTTCTCTACCATTTGCCTGGTCCTTTTGAGTATGGGGACCGGAGGAGAAAGGATTCTGACCCTCACATTCCTCAGGGATTGCTACAAAAGTGCAATTTTTAAATTTTTTGTTTCTATTCTCAAACCCAAGAGCACGTTCCCCCTTCACAAGCCCTGTGTGTGGCTAGGCCCTCTTGCGCACTTGACGTCTGTTCACAAGAACCAAGAAGAGAAGCTGAAAGTCAGGGCTTGGTGCCCACTGGCCTCATCCAGACCGGTTATCCCATCCCTGTTACTTTTTCTGCCTGGCAGAAAAAGCTGTTCATGTCAGACCGCTTCTCCTTAGAGCACCGTCTAACAGCAGGACCCCAGAAGACAAGGCAAGGAGCTTGGTGGAAGCAGCCCTCCAGTAGTGAGCACACACGAGGGGCAGGAATATGCAGGGGCAGGAGCACCAGTAGGAGCCAGCGTGGCTGATTCAACTGCCAGGCAGATGTCACAGGTGAAACTGCTGCATTTCTCCAGTCCCTGCCCAGGGTCCACCCTTCCCACAAAGGGCCAGCTGGGCACGGCTTATGCTCTTACCCACACTCTCACAAGTGAGCCTGGGCGTGGGTAGACCAGGCAGGGAGTTTGCACCTGTCAGCCGCGCAGCTCCTGGATCAGGGTGGATTCTGGAGGCGGCATCCCAGGACTGCAGTCAAAGGTGACTTGCCATCCCAGGCTGAGCCATGCTTCCCCCAAAGGAGTGTCCTCCAGGCTGGCCTCTGGGACTGCTCACCCACTGGCTTGGGAGGCAGACTGCTGAGATGCCTCATCTGGTGCCCAGCCTCAGGCCTTTCTGGAGCAAGGCCATGTAGTTGCTGTGGATTTTTTACCCACACCACTAGAAAAGCCTCCAGTCTTCCCAGTCTTGTCCCAGACCCTTACCAGAGGTAAGAAGGGACCAAACAGGGTGACTATGGAGCTGCAAGGACCTAGGAAAAAATCTACCTGCCTCTTAAAATGAAGGCAACCTCTACCCCACCTGCCTCCACATTGAGGTTCATGGAGAAGGCAAGTCCATGGAAGGTGCCCTTCAGCTGCTTGTCCCTGGCCACCTGGGTCAAGCCTGTTTTACAGAAGCGTGCCCTCAAATGGTGCTGATGGGGAAGTTACGGGACCACCTGGGTGGGGCAGGCCTTTCTAGTACCTTAACAACACTCTCCAAAACCACAGCAAAGCCTCAGATGGAGGACGGCTCCTGCTGGGCTGAGCAGCCTACCGAGTCAGTACTCTGGGCCCACCGCAGCCCGCTCTCCTGTCGCACCAGGTGACACTGCGGCAGCCCAGAGACTTTCATCCTGCACCAAGCTGGCCAGGCCTTGAGGGACGGCTGCAATGAAGGACGACATGGGCAGGGGCTGGGTGGCCACCCAGACGACGACAGATAGGAGAGCGTGCTGTATAGGAAGCCTCACCGGGGTCTTTGAGAATGCTACTGGAGAAAGAGGGGCCTTCAGGGACAATCTGGCTAAGCCATGCCTACGCAAGCTGCTGGGCTGTTTCACCGGGGCTGCCATGGGGAGGGATTGCTGGTGGGGAACCCCTCCTCACAGTGGGTTCATCCCTCCCCTCGGGCCCTGGGGCTCTACCACCACCAATCCCCCACTTCTCTCCATGCCCTGAGCGCCTCCTACACGAGTGGGTTTACCACAGGGACTCTTTTTCGTCTGACCTGGAGGTCATTAACCACACCCAGCGCCGCTGCTCCCAGGCTGCACTGCTGGCCGTGGGCATCTCCTCTGGAGGGCAAAGGTTGCCGGGGAACCACCCAGAGGCCCAGTCTTCCTTCTTCCATTCCCTCTCCACCTCCTCTTCCTGTCCGCCCCCACTCACATCAGTGCACACCCTCCTTTCTTGGTCCCCATTCAATCCTGCAGGATACTGAGCCACCTGGTCAGGTGGGCTGCAGGGCTGTGGCAACCCTGATCCTGTCTGCCTGCTGGGATTCCTTGGAGACAACCTGCTCCCTGGAGACACCACACAACTCACTGTTTTCAATCGGCCCTACTGCTGGGCTCAGCCCACTTGTGGGCCAGTAAGGTTCTGACTAGCGGGAGAGGCAGGAAAGATGGCAGACACACCAGGCCCTCGGTCAGCCCTCCACCTGGGCTCTTGGACACAGATAACAAGGGGACAAGTCCTTTGGGTCAGGCCCAGGGGTTGAGCCAAACCCTCTTGCAGAAACGAGAAGGTGGCGGCTGCAAACTCCTCTTGGCCTGACCTGCCTCTGCCACCTGCATGCCCAGGCAACCAACCAGGTGGACGAGCACACCGCGGTGGCCGGTGAGTGCCAGGACTGTGCAACCTGCCACAGAGCAACCCAGAACAAGCTGTCACGTACCTACACACAAAAGGCCTCTCTTCCAGGTCCGGGGTGAGCACTTGAGACCTTGGTGCTTCAGGCCCAGGGAACAGGCCACAAGGACAGGAGGAGAGCCAGGTGCTCAGTGAAGGCCGGGATTCTCGACCTCCCCCCAAGCCTCCCCAACCCTTCCTGTTCAGGCTGCTCCCCAACATGGCCATCTCGGCATCCTGGAAGGGCTGCTCCCAGGGCAGATGGCTCTGTGAGCTGCCCCCCCACCAGTATGGCCAGGGCCATCTTCCAGCACCCGGTGGGGTTGCCCAACCGCAGGGCTCTCACCTGAGGGCAGAAACAGCCAACACACAGACCCTCCAGGCTCCCAGTGCAGTCTCTCCTTGTTTATTAAATACCCACTCTTTCTGCCGAGTGCCTAAGGGCCATGTCCCTCTCCTCAAGGCTACAGTGGACTATCCAGGAACTTACTGCACGATTAGCTGGTGGACTTGGTACTACTCACAGGACCCCACAGGTGACAGACTACCCGTCTTCCTTTTGCCCTTCCTACCCCAACAGCAAGCGCCAGGCCACTCTCTGCCCAGCAAACACCAGGGCTTCACATGAAGAGCAACTGACCACAGGTTGTAAGGGGAAGAAGAGAAACTGCTTCTGCAGGAAAGACACCAGCAAGGACCAGCTCAGCCCTGGAGTCTTTGGTTGGCAGAGGAAAGGATGCAGGGAGTGTGGCCTGCGCTTCAGGCACCACTGTCATGGGTGGACCCACGGATACAAACACAGGCATCCCAGGACCCAGAGCCACGCAGGCCACAGCCAAGTTTCAACCTGGAAGGGCGGGCAGTACCCGGAGTCTTCTTGGCGGCAACCTCAGCTGTGGGTCCAGATGGAGTGAGCAAAGGACCCCAACCTCTGCTCTGCTCTGGGGCGGCAGTGTCCAGGACCTTGTCCCAAGGAACCTAAAGAAGCCCTGGAAAAGCACTCTGGAGCAGCAGGATAGTCACAGCAATCAACCCGACACACAGCAGGAGCAGCAGCCACACGGGAACACTCCCTGCAGGAGGGACGAGAAGTCAGCCAGGAAGGGCTTCACACCCAAGCCCAGACCCATACCTTACTCTGTTCAAGGAGGCCAGGGTGGCTACAAACAGGCAGCCCACTCTCCAGGGGGCAAATCCTGGCTTCGCTAAGGGTGGGGACACCAATGACTCACGCCTGGAGGGCAGCAGGTGCAGCTGGCAACGGCTATCCACAGCCACCGAGAACAGGGCAGTTTCGTGGGACCCGAGCAGCTCTGGACCACGACCCTTCTCAGGCAGAAAGGCCACGTCCGTCACCACAATGCCGTGGGTCTCCCGCACGTAGTAGAGGCACTGGGGGCAGAAGGAAAATGAGTGAGGGGGCCTCGTCAGGCGCCCTCCACCCCAGAAGGTGTTCCCTCTTCAGAACTGGCCAGACACCTTCGTGCACACTCAGGGCAAACACTAGCCAGTTACCTGCAGCGAGAAAGCAATGTAGATGGCGACAGAGCCAGTGACCGTCCCCAGGCCTAGGAATGTGCCCGACTCACTGTAACAAATAGCAAAGTGCCCACTGTCCCAAGGCCTGTGCCGCTCCGTTCACGCACCAACGGCAGGCTGGCACCCGCTCCCTCACCAAGCCGGCACCCACTCCCTTGGCAAGCCAGCACCATCTCACACCTGACTCCGAGGCAGGAAATGACTTCATGGCCGCAGGGCTTGGTCCGCAGGGGCAAGAAGTTGGAGCCGTCCCAGGCCGTGAGGTAGCAAGGAGGGGGCTGGCGCAGGCGCTTGTGGGGAATCTGCACCGTGAACAGCCGCAGCCCAGCAGGCTGGTCTGGAACCTGCCCAAACCTGGGGGCGGTGAAGGTTGCTCAGCACCGGGACCTGCCCCCACTCTCCTCAGAGGGGTAACCCTCAGCAAGGCCCACCCCAGCTCCCCCCACGTCCCTGCCCCTCACAACTGGCAGTGTCTCCTTTAGCCGCCCCAGGGTCTTCATACTTGCAGGCCCGGTAGCGGTAAGGTGTGTTGGAAAAAGTGGGTCCATTCTCTTGCCAATGCAGCTCTGTTACCAACTGGTCCTTCTGCCACACGAAGGCCTTAAGGTCCCGGCCCACAGTTACCAGCTGATCAGGAGCAGAGCCCAAGGATGGATGGTCAGGGGATCCACGTGCTGGGCCAGCACGTAACCACCCACTCTCTCCTTTCTCCTCTGCCTCCCATCTCCTCACCTTGCCATTAGGCCCCAAAACCAGGTCTTCAATCTCCCCTTCGTGGGCCCTGAACTCCAGAACTTTCTCCAGGCTGGGCACCTGCAGCCAAGTCACCACCACGGTTGGCCCGGGGCCACAGCAGGAGCACGGTGACCCCACCCCTCGCCTCTTCTCACTCATAAGTCTCCCAGATGCCACACTCGGCTTCTCACAACCTGGTCTTGCTGCTGCCGCCCATCCTCTCTAGCCCGCAAACCCCACCTTCCAGAGGCGAACATAGCCGTCTGTCCCTCCAGTGGCAAGCAGGGTACTGTCGTGGTTGAAGCACACGGCCTTCTGCAGCGGGTCGGGGCTGAAGTCTGTCTGCGCCGCCTGCAGATTCTCCACCCTGAGCTCTCCTCCCTCGCACTGGGTTTCGGCTCCGGGATGTTTCTCTGCTAGAGCGGCCCCCTTCCTCTGCCGAGGCCCCTGCTCCTGGGAGCCTGCGACACAAACAGCGCGCGGGCTCCAGGCCTCCGAGCGAGGACCACCGCTCCCCGCAGCAGGTGCCCACACAGCTTCTCGCCCGCGGCCACAACCCTACTTCGGAGGCCGAGCGCGTGACCCGACCCAACTCCCCGCCCGGCGGGGAGAGAGGACGCGCCTCACCTGCCTTCTCAGCCTTGCCGCCACCCTTCTGCTGAAGGAACTGGAAGCGCAGGAGCTGGCAGCGGGCATCCTGCCCCGCGGCAAGAATGTTGCCCGCCAGCGCCAAGTTCATGGTGGCCCGTGTCTCCGTGTCATGGGAGTGTAGCAGGGAGGCGCTCAGGCGCCCGCCGATCTGCTCCAGCTGCAGGAAGTGCTGGGGGAGGTCGCGGGATGAGCCGGGGGAGCCCGGCGCGGACCCTCCGCATCCTGCAGGCCGACGCTCCCGCGGCCCTTTCCTCGCCGGAGGCCTTGCAATCCGCAGAGCCGGCGGGACTGGGGGTAGGGGAGCGCGGCTCGCCGGGGCCGGTAGACGGAGGGGCGACGAGACCGCGCGCGGCCCGGGCCAGGCTCGACGCGCCCCGGCCCCGATCCCCCAGCCCCCCCCGCCGCGCGCCCCCATCCCCCGCCCCTACCTCAGGCCCCGCGCGCTCACCACGCCGTTCTTGATGCCGGTCTTGGCGGCGCCGCCCCCGCCCGCGGCAATGAGAAGCCCGGCGCTGGGCTCCACCCGCAGCGCGTACAGCGGGAACGGAGCGCGGTACAGCTCCTCTCGCCGACGGCCCATCGCGTCGCCGCGCCTCACCGCCCGCGCATGCCGCGCCCCTCGGCCCCACTGCCGGGAACTCGAGCGCTCTCACCCCGCGGGCCGCCTGACCCGAGTCCCGTGGCGGCCGGGGCTCCGCTCCGGCCCGTCGCTTTCCGCGGCGTAGGCGCGCAGTGCGCACGCGCACCCACACCCGCCCCTTCCGCGCGTGCGCGGGAACGCCGACGTTTCGGCGCCAGCCGGCTGGCCGGCGGCGGGAGCGGGCGGGGCTCGGGCCGCCGCTCTTGTGCGCAGGCGCGCGGACTCCGCCATCTTTGTGCGGGGCGAGGGCGGGAGGCGCCGCCGGCGGGGAAAAAAGAGCTTCAGAAGACCGCAAGGCGGCCTCGAGTCAGGCCTGTCCGGCTTTGCGAGCGGTACGCCCGCTCGCACCAGCGCAGCCGCCACGTCGGACGTCGCACGTCTCGTGTCCGGTCCCAGAGCGCGGGCCGGTGAACTTGGCGTCCCGCTGCCGGGCCCCTTGGCCTTGGTCTCCCAGGCGGGCGACCTCTGCTGGCCCGGGGGTACGAGCGCCCAGCGGCGGCCGTGCTGACCCCCACCCCCGCGGGCGTGGGCTTCCGCCGGGGGAGGTCCCCTGCTCCCTGCCAGGGACCCCGCCGCACCCTCCGCCTGGGGCCCCGGGGCCACCCCCAGGGCCGCTCCCTCCCGGGCGCGCGACGCCCCGTCCCCGCCGGGGTTGCCCCGCGGGCTCAGCAGGACACAGGCGGCTTCGGCATCAGACTTTATCGGGGCCGCGCGGCCGGGGCATCCTCAGCCGGGGGACAGCAGGCTCCACAGGGGGCTCCCCGGGTTCAGGGCCGGAGCGCGCACCGAGCCCCCGGCCAGCCAGCCCTTCAGGGCGTCGCGGGGCCTGCCGGGCCCGGGGGCGCGCGGCGGGGGCGGCCGGCGGGGCTCCGCGGCGGGGGCGGCGGCGGCTAGGCGGGCCGCTTCGGGGCCGGGCTGGGCGCCCGCGGCGGGGACCCGGCACTGCGCGCGGGGTCTGCGGGCCGGGGGCTGCCGGCGGACCCCGGCCGGGGCTCGGGCAGCAGGCGCAGGGCCCTGGCCTGGCCCCGCGGCAGGCGGAGGCCGAAGCCGATGCCGATGCGGAGCGGCCCGGGCTCCCGGCCCGGCGCGCGGGGCAGCAGCTGGGGGAAGGCGAGCAACCGCGGGCCGGTCCCGGAGCCGGGCGGCGGGCAGGAGGGGCCGCGCGGCCGCAGGCACTCCAGGCACACCAGATACTCCACGACCGGGGCCTGGCCGGGCCCGCCGAGCCACAGGCGCTGCAGTAGCAGCAGCCGCAGGTCGCGGGCGATGCGGCGGTGCCCCAGGCGGGCCGCCAGGGCCTGGGCCAGGGCCCCCGGGTCCCCGAGCTCCACGGGGCCCCTCTCGCTGGCCGCGCACCTCCCCGCCGCCCCAGGGCGCGCGGGGTCCGGGTGCTGCTGCCAGCGCCACGCCTGCCGCGAGGGTGGGCTGGGGCACAGACAGCAGCTAGGGGGCGAGGAGGACCGTGGTGGGGAGAGGGAGAGGTGGTTCTGGTGGAAGAGGGCGGGGGAGGTCGCGGGAGAGGGGGAGCAGGGGCGCGGGGCGGAGTCCGAGTTGGAGTCAGAAGAGCAGAACTGGAAGCCGGGAGAGCGGGGAGAAGGGGGGAAGAAGGGGGGGGGCGAAGTGGGAGAGAAGACAGGTGGGCTGGAGGTGGGCAGGGGCTGGAGGCCCGGGGCCGAGGAGTCCGCGAGCGGCGAGAGGCCCCGAGGGGAGCACCCGGTGGGCACTGGGTCCTGCGGCGCCTGGCTTTTGTCCTGAGGCAACATTGCCACGAACCCAGAAGGGGCCGGGGCAGCACGACCGGAGACCCAGCAGCTTCAGGACCAGTTTCCGAGACCGGCTGCGCCTGAGAAAAACAGGCCACCGTCCGTGCACAGAATGTGGCTCCAGCCCGTGTCGGTGCGATGTGGGCACGGGCCCAGGGGACGTCAGTCCCGCAGCACCAGGGTCTGGGCGCCAGGCAGGAGCTGGGCCTAAGCTTGGCTTCTCACTTCTTCGCAGTCAGCCATGGATGAGGGCAGTGTGGGACGCGGAGTCCAAGCTTCCTCTGGGAACTGAAGGCAGCAATCCCTTGCGTGGGGCGGGGAGGCAGAGCCTGCAGATCTTCAGAGGAGAGAGGGCCCGAGGTGCTTCCAGTCTGTCCACTCCTGGCTCTGCCTCGTGCCGGAAGCTCCAGGCTGGCTCACCAAGACCTTGAATCCATGTCACTGTGGGGTGGGAAGAGCTGACCACATGCCTCCAGTGAGAAGTGGAGAGGAGAGAGGAGAGGACCGGGGAGGGAGGTAGGTTGGGACAAAGGGGTCTTGGCCGGGAGGGACGGCAAAGTGTGGTGCTCTGGTGCAGGATCTCACCCAGGAGAGTCCTATGGGCTGGTTCACTTCAGCGATGAGGGAACTTGGGGTGAGAGGAGCAGTCATCTAGCAAGGGACGCACATCCTCTGTCCCTGCGTCTGTCACTGTCACCTCACTGACCCCGTTGCCCTCTGACCCTCAGTTTGTCTTCAGCCATATGCAAGGTTTTGCTCTCCTAGTCCTGACTCAGGGCTCCCACGAGCATGCTAGCTTCCAGCCACTCTGGTTCCCCGACCCCTTTGGCCCCTAACGCTGATGTCCTCTATCTCAGCCTGGCCCTGGCTGAGAGGGCTTACTGCCCCCGGCAGCAGTGGCAGAAGACTGGGAGCTTGTCCAGGGGGTGGTCTTGCCGCCCCCACAGGAGCTGGGGCCCCCGTGCCCTGAGGGCAGTTCTCCCTGGCATCAAGTGCCTGTGTCACAGAACACGTGCTGACCTCATAGAACTCAAGGCTCTGGGGCCTTCTTTCAGAGGTCATCCAAACACCCGGGAAGCAGGGAGAATTCTCCAGTGCACTCAGTTTCCCCTTTGAACCCAGCCCCCACCCCTCCTTCAACCACAGTACCTGTCAGGGCTGACCTCATGTGCCCCACCTTCCCCCCATATTTATTATACATTTTAATAACTACTAGTAGCTTTATTGGCATGTAATTCACAGACCATACAACTCACCCATTTAAAGTGTACGGTTTAGTGTGTTCTGGTAACTTACAGGGTGGTGCCTCCGTCACCACAGTCTTGTTTCAGAACACTTTTGTCCCCCAAAAAGAAACCCTGTTCCCATTGGCAGTCACTCCCCAGCCCCTCAGGGCACGGGGGTGGCAACATCGTCCCTTGGACAAGCTCCCAGTCTCCAGAGTTTTCTACAAGCTGACCCCACTTCTGCCACTGCTGCTGGGCGCAGTAAACCTAAGCCGGGACCAAGCTGAGCTAGAGGACATCAGCATCAGGGACTATACGGGGTCGGAGGAAGCAGAGTGGCTGGAAGCCAGCGTGCTCGTGGAACCCCTGAGTCAGGACTAGAAAACCACAAGTCTCCTTTCTGTTTCTGTGGGTTTGCATATAGACATTGCATATACGTGGACTCATGTAACATGTGGCCCTTTGTATCTGACTTCTTTTAGTGTGTTTGCAAGCTTCATTCATGTTGTAGCATTGTCACCACCCTATTCCTTTTTATTGCCGAATAATATTTATTTGTATGGCTATGTCATGTTTTGTTTATTCATTAGTTGCTAGACGATTAAAAATTTGATATGCCGTGCTTTTGTTTATCCATTAATAGATGGACATTTTAGTTCTTTCTGCTTTTTGGCAATTATGGATAATACTGCTGTGAACATTCTCGTACAAGTTTTGTCTGGACATGTTTTTTTCATTCTTCTTGAGTAGGTGTTGATACCTGGTAGTAGGATTGCTGTTAACACAGGAAATCTAGATTTTTATTTTTTTTTGGTAGAGAGGAAGTCTCATTACACAGCCCAGGCCAATCTTGAGCTCCTGGCCTCAAGCAATCCTTCAGTCTTGGCCTCTAAGAGCACTGGGTAAATCTGACCCAGTATTTCTAATTTTCTCTTTTTGGTTCCTGGAAGACTTTTTCTCTCCAGGGCAGCTCATCATAATAAGATTAGGAAAGGGACACATATGAAAGAGTGGGTGGTGGGAAAGGAGAACCAGGCAAGATTTCAGGCGTCTCAGTTTTAGGAAGGAGAGAATGTGGGAGTTGAGGCCTGCTGTAGGGACTGGAGTGTTTCCTAGATGCAGGACTCACGGTGCTAAGCCAAGACGGTCTCAGATAAACTGAGACAATTGGTCGCCCTAGAACTTGAGTCCTTTTGGAGAGCATTTGTGTTCTGGAGGTGTGAGGATCCCAATCTTAATTTGAAGATTGCTGTTAGTCACATAATAGATACTTGTTCTTTGTCTTGAGTGATGGAAGCATCTTTTGTTACTCACAATGAGTCCCTTGTAACCATACCTGAGTTCATTCTACTGGGGTGACTGTTGCTGGGCCTCCAGAGAACTTCAGAATGGGGACTTTTAGCCAGAGGAAACGACCATGGCATTAGACAGAAGGGCTTGAGTTGAGTTCAATCTCCAATGGCTAGTAATGTAATCCACCATGCTTAGGTAATGGAATCTCTGTTTAAAAAAAAACAAACCCAGCCGGGCTCGGTGGCTCAGCCTGTAATCCCGCGCCTTTGGGAGGCTGAGATGAGTGGATTGCCTGATCCCGCGGGTTCGAGACCCGCCTGGGCAGCGAGACCTCATCTCTACAATAAATCAAAAAATCAGCCGGGCATGGTAGCGCATGCCTGTAATTCCGGCTACTCAGAAGGCTGAGGTGGAAGGATCGCCAGAGCCCAGTAAGCGAGGCTGCGGTGGCCAGGAGCGGCCACTGCACTCCAGTCTGGGCGACTGAGTGAGACTCCAACTCAAAAAAATAAAAAATAAAAAAAAACAAACCCAAACAGCTGGGTTGGTGAACACAGGAACCCAGAGAGGGCATGGAGGCTGCCCCTCTCCCCCTCACTCCTGGCCCCATGTGTCTCTCCCCTTCGGCTGTCCCTGAGGTGTAGCCTTTGTGATAAACAGGACGTTTAGTAAAATGTTTTCCTGGGTTCTGTGAGCTGTTCTAGCAAATTTTCAAACCCTTGGAGGGCATCATGGGACCCTCAGATTTCTAGCCCTTTGCTCAGAAGTACAGGTGACCCAAGGACTTGCAACTAGCACCTAACCTGGGGGCAGGCTTGTGGGACTGTGAGCACCTTTAGTTGGCATGATCTCGCACCAACTCTGGATAGATGGTGTCAGAACTGGATTTAGTTGAATTGCTGGGCACCCAGTTGGTGTCAAAATGTAGTCTGCGTCCACATTTTTTATTTGCCATGTGAAATCATAGTTGCAGGGACTGACTGCTTTCAACATCACCGGCATTCTGAAATCACGTGCCTGGGAGTCAGATGCTCGATGCGTGGTCTCAGAACAAGGCAAGTTGCATGAAGTGATAAATTTATTGTCTAGTAGTCTCAAGCTAAAAGAGTTTGTTTCTTCTCGGTTGGAAAGCTCAAAGCTCATTGGATAAAGCTCCACCTTTTCTGAACAGCATTGGGATGAGTATTACCAACTTGCTTCTGTGACTCTTTTTCCTACTCTTCCAAGGCTGAGGGATGCATTCTTTAGACCAGCTGCTATGGAGATTTGCTACTTGGACTTTGAAACGTGCATCCTTGTGCTCTGACCCACTGTTGCATTTGCAGTTCAGCAGTGCAATTTAACTTATCCCCCAAGTGCTTGTAGGCACCTAAATACAGTCCTTAAGTACTTATCACATAGAGTTTCTCACAGTACCTTTTTTCTGCCTCTTTTTTTTTTTTTTGAGTTGGAGTCTTACTCTGTCACCCAGACGAGTGCAGTGGCCTCTCCCGGCCACCGCAGCCTCGACCTTCCGGGCTCCGGCGATCCTTCTGCCTCAGCCTTCTGAGTAGCCAGAATTACAGGCATGTGCTACCACTCCCGGCTGATTTTTTTTGATTTATTGTAGAGATGAGGTCTCGCTGCCCAGGTGGGTCTCGAACCCGCGGGCTCAGGCAATCCACTCACCTCAGCCTCCCAAAGGCACGGGATTACAGGCTGAGCCACCGAGCCCGGCTTTTTCTGCCTTTTGTTGTTGTTTGTTTGAGTCGGGATCTCACTCTGTCACCCAGGCTGGAGTGCAGTGACATGCTCAAGGCTCACCACAGACTCAACCTCCTCGGCTCAGGCGATCCCCTGCCTCAGATCTGGGTAGCTGAAGCTGCAGGCACACACCTCCACAGCTGGCTAATTTTTTAGTTTTTTTGTAGAGACAGGGTCTCATTGTGTTGCCTAGGCTATGTTTCTGCTTTGTAAATGAATTTTCTAGCCTGGGGACTACATAATTCCCTATATACTTTGATTTTATCGAGACTTTTAACACAGTATTGTGGTGTGATTGTGAGCAAGATGAGAAAATGGGCCAGTGGGTTGAACCACTTTGGTTTAACATTTTCTCCGAGAAAAAGGAGAGTTGGGTACAAATGAAATACCAAAAAGGTGGGGAGACACAGTGGAGATTAAACAATGATGAAAGAGGGCTTCTGGTTGGGTCTGGAAGCAGTGAAACTTTCAGGATGCTTCTGCAGCCTGTGAGGTACTGGGAGCATGAGCGATAGTTCCAGAGGGGAAGGAGAGGCCTGCTCCTCTGTCCCCTACCACTGACCGTGGCCATGCAGGTGGAGCCTAAGCCAGCCAGGCGCTTCATTTTCAAAGGGACTTCCACTGGCTGTTCCAAGGGGTCATTGTTCTGAGCAGAAGCGGAGATGACAACTGCTAGGAGGTCGGTCCAAGTTCTGGGGTGAAGATGATCCCACCTGGAACTGCTCTGTCTTCACAACTCGCCGACAGCTAGTCCCACACAGACGGGCTCCATCCTTAGCCTGCAGTCATGGGGGCTGATGGTGCCGTGCTGAAGAATGCCCCACGGACCATGTGGAAGCCATGCGGCCTGACTTCCACAAGTCATGTCAGTCCCCAGACCCCACCTATGTCATGCTCTCACGAAGTGGATATTCCTGGTCAACTTCAGGAGAGGATGTGTGACAGAAACTGTGCTTTCTCCACGAAGCCTACTCGGGGCCAGAGTGCCAGAATTGCCCTGCTGTATCTGTGGCCCGGAGGTTAGAGACAAAGCCCAAGGGTAAGACCAAGTTCTTACAGAGAACATTCTCAAAAAGTATTTCCAGAGCTGCCCCCACATGTGCCTGGGTGATGCTGTACCAGCCAAGGCAGTGGCTCCGACTAGGCTCAGGGAATTGAAGCCTGATCTCCCTGCTTCGCTGGCAAGTAAGTTCCTACCGAGGGAAGGAGGCCACACCCATTTACCATCTGGTAAGGGTTTCCGTAGGTTCCCCATAAGTCTGACCTTGGCACTGACCGGGTTAAATTTCAGATGGACTCTGAATGGAAGCTTCTGGGAGAGGCCTGCCTCACTTTCTGAGAAAGAGAATCCTGAACTCAAAGTCTAAGAACTTGTCACACATTCCACAGGCCGCTCACCTCACAGGAGCTCCAGCCTGCCTGATGAGACCCTGGTGGTGTGGTCATCTGAGGGTGGCTTTTTGAAACTGGTCTGAGGGTCTTGGAGCGGCACCCCTGCTGATGGCTCACTTGTTAAAGGCTGGCATCTGACACCTTCAGAGTAACTGCATGGTGACGCAAGAAGCCGTTCTGTCACTACAGAAGCATGCAGGTTTGTCTCTCTACCTAAATACCAGTCTTCTGTCCCGAGGTCTTGGTGGGCAGGTCTTTCAACTTGAGCCCAGAGGGGCTGGGCTTCCCACAGATACTTTGCTCCCTAGGGTTGCCACATCAGTTTCTTACAGCCCTGAGTTTCAACAGCAGAAAGGACTGTGATGCATGGGCGGGGTTCTTATGCCCCTTAGAAGGTGTGTGTGTTTTGTGCAGAGCTGGGAGCTGTTTCATGTCAGCATTAATCTTGCAACAGAATTGCTGGTTTGTGGGAGTCATTAGAACTCCAGTTTCTCCCAGAGGCCCAAGGCCATGCTCCCGTTGTGAGCAGTGGTCCTGGGTGGGCAGGTGGGCCTGCCACTCTGATTCTGTACCATTGCCTGGGTCAGAATCTCTGCACTTTGGTCCTCATCCAATTCTAGAGCTTGTGCTAGACTTGTGTACGAAAATTCCTGCTAGGTAAGACCTTTGGTTTTTCTCGTTTCCTTGGGGATATATTCCAAGGAGCATTATGTACGTTAAAGTATTGGAGTTCCAGGATGAAATGGATAAAGCCATTAAAAAATTTTTATAAGAAGGAACTTAAGCAGATCAATAACAAAGAGATTGAAGTGGAAGTTATAATCTCTTCCCTTCCCTGCCAAAGAAAAAACTCAACCCCAGTGGCTTTACAGGTAAGTTTACCAAATTTTCTAAAAACAGTTCATCTCTTATATTAGGTAAAACATTTTTTTCCAGAAAATAGAAAAAGATGAGAACTGCTCAGCTCATTGCATGAGGTTGGGGTAACCTTGACTCTAAAACAGAATAAGGGTAATCATCATTAGCAGGGCATGGTGACTCACACCTGTACTCCCAGTTACTCAGGAGGCTGAGCCCAGGAGTTCAAGGCTGCAGAGAGCTATGAACATGTTACTGCATTCCAACCTGGGCAACAGAGGGAGACACTGCCTCAAAATAAACAAATAAAATTAAACTTTTTTAAAAACCCAAAATTTTAAAGGATAATTAAAGCAAAGAAAATTATAATCACATTTCACTTATGAAGGAAGTGTAATGCAAAAAAATCCTAAATAACAAGATTAACTAAAGAATCTGATAGTGGGCCGGGCTCAGTAGCTCAGCCTGTAATCCCAGCACTTGGGGAGACCGAAGCAAGTGGATTACCTGAGCCCATGGGTTCTACACCAGCCCAGGCAACTTGGAGAAATCTCATCTCTACAATAAATCAAAAATTACCAGACATGGTAGCATTCACCTGTAGTTCCAGCTACTTGGAAGACTGAAGCGGACCGATCGCCGGAGCCCAGCAGGTCTACACTGGGGTGGCCGTGAGTGTGCTACTGCACTCCAGCCTGGACAACAGAGTGAGGCTTCAACTCAAAAAAAAGAAAAAGAAAATCACAAGTGGGATTTACCGCAGAAACTCAAGGAAAATTTATCATCAGAAACTCTGACAATATAACATTACACCAGGCTCAGTGGCTCAGCCTGTAATCCCAGCACTTTGGGAGGCCAAGGCGAGTGGATTGCCTGAGACCAGCCCGGGCAACTTGGCGAACTCATCATCCCTACAATAAATAAAAAACTAGCTGGGTATGGTAGTGCATGCCTGTAGTTCCAGCTGCTTGGAAGGCTGAGACAGAAGGATCACCAGAGCCCATTAGGTCGATGGTGGGGTGGCCATGAGTGTGCCACTGCACCCCAACCTGGGTGACAGAGTGAGACTTCAACTCAAAAAATAAATAACTAATAATGGACTGAGAAAGAAAACTCATGGTTGTCTCAACTGATGAAGAAGATGCATCTGATAAAGTTCTACACCTAGTTGTGGTTTAAAAAACAACCATCTTACCAAATGAGGAATAGAAGGTGTACTTCCATAATTTGGTAAGTTGTTGTATACCAGAAACCTACATCAAAAATTATGCTTAATGGAGAAATCATAGATATGTTTCGCTTAAGATTAGGAGAGGGTCAGGCATGGTGGCTCACAATAATAATCCCAGCACTTTGGGGGACTGAAACAGGAGGAACACTTGAGGCCAGGAGTTTGAGACCAGCCTGAACAACATAGTAAGATCTCATCTCTGTAAAAAAAATAGAATAGCCAGGCATGGTGGCCTGTAGTCTCAGCTACTCGGGAGGCTGAACTGGGGGGATCACTTAAGCTCAGGAGTTCGAGGCGGTGAGCTATGATCATACCACTGCATGATCTTAAAAAGATTAGGAAAAGAAAAAGGTGCCTGCTATCACTGGGTCTGGTTAACGTAGTACTGGAAGCACTGGCCAGTGCTCTAAGGAAAGAGAAAGAAGTATAAAGACTGGAAAATAAGGGCAACCCCCTCGGGTCCCCTCCCACTGTGGGAGCTTTTCTGTCCTCTTAATAAATCCTGCTTTCAAAAAAAAAAAAAACGACTGAAAAAGAAGAGGTAAAATTGTTACTATTTTATCTACTTGGAAAAACCAATGGAATCATTCAACAAAATATTAAGACTAATAAGAGACCAAACGCAATGGTTCACACCTGTAATTCCAGCACTTTGGGAGGCCAAGGTGGGAGGGCTGCTTGAGCCCAGGAGTTTGAGATCAGCCTAGGCAACATAAACCTTGTCTCTACAGAAAATAATAATTTAAAAATTGGCCGAGCATAGTGGCACAGGTCTGTAGTCCCAGCTCCTCGGGAGGGTGAGGCAGCAGGATCACCTGAGCCCAGGAGATGGAGGCTGCTGTGGGCCCTGATCTTGCCACTGCACTCCAGCCTGAGCAACAGAATGACACTCCAACTCAAAAAACAAAGATTAATAAAATTCTGTAAGGTTGCGGGGTTTGAGACAAACTTTAAAATGTAATAGCATTTCTCTGTAGCAGCCATGATAACTAGAAAATAAATAAGATAGTATTTGCAATAGCAACAAAAACTATGAACTATTTAGTGATTCACTTAAGCGAGAATACATAGACATTCGTGGGGTAAAACTATAAAACTAATAAAGGATATAGAAAATGACTGAAGCCAGGCTTGGTGGCTCAGCCTGTAATCCCGCGCCTTTGGGAGGCTGAGGTGAGTGGATTGCCTGAGCCCATGAGTTCAAGACCTGCCTGGGCAACTTGGCGAGACCTCATCTCTACAAAAAATCAAAACATTAGCAGGGCGTGGTAGCGCGCGCCTGTAGTTCCAGCTACTTGGAAGGCTGAGGCGGAAGGATCGCCGAAACCCAGCAGGTTGAGGTTGCGGTGGCCAGGAGCGGCCACTGCACTCCAGTCTGGGCAAGAGAGTGAGACTCCAACTCAAAAAAAAAAAGATGACTGAGCCGGGCTCGGTGGCTCAACCTGTAATCCCGCGCTTTGGGAGGCTGAGGTGAGTGGATTGCCTGAGCCCGCGGGTTCGAGACCCGCCTGGGCAACTTGGTGAGACCTCATCTCTACAATAAATCAAAATGAGCAGGCGTGGTAGCGCGTGCCTATAGTTCCAGCTACTTGGAAGGCTGAGGCAGAAGGATCGCCGGAGCCCAGCAGGTCGAGGCTGCGGTGGCCGGGAGCGGCCACTGCACTCCAGTCTGGGCAACAGAGTGAGACTCCAACTCAGAAAAAAAGAAGATGACTGGTCTGGCGGGTTTGGTGGCTCAGCCTGTAATCCCAGCACTTTGAGAGGCTGAGGTGAGAGGATTGTCTGAGTCCAGGTGTTCGAGACCAAGCTGGGCATCTTGATGAGACCGCATCTCTACAATATATCAAAAAATTAGCCGGACGTGATAGTGCTGGTCTGTAGTTCCAGCAACTTGGAAAGCTGAGGTGGGAGGATCGCCGGAGACTGGCAGGTCAACATGGGTAGCCGTGAGTGTGCCACTGCACTCCGTGAGTGTGTTGGGCGACAGAGTAAGAATCCAACTTCAAAACAAAAATAAGATGACTGCTAAAGGGAAGGACCCTCCATGTTTCTGGAAGCATTGATTTAAAAGTATAAAACTCTCCAAGTTAACTCATCAATTCAATGAAATCTATAGCATAAAATAAAATGAGGGTCCAGATATAACTAAGTCAACCTTAAAAATTAAGAGTAGGCTGGGCGCAGTGGCTTATGCCGGTGATCCCAGCACTTTGGGAGGCTGAGGTGAGGGGATTGCCTGAGCCCATGGGTTTGAGAACTGCCTGGGTGACTTGGCAAGACCTCATCTCTACAGTAAATAAAAAAAAGTAGCCGGGCGTGGTAGCATGCACCTGTAGTTATGGCTACTTGGAAGGTTGAAGCGAAAGGATCACCTGAGCCCAGCAGGTCGAGGCTGCGGTGACTGGGAGCATGCCACTGCGCTCCAGCCTGGTTGATGGGGTGAGACTCCAACTCAGAAAAAAAAAAAAAGTAAAGAGGCAAGGCAGGGTGGCTCATGTCTGTAAGTTCAGCACTTAAGGAAGCTAAGGCAGGAGGATCACTGGAGGCCGGAAGTCCAAAACCAGCCTGGGCAACATAGCAAGACCTTGTGTCTACAAAAAAATAAAAAATAGCCAGGCCTGGTGGTATGTACTTGTAGTCCCAGCTACTCGGAAGTCTGAGGCAGAAGGATCGCCTAAGCCTAGGAGGTCAAGGTTATAGTAAGCCACGACTGTGCCACTCCACCCCAGCTTGAAATGAGACCTGCTCAAAAAAAAAAAGTCTCCTACCAAATATTAAGGGTGCTACAAAGTCATCATAAAAGCAGCGTGATATTGGCTTAGACAGACAGAAGGACCAATGGACAGAATAGAGCTCATGATCTGACTTGTGTGTGAATATGGGAACTTAATATCTGATAAAGTGGGAGCTGCAGCTGACCCGGGAGAGGGTGACTGTTCAGCGGGTGATGCTGGGAAAGGGGCCTCCACTTGTAGAGAAAACAACACTGGCTCACCCTGGAAGGAAAAATAAATCTCTGCCAAGAACCACACACAAAGAATGCTTGGACTCAGTCATCAGATAAGGGCAAAGTACAATGGAAAAAATAGCCTTTATAGCTGGTTGGCCATAAAACAAGGAGTCTGGTTAATACCGGGTGTCAGTGAGGCTGCGGGGCCCCAGGGCTGTTCTGGACAGCACTCTGGTGGTCCTTGGGCAGTGGGCACTGTGTCCTGCCCGGGTATGTGTTTTAAAAATCTTACACGGGGCCAGGCTCGGTGGCTCAGCCTGTAATCCCAGCGCTTTGGGAGGCCGAGGTGAGTGGATTGCCTGAGCCCGCGGGTTCGAGACTCGCCTAGGCAACTTGGCGAGACCTCATCTCTACAATAAATCAAAAAATCAGCCGGGTGTGTAATTCCGGCTACTCGGAAGGCTGAGGCGGAAGGATCACCGGAGCCCAGCAGGTCGAGGTTTGCAGTGGCCAGGAGCGGCCACTGCACTCTAGTCTGGGCGACAGAGTGAGACTCCAACTCAAAAAAAAAAAGCTGGGCTCAGTGGCTCAGCCTGTAATCCCAGCACTTTGGGAGGCCTAGATGAGTGGATTGCCTGAGCCTGCGGGTTCGTGACCCGCCTGGGCAAGTTGGCGAGACCTCATCTCTACAATCAATCAAAAATTAGCCAGGCGTGGTAGTGCGCGCCTGTAGTTCCAGCTACTCAGAAGGCTGAGGCGGAAGGATCGCCAGAGCCCAGCAGGTCGAGGCTGCGGTGGCCGGTAGCGGCCACTGCACTCCAGTCTGGGTGACAGAATGAGACTCCAACTAAAAAAAAAAAAAAAAAAATCTTACACAGGTCCATAGGGAGGCATGTGAAGTGTGACTGATGATGGTGTTGGGGTGATGTCATCCCCAGGGCTCAGGTAGCCACATGTGACGGCACACACCACAGACTGCTCTGCGGCAGTTAGCATCGAGGGACTGGAAAGCGTCGGGTTGAATAGAAATGACGGTAAAATATGTGACGCTGGGCCATTGCTACACGTGAAATTCATCTCTACACAGTGCACCACTTCAGTGACACATGGCACACTCGTTTCTTTTGCTGCTTGCCAAATTACCCAGACTTAAGCAACAAGAAACACCACCCTGCGTGGCTTCTGTGGGTCAGGAATTCTATGGGTGAGGGCCGCTCGGCTGGCGATGCTGGCTCAGGGTCTTGTGGGCTGCAGACGTCTGAAGGCCCCCCAGAGCTGGCGAACCCGTTTCCAAGGCGGCTCACTCCATGCTTGGCAAGCTGGTGCCGGCCATCGGTAAGAGGCCTCGGTCCTCAACACGCAGGCCTCTCCCAAGGCTCCTGGAGGGTCCTCAGGGCGCAGCTGGTGTGCCCTGAGTGAGGGATAAGGAGAGCAAGGGGGAAGTGGCCCCTCACAGTCTAGTTCCGGATGCCACTCGTGAGATTTCTGCCAAGTTCCTGTGTTAGAAGCAAGTCACAGCCGGACTCGGTGGCTCAGCCTGTAATCCCAGCGCTTTGGGAGGCTGAGGTGAGTGGATTGCCTGAGCCCGTGGATTCGAGACCCGCCTGGGCAACTTGATGAGACCTCATCTCTACAATAAATTTTTTTAAGAAAATTAGCTGGGAGTGGTAGCGCACTCCTGTACTTCCAGCTACTTGGAAGGCTGAGGCAGAAGGATTGCCAGAGCCCAGCAGGTCAAGGCTGCGGTGGCCGGCAGCAGCCACTGCACTCCAATCTGGGTAACACAGTGAGACTCCAACTCAAAAAAAAAAAAGCAAGTCACTGAGTCCGGCTCACACGCCAGGGGGGTGGGGCCAGGCTCCACCTTTCAAAGAGAAGTGTCGAAGAATTACGTATGCGTGTTAGACCCACCACACGTAGTGACCTGAGTGTTCACCAAACACCTTGGCAGAGTCGCCTATGATAGGGGAGAGTCATGGGAGTGAGATTGAAGAGAAACGTAGTTAGGGAGGCAGAAGACAGGCAGTAGCTAACGGGAAGCCCTGGGTATCGAGGACGGTGTGTGCTGTGTGTGGAGGTGTGTACTTCATTCTCCACATCTGGAGTGGAAAAGAAAAGTGGGGTGTGGATCTCTTCCATCCTTCCTGTGCATTCACACGAGCACGTCAGCACACACACCTGGCGTCTTCTCGTTTGGATGTTTTTTGGTTTTTTTTTTTGAGTTGGAGTTTCACTCTGTCGCCCAGACTGGAGTGCAGTGGACACTCCCGGCCACCGCAGCCTCGACCTGCTGGGCTCCGGCGATCCTTCCGCCTCAGCCTTCCAAGTAGCTGGAACTACAGGCACGTGCTACCACGCCCGGCTCATTTTGATTTATTGTAGAGATGAGGTCTCGCCAAGTTGCCCAGGCGGGTCTTGAACCCGTGGGCTCAGGCAATCCACTCACCTCAGCCTCCCAAAGGCACGGGATTGCAGGCTGAGCCACCGAGCCCGGCTTAATTTTCGGTGTGTTTTAACCTGGCGGGATCTTATTACACATACTGGTTTACAGCCTGGCTTTTTCACGTAACTGCATGTCTTGGAGCATGTGTGTGTCACTGCTCGGAGGTCTGTCTTGTTCTGTATTACTGTGTGTTGTTCCGTGGTGTGGATACACCAGAGCTGGTTAGTTATGCCCCTGCTGAAGGACGTCCAGCTGCCTCTACCTGCCTCTCTCCCTTTCTGGTTAGCTGGGCATCTCGCTCGTGGTGTATGCGCTCTTGGGCTTTCTCTTTGTCTTCCTTGGAGCTCAAGAGGGAACAGGGGACGTGCGAGATGCATTCTTGACTCTGGGCAAGTTACTTCACCTCCCAATGCCTCAGTTTCCCCACGTCTGAAGCGCATCTCTTCGCATAAGGTTGCTCTGAGAAATAAGGTAACACAGAAAGTGCTCAGCACACAGTGCTCTGTGAGCATCATCTGCTGGGAAATAGGCGGGGCTGCGGTCGCCAGTCAGGACGCATGGGCCCTGTGCTCCATGGGGTCGGAACTCAGAAGGGGGATTGGCACCCCTGTTCCGGGCCTGGGAAAGCCAATGTGAAGGCGCAGATTGGGAGTGGGAGGTGTGTTGGGGGAGGGGAGCTGCGCCCTGTGGCTGGAAGGTCACAGGAGGAAGGGCCTTGCCCTGAGGGCACAGACGGCCTCCGGCACGGAGGAGGTTCAGGGCCCCTCCATGGACTTGGGCCCCAAGCTGGGCTAGCACCCCAGGACCCTGTCACAGTCAGGCACGGCCCTCCCCCGTCCTCCTGCCTCCTCCAGGCTTGGCCGCTCCCAGCACCCAGTGCCGTCCCAGCGGGGTGGGAGGCGGCAGAGGCTTTTCTGGGGGCTGTGCCTGGTGGGCGGTTTTCCCAGCATGGGAGTGAGCAGGCCGGAGCTGGCGCCAGCTCCCTCGGGGGTGGATGGCCAGCCTGGCCCGGCAGCCTGAGCCAAGAGCCCCGGGGCGCGGCGTTCCTCTCTGTGGGCTGCAGCCCCGTTCTCCGGGGGCATGTCACAGAGGGAGGCCAGGGGGGTGCCGGCAGTGCCTGGAGCAGAGCATGGCAGGGCCAAGGCCGAAGCACGGCCCCTGCCAGGCAGCGGCAGGAAGAGGAGCCACCCTGGCAGGACACGGCAGGACCTGTGGGGACAGACACGCTGGAGCCACCAGAGGTGGAGCAGAGCTACCCCGGGCCCACGAGGGGCCAGAGCCAGGGGCCTGGCTCTCGGCGGGGTAAGGAAGCCCTGGGTCCACAAAGGGGCCGGGCAGAGAGCTGGGAGGGCAGGAGATGCCCTGGCTGGCAGAGCCTCCCCCAGTACCACCTGCCCAGGAGCGGACCGGGTGCCACGCTTGGGTGGATGGGATCCATCGGAGCTGGCCCACGCACTTCTTTTGGGGAAACAGGGGATGTGAACTCCCCAGGGTCCCCAAGCAGCTGCCAGAGGCAGGGCCGGCACTTGGGTGTGCCTTGACCCCGCTCTGCCTTTCCTGGGCCAGCAGGACTGGCTAGGTCAAGGGTGGGCCTCCGGCACAGGGTGTGGCTCTGAGCTTCCCAGCTCCAGGCCCCGCCCTCAGCAGGACCCAGACAGGGCCAAAGCTCTGAGGTGTCACTGGGGCCGTGGTGAGAATGCAGGACTTGGGTTCTGGGCCAAGCTCGGCCATCCCATGGCCATCTGACCCCAGGCCCCGCCTTGCCTCAACTTCCTCAGCCATGAAACTGGTGGGGGTGAAGGCACCACAGTGGGTGAGACCCTCTGGTGCGCGCTGTCGGCTCCAGCAAGAGACACGGGCCCCAGAACTCCCTCAGAGGGCGGGGCGGGCTGGGGGTCGGGACAGACCCCCTCACCAGGGCCTTCTGTGCAGAGCGAGGCCGGTCCCGAGAACGCGGCCCGGGAGCGGAGCCGGGTGAGGACACTGCGCCAGGCTTTCCTGGCCCTGCAGGCAGCCTTGCCCGCCGTGCCACCCGGCACCAAGCTCTCCAAGCTGGACGTGCTGGTGCTGGCCGCCAGCTACATAGCCCACCTCAGCCATGTGCTCGGCCATGCACCACCCAGCCCCATCGGGCCACCCGGGCCACCCTTTCTGGGTGAGATTCGCCACTTGCACCCTCTCAAGGTAGGGCGTGGGCCAGGCCTTGGGGGGGGTCTCGGGCCCAGGGCTGTGGCGGGGGGGGCTGGGGTGGGGCCACACTGGACTCGGCGCCGGCCCTGGAGGCGGCTGACCTGTCTCAGAGGGAGAGGAGCCGAGGCTGGCTCTTGGAGCTTGGGGCCCTGGGCTTCCCAGGCTGGTGACTGGGAAGGGCCCTGAGGCTCCTCCAAGGGGGAAGACGGACTCTGAGCGTCTGGGAAAGGAGGAGCTGACTCCAGGCCCGGGGCCTGGGAAGGGAAGCACATCAGGGAGAGTCAGAGGCCCACGGCTCCTCCCCTGGGCCCGCCTGGGTGTCTCTAGTTTTCGTGGCGGGAGCGATCTCCCTCTGCAAGACCAGCGTCCAGGAGGACATACCTCTGGAAGCAGCCGGGCTGGGGCCTCCTGATGCACCACAGGTGTAGTTCAGGTGTGGCAGAGCCTAGCTTGGGCCTTCCCTGTGGACCCACAATGAAACTGCGTGGGGGAACCACGGCAGATGTCAGCCACCCATGCCATGACGGCGGACACCGAGTGCTGCAGATGGCCAGAGCTGGGCGGGTGCTGTTGTGTATCTTTACCTTGTAAGTGGGCAGAAGCCAAGTGAGGACCCTTTCTGGATGAGGATGCAAAGGCCCAGGGGGGCTGTGCCGCTGGGCGTGAGTGAGCACCAAGGAGCAGCAGGAGTGTGCTGTGATGTAGCTGGACCGTCCAGCCCTCAGGATAGCTTGTAACGGGTCAGCTTTATTCCTATGAGGAGCTTTTCACCCTCTACCTAATGTCATCTTTCTGAAATGTCTTGACATCTAAGAAGTGCTTTCCTGCCGAGCTCGGTGGCTCAGCCTGTAATCCCGTGCCTTGGGAGGCTGAGGTGAGTGGATTGCCTGAGCCCATGGGTTCGAGACCCGCTTGGGCAACTTGGTGACACCTCATCTCTACAATAAATCAAAAAATTAGCCAGGTGTGGTAGCGTGCACCTGTAGTTCCAGCTACTTGGAAGGCTGAGGCGGAAGGATCGCCGGAGCCCAGCAGATCGAGGCTGCGGTGGCTGGGAGCAGCCACTGCACTCCAGTCTGGGCAACGGAGTGAGACTCCAACTCACAAAAAAAAAAACAAGTGCTTTCCTGCAAGCATGCAGTTACAAGGCGGAAGGTAATGCTGAACAGGGCAACCCCGAAAAGTCAATGATGGCGCCGGGTGCGGACCCTGGGCGGGCTCGCTCATGTCCTCGGCTGTAGCAGGGCAGCCACGGCAAGGCCCTCGGTGTAGCGGGTGGTAGAGCAACATGCTGAAGGGTGGGCACAGGAGGGCGCAGTTAGGCCTGGAGCTCTGGCAGGTCTGGGGAGCCATCGGCCAGCGGTCAGCTCCCTGGGTCCAGAGGAGGGGCTGCTGGGGGAGGGGGCAGGGGCAGAGTCAGCCAGCCTGTCCTGGGCCCAGGCTCCTGCGGGAAGGACGCACGGTTCCGGGAGGGCTCTGCCCCGCCACTGCCCGCCCCCGGCTGCTGCCAGACCCGCCCTGGCCACCTGGCCTCCCAGCCACCCTCTGCCAACTGAGGCTGCTCCTTTGGGCCTCACTCCCTCCGATGCTCCTGCCTGCTTGGGGCCAGGAGAGCACATGGGGCCGTCAGTGGCAGAGAGCTCTCAGAGCCCGACGGCCGGGAAGGGTGCCAGGGAAGGCTCAGTTTTGGGCACCAGGGATACTGGCTAGGAAGGGCTGTGGGAGCAGCGTGACTCACCTCCTGCCCGTGTCTTGCAGAAGTGGCCGATGAGATCTCGCCTCTACGCGGGAGGCCTGGGGCGCTCTGGCCCTGACTCCACCACGGCCAGTGCCTCCGGCCAAAGAACAAGAGACGCAGAGGTGGGGTCCCCCAGCCCTGGAGAGGCAGATGCACTCCTGCCCACCGAGCCACCCTCTCCAGCTCTTGGCGATGAGTAGCCAGCACCCTTGCCCCTTCCTCCTGGATGACGACTCACGCTTGGAGACTGACTCTTCTCCCGCCTGGCCATCTTTACGCTGGTTTGCAGCCAAAGGTTTGACCTAGGCTCAGCTCTCACGTCCCAGCCGTGGGCACCTGTGTGGCGGACACTACCCAGAGGAGCATAGTTGGGGTTCTCTTGTTTGCGCGCGGGAGACCCCCCGGGGCTCTTCTATGGCAGCCGCTGAGGAGGGCGAGGGGCGGAGGTTGGGTGGGTTCAGAGTCGAGTTAGGGCAGCCCCCTCGCTCTGCTTCTAGTTTCCTACACACCCCGTGCAGATGGTGGGAAGACAGGTGCAGCGGGAGGGGCCGGCAGACCTGATGGGAGAGCCAGGGCTGCTGGGCTTGAGGTACCTCTGTCTGTGTGTGACCAGGTCTGGGCTGGGTCACATAGCCAGAGGGGAAACTTAAGCCGGGCATCCTTTTTGTTGGACCCCGATATGCTCACTGATGTCAGCGAGGCATTCTTGCCTCTGTGCAGCGGTCTCTCCAGTTGCCCCAGCCCTGCTCTCTCTCCCCCGGGACCCTGCCCCCCACTCTTCTGGACGTGCGTTGCATCTTCAGGTTAAGCCACGATGACGCTCAGGTTGCTCACACTCATTTCCAGAGAAGCCTTTGGTGTGAGATTATAGCCCAGAGGCCGCCCTGCCTTAACCGAACCAGCAGCCTGAGAGGCCTTGCGGTGAAGGACCTGCAGGAATGCAGTCACACCCTTGAAGGCCTTTAGAAGAGGGTGTATCTTTTCCGCAGCTGGTAACTGGAGTCTTCTCTTTCTGTTATGTTAGAAAACTAGCCTCAAGAAATAAGAGAGGTCTTCTATGGGTCCTTGTATGTTTTTTGCCTGAGGCCTCCCTGGCTCTGGGGTTATGTCTACAGTCTCCACAGACAGGCCCTAAGGCCGGCTCCTCCCAGAGGGACTGTCCTTGCAGGTGCTCCCCAAACCCTGCCATGGTGTGCCAGAAATGTCACAGAGCCTCAGTGAAGTCCATCTCTGGCCCTAAAGGAGTAATTCGAGGGTAACCACAGAATCTGAACACACTGAGAGTAACTTTCAAGGGCAGGTGTGGCTTCAAACCTGGCATCCGAAGTTCAGGCAGGGAAGGAACCACCTTTTGCTAAACTTCAGCAACGGAGGGGACTAGAAGCCCAACAGGGCCGTCCATAGGCACCAGCCATGGCCACCATCGTGGTGTGATGAGGGCTGGCAGCTGGGAGGGGCCGGGGCTCTGCCACAGGCGGGGGCAGAGTAGAAAAGAGACAGAACATCCCAGCAGAGCTGCCTGGGCGTGGGGGAGCCGCTGGACTGAGGCTGGGAGCCTTGGAAGGGCCAGCCAGGCAGAGCTTGTAAACCTGCGGAGGGAGCTCGCAGGGCATGTGCAGAGCTGCTTCGGGCAGCGGGACAGGTGTGGGAGGCCATGGTGCTCCTCACAAGACCATAAAAGTCCAGCCAGAATGTTCTGTTTTTAGAGTCAACAGCAGTGTCTCCCGGTTGCGTTTGAGGCTGGTGGGGAGGGCAGTGGGAGTCTCCTCGCAGCTGGTGGCTGTCTCTTTCTGTGGATGGAGACTGGCTGTGGGTGTGTGCTAGGGCCCCGGGAGCAGCGCCCGCCGCCTGAGCAGACCGCCCTGCCCATACTCGGCTGTTGCCGGCGATCTTGGAGCCCCTGCCCTTAGAGGAGAAGGGAGGGCAGGGGAGGGTGAGGATGGGCAGGCCTCATCATCGCAGTTTCTCAGGCTGCCAAGTACCCTGTCCAGGCACCGTTGTTCCCTTACTGCCCGGGACAGCCCCACAGGGTTCAGAGACGTCTCTTCCAGCCGGAGAGCAACCAGCCCATCCAGACTGGGGTGTCAAGTTGACAGGGCAGGGCGAGCCAAGGGACGGCCCCGGGCGAACGGGAATGACTGGAGGAGGGAGGGGCCACCCATCCAGATGAGAACACGCCCAGGGCCGAGCCCTGGGTTCACACCTCAAGAGGGGCCCACGCCACCTGGCTCATGCTAGGCAGGCTCCCTGGAGAGAAGCGAAGAGAATGTCTCAGGGAGGACCAGGTCCTCTGCTCAACTTCTCCAGGTCCCTGCTGGGCAAGACCCTGGCCCCGGAAATCCTGTGGAGGCCAGCCCTTCCTCCCCTCAGCCCCACCAAGCCTCCACCCACCACCCTGCTCCACCTGGTCTGGATGGGGGTGGGCAAGGGCCCGAGGGCCAAACCCAGACACTGCCTCTTTTTGAAAAGCTGAAGACACTGACTCCCTGGCCCTCGTAGAAGTTTGCCAGCCCTGCCCGGCTCAGAGGTGTCCCGAGTGTGGCCCAGGACCCGGGGCCCTCACGTGCTTACAGTGCGATGCCATTTGTGCTTTTACCTCCTCTCGAGTGCGGAGACCACACGATGAGTGATGTTGCAGCAGAAGGAATCAGAGGCAGATAGGAGAGCCAGGTGCCTGCTGCGTGCATTAAAGATATTCACAAAAACATAGAGCATGACCACTCTTCTGAGGGTTTTCCAATATGCAAAATAATTATTTTGCATTAAAATGCTACATGTTCACATATTATGGGTTAATTAGTGTTATTTTAAAAACAAGTATTTTGTAAAGTTCTCTGTTTTTACTTCTAATGTGGTACCCGTCAATAGATGTGACCCACACAAGCAAAAGCTTTTTGAGGTCCTACTTTTTTAAGAATGTAAAGGGATCTTGAGACCAAAACTTCTTAGAACCTTGGCTCTGGGATAGGTCAGTGGTGTTCAAGGAAGTTCCCACGTGCCGGGAGACACAGGTGGGCCCCAAATCCCTGGGCAGACATACATGGGCCCCCACACCCCTGCCCCTCCCTCTGCCCAGGGCAGACAGTGAATCAGTTGTGACCTTAGACAGAAGACTTGGGGTGAGGGGTGACCTGCACCATGAGGACAGCGGCTGGGCCCAAGCCCACCTCACAGCGAAGTCTCCTGCCGGATGGAGGTGGAACTACTCCCCTGCTGGGCCCAGCCATCCAGGGCCGGGGACTCCTTGTCCCTGCTGCCCATCAGCGCCCCATTCCTCATCTTCTCCGGAAATGGATCGGTGTCCACGGGGAGGTCCTGGGAGCCACCCAGAGCAAAGAGGTAAGGCAGGTGCACAAGGATGAGGGCAGAAGGGCGTTGTGCCCAAGAGGTCCCTGCCAGGCAGGAGCCCGGCAAGGTAGGAGAGGGAGGGGAGGACGGGGATGGGGGAAGGCGAGCTGAACAGGCATGGGGGAGAGAGGGAGGGAGGAAGGGGATGCGGGGGACCTGGGGGCCCGGGCCGTCTGTGGGAAGGGAGGGCGTCGCAGGGGCAGGCACTACCTGGCTGTGGCTCCTGCAGTGAAGCCGCTTCCAGCAGGACTCGGGCAGAAGGGCGAGGAGTTGTGGCACCACCGGGTAGATGGTCCCCGTGCTCGGGGGCCAGCCCCGCATCCCCTCTGCAGGCAAAGGGCTTGAGCTCCCCTTCGAACCCTTCTGGAGCAGCAAACCCCGCCCACACCTGGATCTCAGCTGAGAGGCCTGACTTCCCAACACCCGAGGGCCCCCAGGGCAGGTCCCTGCTCCCCCAGACTGCAGGTCCTGGGCCTCCCTCCGCCCTCCCTGCTTTTCTGTGCCTGATCCTGCCCTCACTGGGATCCATCCTCACTGAGATCCCAAGCCCACCACCCTCCTTCATCCTCCCCATGCCCCCCCACCCTCCCGCCCTCCTGCTGTCATGAGTGAGCAGGTGTCGGCCCTGGCTAGCACGTGTCCACCTGCCACATTCCCACTTTGCCGATACCAAGCCTCGGAAGTCCCTGTGGCCTCTGGGTAGAGTCTGGTTCAGAAGGTGAGGATGGGGCCTCCCAGCTCGGGGCTCCCCAGCCTCGCTGTGGGAGCGAGCCCCTGGCAAGGGGCAATGGCTGGCAGAGGACAAGAGCCGGCCCAGGGTGGTGCGTGATCTGCTGGACATGCTGGGAGGGGGTTGGAGCTGACCACTGGTGCACAGCAGGGAGAGAAGCAGGAACGGAGAACCAGTGCCATGAACTACACCATTAGGCAGGGGCCAGGCCGATGGCAGTTTTCTAACCTTGGAAAGATCTCGAGGAAGGATGATCCAGTAATCAGAATAGAAAGGATCCTCCACGCGAGGATGGGAGGAGGAAGCAAGGCGAGTACATCAGGCTGCCCGAGCCACCTGCTGGTGAGCCAAGGCCCTGGGACTCAGAGGCTCTGGGGCAGGTCCCAGGTGGGTGGAAATGGGTTTTATGTCACACATCCCAGAAAGCACAGCTAACTGCAGGGTGGCTGACTGGGCCCCAGGAGCTTGGGGTCCTTGTAGAAGTTGCCCTCTCTCTAAAGATCTCGAGTGGGGCCAGAAGCAGTAACTCAAGCCTATAGTCCCAGCACTTTGAGGGGCCAAGGTGAGAGGATTGCCTGAGCTCAGGGGTTCGAGACCAGCCTGGGCAACTTGATGAGACTTCATCTCTACAATAAATAAAAAAAATAAGCCGGGTGTGGTGCTGTACGTCTGTAGTTCCAGCTACTTAGAAGGCTGAGGCAGAAGGATCACCTGAGCCCAGCAGGTCGAGGCTGCGGTGGCCATGAGTGTGCCACTGCCCTCCAGTCTGGGTGACAGAGTGAGACTCCAGCTGAAAAAAAAAAAGCAACAAAGAGGACTTCGAAAATCCAGTGCATCAATAAAGGGCTATCAAAAATGATGAGACCAGCTGGTCAGAAGGTGGTGCGTTATCTCGGTTGTTCATGGTAAGGGACAGCTTGGATTCCTTGTTCTACTCCCCCACTTCTCACTGCTGCACTTGACTACTCTCAAAAAATAAAATAAAAATGACAACGCAGAGCTGGGGGAGAAAATACAATTTTCAGAAATTAAAAAAAGAGCATTTTGCTTGGAAACTCAGTGGATGATTAGAAACTGCTAGAATTAGAAACTGCTGGATCTAGAAATCAGAAGACAGATCTGAAGAAATTACCCAGAATTCAGTACACAGGGATAAAGAGATGGAAAATATAAAAAGAATAATATAAGAATATAAGGTATTCTTCATGACCTTGGAATAGAAGATATTTCTTTTTTTTGTTTTGTTTTGGTTTTTTTTTTGAGTTGGAGTCTCACTCTGTTGCCATTCTCAGCCACCGCAGCCTCGACCCGCTGGGCTCCGGCGATCCTTCCCCCTCAGCCTTCCAAGTAGCTGGAACTACAGGCACGCGCTACCAAGCCCGGCTCATTTTGATTTATTGTAGAGATGAGGTCTCACCAAGTTGCCCAGGCAGGTCTCGAACCCGTGAGCTCAGGCAATCCACTCACCCCAGCCTCCCAAAGGCGCGGGATTACAGGCTGAGCCACCGAGCCCGGCTAGAAGATATTTCTTAAGGAAGACACAAAAAGGAAAAGAGTAATAACCTCACTACTTAAAATTAGGAACATCTATCCATCACCAGATACCATTGAGAGAATAAAAAAGACACATTCATAAACTGGGAGAGGATATTATTTGCAAAATACGTAGTCAAAGGTATTGTATCAAGAATATATTGCCGGGCTCGTGGCTCAGCCTGTAATCCCGCCTTTGGAGGCTGAGGTGAGTGGATTGCCTGAGTCCGCGGGTTCAGACCCGCCTGGGCAGCGAGACCTTCTCTACAATAAATCAAAAAATCACTGGGCGTGGTAGCTCATGCCTGTATTCCAGCTACTTGGAAGGCTGAGGCGGAAGGATCGCCGGAGCCCAGCGTCGAGGTTGTGGTGGCCGGAAGCGGCCACTGCACTCCATGGGCGACAGAGTGAGACTCCAACTCAAAAAAAAAAAAAAAAAAAAAAAAAAAGAATATATTAAAAGTCCCCAGAGAGCAACAAGAAAGATTGAGTATCCAGTGGTGACGGGCTAGAAACTCAATCAGGCACTTTTCTAAAGAGGATATTCAGATGGCCAAAGACGCTCAACTTCCTTAGCAATTAGAAAAATGTAAGCCGGGCTCGGTGGCTCAGCCTGTAATCCCAGCACTTGGAGGCTGAGGAGTGGATTGCCTGAGCCCGCGGGTTCGAGACCCGCCTGGGCAGCGAGACCTCATCTCTACAATAAATCAAAAAATCAGCCGGGCGTGGTAGCGCATGCCTGTAATTCCGGCTACTTGGAAGGCTGAGGCGGAAGGATCGCCGGAGCCCAGCAGGTCGAGGCTGCGGTGGCCGGGAGCGGCCACCACACTCCAGTCTGGGCGACAGAGTGAGACTCCAACTCAAAAAAAAAAAAAAAAAAAAAAAAAGAAAAATGTAAATTGAAATCTCAAGATGCTGCAACACACCCGCCAGAATGGTTCGTGTCTGTATCTGTGGAGTCCAGTGAACACGCTCCTAGGTTTCTGCCACCAGACAAGTGCCCGGGTCATGGAAGATCAAAAGACGACCCCCAACAGCATCACTCGTGATGGTCCACACGGGAGCCCACCTCTTTGCTGGGCTTCTGGGGTTGGGAGTCTGCGAGCCACTTGGGGCTTTGCCAACCAGCACCTTGCCAGGCCCCACTCACAGAGGGTGCCGGAGGAAGCCCACCGGGCTGGAGGACGGAGGGGACTTGCGGTCTGTCCTGGGCCTGAGTGACATGGTCTCCTCAACCCAGTAGCTTCACTCAGCTCCACTCCCAGAACCAGCCATGAGTGTGCCCCTCACAGGTGCCAGCCCAGGTATGCAGCGCCCGCCTCTGAAGTCTGGGTCCCCTCCGCGGGGCTCCTCCTCCAAGCTGCCAGGCTTTCCTTTTGCTGACGTCCACCCCTACAGTGGGCACTTCCTTTGGGAGTTGCCTATGTACTCCTTGGCATTCCCCGTTTGCCTCTACAGTCCTGTGAAGATAGCCGGTGTGGCTTTTATGTTCCTAACTGGACTCTGACACAACAGCCCAGTGAGGGCCTTTGGCACCTGACCTGCCCCGCCGGAAACACGCTGTCACTCCCCGCTTCAGGAGAGGCCTGATCCGCACAGCCTCACATGCGTGCTGGTCCGTGGCGCCTTGGCCTGGTTGACCTGGCCAAGAGCCGAAGGGAGCCAAGCGTCTTGGGAGTGACTGCCCGCCATGAGGACAGCCGAGGTCAAGTCAATCTTTATGAACATCACCTGGCCGGGCTTTTGTTCTCTACTGTGAAGGTGCACAGGAACGATGGCATCTCGCCAGAGTCTTTCTGACCCTCCTGAATTGTTTGTATGCATCCAACTCCAGAGGCAGCTGCCGCTGCTATGGCCACCCCTGTGCACGTCGAGTAACGTCACCGCAAGGGCTGAGTCTTTAACCAGATGGTAAACATGTGTGCAGAGGTTGCCCCGCAAATGAGCAGGAAAGCCTTGTACTCTGCCAGCAAAATGACAAGAGCTGAGGCTTTGACGGGCCCTGACCTTCCAGCGGCCCTCGCCAGTGGCCTGGTAGCAAACACTGTGAATCGTTATAAACCCAGTTCATCCTCCCACACTCCAAAAAATCCCTCGCAGTATATGATTTTCCTAACCCAGTTGAGCACACACCTCCATAGCGCCCACCACTTCAATCTGTGCCTAAATAAGGCAGAACACAAACTGCTTATTTTAAAATCTATTTTTATTTATACAGCCAGGACAGCCTCTTAAGTTTTTCCTAATTATGAGTTCCAGCCTGTACCAATATTTCGGTCCTGCCCAGAAATGCCAGAATGGGCAGAAATGGGCAGAAGTTGCCTCTACCTCCCTTCAGACGACATGCTTTCTCATCCCAGTTGTACTCGGTGAGCTTATTTTCTGATTTTAAAAAAATGGAGCTGGGCTCGGTGGCTCAGCCTGTAATCCCGCGGCTTTGGGAGGCTGAGGTGAGTGGATTGCCTGAGCCCACAGGTTTGAGACCCACCTGGGCAGGCGAGACCTCATCTCTACAATAAAATCAAAATACTAGCCAGGCATGATAGCGCAAGCCTGTAATTCCGGCTACTCGGAAGGCTGAGGCGGGAGGATTGCCAGAGCCCAGCAGGTCGAGGCTTCGGTGGCCGGGAGCAGCCACTGCACTCCAGTCTGGGTGACTGAGTGAGACTCCAACTCAAAAAAAAAAAAAAAAAAAAAAAGAGACCGGACACGGTGGCTCAAGCCTGTCATCCCAGCACTTTGGGAGGCCGAGGTGAGGGGATTGCTTGAGTCCAGGGATTCAAGAACAGCCTGGACAACTGGGCAAAACCTCATCTCTACAATAAATCAATTAGCTGGGTGTGGTAGCAGTCGACGCTGGGGTGGCCGTGAGCATGCCACTGCACTCCAGTCTGGGCAACAGAGCGAGACTCCTGCTCAAAAACAAAAGTGGACCTCGTTCTATTCCATTAAGGCCCTCAGAAAGGATCCTGGAGCAAAATGGCCCCCGTTAGCCAAAATCGCTCCCTGCTCGGTGCCTCATCTTTGTGTTGTCAGAGGTATTCAGCAGGCATTCATGTTATGCCTGTGGCAGTGGTAACCCAGTCATCTCCAGATTGAGACTGATGTTTCCTGGGGTCCTGGCTGTGTGGCCTGGTGTCATACCCCTCTCAGGAAAGACGAGTGTCAGTCGCTCTCTTTCTCGCTTCCTTTAGGGATGTCCATGGTTTCTCGGACGTGCCACTGCATGGGCCTCATCTTCCCAACTCCTCTTGGACCCTGAAGGGGAATGGTGCCTCATGGTGCTGGAGTTTTATGGGGAGCCAGCCCCCCAAAAGAGATTTAGAGGGTCCCTGGAAGGTGGGGCAGCGTCGGCGAATATTCTGGAGAAATAAAGAGAAAGAAAGAGACTGGACTCTGTCTAGTGCAGAAGCCGATTCTGTAGTAGGGATAGATATTAAAAGAAAGCAAGATGGAGGCATAGATATAAGGAGGAAGAAAGAGAAAGAAAGAAAGTGGACAACTGTTCAGTGAAATGAGCAGAAGCCGTTTATTGGGACCCGTCGTGAGTCTTTTATCCCAAACTTTCACATGTTAAATCACAAGACTTTCACATGGGCACAAAGCCAGGTAGGTGAGGGGCGTCCCCCACCCACCAGGCGTTTCCTTAGGAATGAGGAAGGGCAACCCCAGTCAAATCACAAGAGTTTACATGAACACAAAGCCAGGTGGGTGGAGGGCATCCTCACCCACCAGGCGTTTTCCTTAGCATGAGAAAGGACAATCTTAATCAAATCACAAGAGTTTACATGAACACAAAGCCAGGTGGGTGGGTGGGGGGCCATGAACACAAAGCCAGGTGGGTGGGTGGGGGCATCCCCGCCCACCAGGCGTTTTCCCCCAAGCATGAAGAAGGACAATCTTAAAATTATTTCACTGTTCCTTATGCTTGGTTTATGTTCCTCAAAAGCAATACAACAGCTTTAATATCATAAAATCCTAATAGTCAATAACTTCTAAAACTTATGCATACCCAACTGACTTAAATGACTGACTTAAATCCTAATATCTTTCTATTCTGTGCTAACTTTACCTGTATTATAAAAAACTCTTAATTATAGGTCAGCCCAGTCCAAAATGGACGCTGGGCCCTTAGGAATGTGGCCCAGCCCAAAGTTCGTGCTGGGCCATTTCTGGTAACCCTAGATAACCATCTAAAGCTGGAAACAGCTCTCTAAATGTATATACTAATCCTACAAATATATTCTTAAGTCTTATAAAGACGCTTGTGTCACGTATAAGGCTCCCAAATGTGATCTGAGTTTGAACTGTGTTAAGCTTAAAGCCGAAACCGCAGTCTGTGAGAAGCGGGAACAATGGATCCCTAGAGTCAGCCTTGCCTGTCATATTCTCAGAACTTCATGCTTAGATCGTCAAAATCCCTGCCAGTGGGTAATGCTAAACAACAAGGAAAGGAGGAGGGAATGGGCCTTCAGCTCCTGAACCAGCCTGGTGGTCTCAGGGTCCGCAGCCTGCCTGGATCCCTAACGCTCAGGCAGGCCTCCACGGCTGGCTCCCAACAGGGTTTGGCTGAGGACTGGTTCTCCCCTGCAGGGGTCGGGGGTCTACTGGGCACCGCATGCTTCTTATCCGAGGGCTCTGCTGAGGGCCAGTCAGAGGGGCTGGGGTGGGAAGATGCTGGCCTCGATGCACTCTCCACCCCGCCCTTGCCAACGCTCTCCCAGGAGCCACAAGACAACCAGAGGGTGCAGTCTAGGAGTCCTCCGGTCATGCCTCCTCTCGGGGTCCACGGGGTGGGGCCCACATGGAACCTTCTTCTTGGTGGCCCTGAGCGTGAGCACAGGGATCGTGGTGGAGACAAGTCCTCCTCACCTGGAGGGAGCTCACCTGGCAGGCCCCGGGGGTCTCTCTGGAGAGGGGACAGGGCCTGTCTGCCACATGCTGGGTCTTGGAGGGGTTCCCCAGGCTGCCACACAGACATGAGGAGGGACTGCCCTGGACCCTGCACACTCCACACAAGCACTCAGAGAGCCCTTCCCTGCCTCTTCCCGGCCAGAGGAGGGTCGTGGCTGGGCAGCCTTTCGGCTGAAGCCTGGCCCAAGAGGCCCTGGGGTCCTGCGCTGAACTGGAACACCCACCATTGGTAGATTAAAGAGAAATACAGTCCACTTAAAACACTCAATACTCTGGAGAAGGAAAGCAAAGCAGAAACTCAGACTAGTGGTTTTTAATGAGGCGGAGCCAGAAGAAGGGACAGAAAAGAATGTTCTGTGCTGTTCAAGAACAGCACAGGCGATGAACGTACTGGAAAGACTTTCCTCCCCAGCACCCAACCTCTTCTAGCAGTAACAACTCAACAGGACAGGCACCGTGGCTCAACTCAACAGGACAGGCACCGTGGCTCAAGCCTGTCATCCCAGCACTTTGGGAGGCCAAGGCAGGAGGGCTGCTTGAGTCCAGGAGTTTGGGACCAGCCTGGGCAATACAGCAAGATCTCGTCTCTACAAACAAACAAACAGAAAATTAGCTGGGTGTGGTGGCGCATGCCTACAGTCCCAGCTATTCGGGAGACTTGAGGCAGAAGGATCTCCTGGGCCCAGGAGGTCAAGGCTGCTGTGAGCCATGTGTGTGCCAGTGCGCTCCAGCCTGAACAACGGAGGGGGTGGGACACCTACTCAGATAATAACAGCAATATCTCAGCATCCTCTCCAGCTACGTACATGTGGTCTGAGAGAGGCTGGCTGCACCCCAGGTCTAGACACATGAGCACAAGAGCCAAGGAGGGCCGAGCCTGGATTTCACGAGTGTGGACGTGAACAGAGCCCCTCTTCCCCCTGCTTCTGCCCTTCTGCCATTTCTTCTCCCTCCTGTTTCAGCAGCACCAGCAACTTTAGAGTGTGCCCTCTGGCTTGTACCCCAACAGCCTTGTTGTTGGCAGCTTCGTGCATCCTTCCCTGCCTTCCCCTGAAGACTTGGCACCTGTCTGCCTTCCTCCCTCCTCTATTCCTGTCACTGTTGTTTAATTCCAACACCCGAACAGACGGGCGATCCGGCATCCTGACCTCCCTAGACGCAGCTTCCTGCTCCCTCACGTCAGCTGCCCATGCGGGGACCAGGCCTTAGCCTTGTCGTCACCGCGGAGTGCACTGCTTTCCACGTCCCTGCTTCACATTCTGAGCCGTCTCCTGTTCTTCTGTCTCACCGAGACCCGAGACCCGTGCTTGCACACAGTGTTTCGTTGTTCTTCCTAAGATCTTGACTCACCTCCCTCCCAGGGTTGGCTCACCCTCTTCCCTCGAGTCCTAATTCTCTCTTGACCTGTCTCTGGTTCCGAATCTATTGTTGTGGCTCCTCCCCTGCAAATGCCTGTACCCCCGCCCTCCCCTTCCATCGTGCTGCTTCACAACACCCCGACCCTGTGCATCTTCCCACCCACACCTTCCCAAGCTCTGCAGAAAATAAGCACACAGCTGTGCCACCCCAGGGTTGACCTGCTGGGCTCTGGCGATTCTTCCACCTCAGTCTTCTGAGTAGCCAGAAGGGTGAGTAGCAAGTGCTACCATGCCCGACTAATTTTTTATTTATTGTAGAGACAAAGTCTTGCTAAGTTGCCCAGGCTGGTCTTGAACCCATGGGCTCGGATGATCTACTCGCCTCGGCCTCCCAAAGTGCTGGGATGACAGGCTGATCCACTGAGCCCTGCCGACCTTGAAGTTTTTTTTGAGTTGGAGTCTCACTCTATCACCCAGACTGGAGTGCAGTGGCACACTCCCGGCCACCACAGCCTGGACCTGCTGGGCCCCCACAATCCTCCCGCCTCAGCCTTCCAAGTAGCTAGAACTACAGGCGCGCACTACCACGCCCGTCTACTTTTTTGATTTATTGTAGAGATAGGTCTCGCCAAGTTGCCCAGGCGGGTCACAAACCCACGGGCTCAGGCAATCCACTCACCTCAGCCTCCCAAAGCGCGGGATTACAGGTTGAGCCACCAAGCCCAGCTGACCTTGAAGTTCTTGAACGAAACTCTCACATGAACACGCGGCACTCCATGACAATCTTCTCTCCTATGCTCTAGCACATTGATCTCCCGCCTTCCTTCTCCTCCTTGGAATCCCTCAGCTTGCCTTCACTGCAGACTTCAGGGGAAAACAAGAGCAGACAGGGGAGAATCTCCTCAGCAGAGCAGCTGCACCCCCACCAATGTCCAGCGTGCGTGCCAGGCTTGTGCGGGGGAACACCTCGGAGGCCTGGCCCCATCCTGGCCCTCCGAAGGGCCTCACGCCTAAAGTCACTTCCTCCACCTTCTGCACCCTCGCTCTCCTTCCCCACTGGGCCGTTTCTCCCACTTACGTCAGGACACAGCACTCCCTGAATGGCAGCTCCCACTTGAAGAACCCCTGGCCCCTCGTCCCCACCCAGCTGCCACCACGTTTCTCTGCCCTGCTGCATAGCGGAAAGTTAGGCCCCTCCACTGCCTGCCTTCACTCACTCTGCCCAAGCCCCTTCCACCTCACTTCCAGACCTGCACCAGTGAGGCGGGGCTTGACTTTTCTGGTCTTCTGGTCTTCTGTGTTTTTGCAATCAGCTTCATTTGACTCTACAGCCCCATCCTCTAGACAGCTCTTCTTTCCCAGGCTCCCCAGGGGCTATATCTCCTGTCTTCTCAGTGCTGCTGCCTTTGTTTTCCTAAATGTGAGAATAGTGTGGAGAAAACCAGCAAGGCCAAAACCACTGTCAGCAAAGAAAAAAACCAAGGCCAAGGCCAAAGGCCAAAGGCAAAAACCAAGGCCAAAGGCAAAGGCCAAAGGCCAAAGGCAAAAGCTAAAGGCCAAGGCAAAGACCAAGGGCAAAGGTAAAGGCTAAAGGCAAAGGTAAAGCCAAAGGTCAAAGGTGAAGACCAAAGGCCAAAGGCAAAGGCCAAGGCCAAGGCCAAAGGCAAAAGCAAAGATCAAAGGCCAAGCCGGGCTTGGTGGCTCAGCCTGTAATCCTGCACTTTGGGAGGCTGAGGTGAGTGGATTGCCTGAGCCCGCGGGTTCGAGACCCACCTGGGCAACTTGGCGAGACCTCACCTCTATAATAAATCAAAAATTTGCTGGGGTGGTAGCGCGTGCCTGTAGTTCCCGCTCCTTGGAAGGCTGAGGCGGAAGGATTGCCGGAACCCAGCAGGTCAAGGCTGCGGTGGCCGGGAGCAGCCACTACACTCCAGTCTGGGCGACAGAGTGAGACTCCAACTCAAAAAATAAAATAAAATAAATTAGCCAGGTGTGGTAGCGCATGCCCATAGTTCAGCTATTTGGGAAACCTGAGGCAGAAGGATCATTGGAACCAGCAGGTTGAGGTGCAGTGGCCAGG